>CM052437.1:28643774-28679000 GCA_028533085.1 Varecia variegata
AAGTCTGGAATCACAGATTAATATTATCAACCATTTATATCTATATTTATTCATTTCCAGACTTTATAGACACCCTCTATTTTATGGAGGTTTTGTTTTGTTTTGTTTTGTTTTGATGTGAATTCCAGTTACCTGGACATAAAGAGGGGAAAAAATCAGAACAGAGATAAAATGATATTATACTTTTGGGCTGTAGATATAGTGAGAAGACCTGGACCCCAGCAGTTTGTTAGAGAGATTCCCCTGTAACTGTAGCAACTACAGTGGTAATAATAATGAAAACATAATAACATCACCAGTATCTATTTAATACTGTGCATTAAGTATAGTGCTAAACATTTTGTATTTATTCCTTTATGAGATAGATACTGTTATTATCTTTCTTTTTAAAAAAAAATCAGAAATGTGAGTTTTAGAGCCATTAAACGACTTTGGACAAGCTATATATCCAGTTAGTGGCATAGACAGGTTTTAAACCCAGTGCCTATGGCTTAATCTCTTGTCTACTATATACTATATGGCAGGGCTTGGCAAACTTTTTCTGTAAGGGGCCAGGTAATAAATATTTTAGGGTTTGTGGGCCTCATGGTCTCTGGTGGAACTACTCTACTGTTTTTGTAAAACAGCCATAGACAATACTTAAAAATGAGGCTGTGTTCTGACAAAACTTTATTTATGAGCACTGACTTTCATATAATTTTCATGGGTCCTGAAATACTGTCCTTCTTTGACTTTGTTTTTCAGCTATTTAAAAATATAAAAAAATAATTCTTAGTTCTTTGGTCATATAAAAATAGGTGATGGGATTAGATTTAATTTCTGGGCAGTAGTTTACCAACCTCTGCTTGAAAGGCTTGCTGTAATTTTTCTTTTTCTCCCTCTGTCGTAACAGAAATAGAGAATTCTAACATTTTAGAATAAACTAGTATTGTTAGGTACAGTTACAAGTTGGAAATGAGTCTAGGTAAGTGTTCTTTGCATCAGATATTCATGAAATGGCTAAGATTATGGGACCCTTTAATACTACAGTTTTTCCCATTACTGTATCATGTTTTTAGAAATTGTAAATATTCATCTCAGTCATTTGCAGTAAATTGCCATTTTGTTCTATAATCATCAAAAAAACTTTAATTCTAGGCCTTTTTGTATATTAGGTGCTGAGGTAATTTGATTCTTTTGTTAAGGAAAAGGTTGTTAGAAATAAAATGAAGCGTTTTCAAAAAAGATGATTCATGCAAAATTTACAAAATTGGCTTCTTAGATTACAATTTGACATCTATAAACTCGACCTGTAGAGTGAATTTAGTGTAAGTTTGGCTTATGTACAACAAAAAACACTTCCAGATGGTGATCACTGATACATGATTCTGAATTAAAATGCTTAGTGAAAACTTTTAATGTTAACAAATCAACACTAATAAAATAAAAATCTGTCTTTGCCCATAGTGAAGTTTATCAGAAAAATTTTACATTTTTATATTTGGTAAGGAAAAGAGATATAAGTAAACTAATTTCGCTTTGACCAGTAGCAATTATAGGTGTAGAAGATGTTGCATTAGATGGTCTTTTAAAGGATTGGCCTTGAGTCAACTTCTCTGGCTTGGCTAACCCATTATAAGCACTGAATGAATGTTTGATTTTAAATGCTATGCAGTGTGACTTGAATCAGTAGGCACTCAAATGGAAGAATCAAAGGATCTGTTAGTGCAAAAGGAAAGGTTTTTTTAAAGGAATTGTCAAGCTGAGTGAATCACATTCTAGACAGAAATGGAGAAATTGTTATGTCAGAATCATTTAGTAGTTGGCTATAGCCTATAGTATGAAATACAATTTTCTTTGGGTTAGAATTCAAAGCCCTCTGTAATTTGGCCCCAGCCTTCCTTTCCACCCTTGATTTTTATTCTCCTTTGTTAATAGACTGTGTAGTCAATCTCTGTTACTCATTTATCAATATTATGGTAGAATATTTGTAATTCTACCACTTTGGAATTTTCTTCTTTATCTTTTCTTCCTAGCCATCTTCTGCTTAGGCTTAAGACCCAAATCAAATCTCTTTTCTTTCAGTAGAATCACTCTTGTCCATCATAATCTTTTTCCCGCTGCCTACATTTCTAGCACTTATTGCCTCTGTCACTCATTTGACAGTTACTCTTGTTGTGCTTTGTGACATTTCTTACAAAAGTATTATGTATTTATTTTTGTCACCCCGGCTAGATGGAAAACTCTTTGAGAATGGAAACCATATCTTGTACTTGTTTTGTATCAGACACAGTGTAGTAGGCGTTTGGTAAACATTTGATATGTCCTAAAACTTGGGAGAAAAATTAAACTTAATGAATTTCATGTTAGTGTATATGGAATTTTTTTCTAAAATGCATTCTTTTGTTTCTACTTTATTTTTTATTTTGAAATAATTTAAAATATATAGAAAAGTTATAAGAATAGTACAAAGATCTCCTGAACATTCTTCACTTAAATTGACAGTTAACAGTTTTGGCACATTTGCTTTGTTGTTTTCTCTACATATTTTTTTTTCCTGCTGAACCATTTGAGAGTAAATTGCAAATATAATGCCCCTTTATCCCAAATAGTTCAATGTACATTTCCTAAGAATAAAGACACCAGTTATACAGCCGTAGTACACGAATCAAAATCAGGAAGTAAACATTTGTATATTACTATTTTAAAATCCGTAGGCAGTATTTAAATTTCACCAATTTATTCCAATGACATTCCATTTAGTTTTTGTCTCTTTAGTCTTCTTGCCTTGTTTAATGTGGAACTGAACTGTTCCTGAGCCTTTTCTCCCCCTTTTTCATGACATTGACATTTTGAAGATTACCAACTATTTATTTTGCAGGATGTCGGTCAATTTGATTTTGTCTGATGTTTCATCATGATTAGATTTTAGGATATGCATTTTTGGCGAGTAAACTATATAAATGATGTGTCCCTAGTGCTAAATTAGTCATATATATTAATTTAGTGAATAATAAAAATTTAAATCATCACAGTGAATGATAATAATCGCTGGTGTGTTTGAATAGCATAGTGATCAAGACAGGCTGGGGTTCAAATTCTTATGCTGCCATTTATTGGTTATGTAATCTTGGGCTTAATCTCTCTTTGATTAATTTCTACATCTGTAATTGCAGATAATTTAAGTACCTTTTTGTAGGTCAAAAATAGATGCATATTGGCAATTTTGTATGGATCTATTTAGCATTTATAGATTTGTGAGATGAAATGAGACAATGCCTGCAGCACCAAATGTGCTCCATACACATTAACAATATATTTATTATTATTATTTTTCAATATAGTTCTGTGAAAATTGTGTAAATATGTCAGCATCATTGTTGGTTACATTCTAAAATTATTTTTGAGTTGAATTTGTTACACCTCCTCTGATATTGTCATTTATAGTTTTATAAAAGTAATTGTCAAATATAACCAAAAATTGTATAAATATATGTAACTACATAATACATTCATATACAACATCCAAATATATATTAATATCAGATATAACTAATTTTCACATAAGTAATTTTAAAAATATAACTAATACCTCAAGAGTGATCGAAGTGTCTTAGGGTTATTTGCCTCTGCTCTGAATGACCTAGGACTGTACTCTTTGAATTCTTGTATCTTCTTAAAATGCTGTTTTCTCCTGCTATGGCAGCTTCACCTGAACCACTTTTTAATTTGTCACTTTTTATTTGCTGGATAAAGATAATTGGAAATTGGAATTGGAAAACTAGGTTACTTTGGTTTATACACAGTTCTAGTAAACTTAGTTAAGGGGAACTTAGGAGGGCCAGAGGAACCTTCCTGAAAATAATTGAAGTGGTTTTCATGCTTAGTACTTTATGGTTTTAGTTTTGGCTTTCATAGGGTCCTTTTCTGCTCACTTTCGGGTCCTGGCTCAGTTCTGGTTGGTCAAAATTGAAAAATGACTTCTCTCTGAGTTTGACATAATATAAAATGCCAATTCACCTTTGCTTTCCTGATGAGTAATTAACTTCCTAATTGTTTTGTTTTTGGACAATCATATTTGATCTGTAGTTATATTATCTTATTTGTAGGAAGTTTTTCTCAAATGTTGCAATACAGATTGGTAATGGAGAGTCCTCTGAAAATGGCAGCATTTGGAAATGAGTGTGCTGCAATGTTGATAATCCCTGAAAATCAGACATCACTACACGAGAGGCTGCTTTATAGTAACGACTCAGATTTTCTATTACATCTCTTCATTGGTGGGCAGAACAAATTACATTTGTTTAGTATCTTGGATTTCAACCTCTGTTTGAAATTTACCCATTCATTCTTCCTCCTCACCCTGGGAGGGAGGTCTTATATCTTCTGAATAGCAAGGGTACTGACTTAAAAATATAAGGTTAGTAGACGGTAGAGTGAGTATTCAGATTTTGAGAGAAACTTTTATTCTCATACCTACTTTGAAACCTGAGTAATTTTGCGCCACATCGTTTAGACCCAGATTTTTTAAAGGTTCTGGTTTTGTATATATGTTTATAGTGAGAGAACTAAGATAGATTTATATTTAAGATTTTGTATTTGCAATGGTTAAATGTTGTTTTCTTTACAATATATTTTTGATGCCTGTTTCCTTTCTTTAGACAGATACAGAAAACCACACAAAACAAATGAAAAGCTTAGTAAATTATTATGACATGAACATCCTTGTAATCACAATCCAGAACAAGAAATAGAACTTTGCCAGTCACTTCAGAAGCCACTACATATGCCCATCCTAATCGCAGTCTCTTTCTTCCAAAATTATCTACTAATCCCGGCTTTTGTAGTAATCACTTCCTGTTTCCTTATGGTGTTATCCCCTAAGTGTCCATCCCCGGACACTAGAGTTTAGTCTTACTTTTTATTTAAGTACTTAAAATGCATCTTTATTATGATCTGATTGTAAAGGAATGAGAAATTACAATAACAAATATAATCACTAATATTATGATGGTACTAAAAACAGTTATGTGGAAGCTCAAGGTCCTACATAGCTAAAAACATGGTTTTAAAACATGAAGTAATGTTTAGACACTTATGTTCATTTTTTGCTTTTTTTCTTTTACACAAATACCACAAAGCATAAGAGTACTTTAACTTTCCTTCAGTATCCATCTTTTTCAAGAGAACATGTTATGTTCCTTCTTATGTTGATTAACAGCTGTACATTGCTTTACAGTTAATAAAACAGATATTCATGATCTTGTTTAATCCTCACAACAGTCTTATGGGCATGTTCTTCCCATTTTATAGGCGAGGAAATGATAATATAACTAGTAAGTGGTGAAGCCTTGATTGGAAAAGATTTCCTTTTAAGTGGTTTTTGAATTTCAGTCATCTGAGTACCTTCATGATTTTTCCTAGTCTCAATTGGTACTATTTCACTTAATGATTTTATTTAAGATGACTTTTTTAATTAATAGATTCTATATAGAACAGTTTTAGATTTTTACGTAAAAATTGAGTAGATAGCACAGAGTTCCCACATTCTCCCACCCCCACCTTCCTTTATTATTAACATGTTATATTAGTATGGTATATTTGTTACAATTAAAAAATCAATAGTGATACATTGTTATCAACTAACGGCCATAGCCTATTCAGATTTCCTCAGTTTTTACCTAATGCCCTTTTCCTGTTCCAGCATCCCATCTCATTGTCATGATGTGTCCTTAGGCCCTCTGCTGTGACAGTTTTTTCTGATTTTCCTTGTTTTGATGACCTTGAGAGTTTTCAGTATTGGTCAGGTGTGTTGTAGGATGTCGCTCTACTGAAATTTGACTGATGTTTTTCTCCTAATGAAACTGGGATTATGGGTTTTGGGGAAGACCGCAGAGTGCCATTCTCATCACATCATATCAAGGGGTACATGCAATTAACATGACTTATCATTGGTGATGTTGACCTTCATCACCTGGCTGAGGTAGTGTTTGTGAGGTTTCTCCTTTATAAATTTATTTTCCCTACCCCCTTCTTATACTATACTCTTTGGAAGGAAGTCACCATGTACAGCCTACGCTTGTGGTGTGGAGAGTTACATTCCACCTCTTGGAAGGCAATGTGTCTACGTAATTTATTTAGAATTCTTCTACAAGAGAGATTTGTCTCTTCTCCATTAGTTAATTTACTCAGTCATTTATTAATATTAGTATAGACTCATGGATTTTTTTGTTTGTTTGTTTATACTTTGGTTTATGATCCAATACTACTTTATTTTGTTGCTCAGATTGTTCTGGCTTTAGCCATTGGGAGCTCTTTCGGTTGGCTCCTGTGTCCCTTTGACATACCCCCACCATTTTTTTTTTTGAGAATTTCCTTACTTTCTGTCACTGTAAAATGACTTAGTTTTTAGACACATTTATTTTAAGATTACATTTTATACCACTCAATAGAAAGTCAGTTTATGGAAAATATTTATGTTTATCTTAAAAATTGGATATGTTTAAATATTAACAAAGTGTCAGTGAAATACTAGAAACTGAGACTTTTTCCTCAAAGTAATCAGGAGGGCCACTTAAACTTCTGTCTCTCATACACTTCACTAGAGCTTGCTGCTTCCTTTGTAAGTATAACTCTTTTTTAGTAGTTTCAGTATTGACTGGGTTTCAATATTGACTGGATATACTTCTGTGTATTAAGTACTAAATGGCATGGGTGAAACTTACAAGTTCCTTACAAGGATCCAGTGTTGAGTAGAATAAAAGAAAGATCTTCGGGGTGAGACCTATAGTGGATCCTGAAGATGGGAAAAGGGGTGGAGGGTGAAGTCATTTCTGATCAGAAAGAATGAATGAGCACTACTTGCAGAACAGTGAGGAAATTGGCTTGGGTGGAATCTTGTGTTGATATAAATAGGAGTAGTTTCAAAGTATCTGAACCATTGGATTAATATGGTCTGTCTTTTGTGATAAGATGTAAAGTCAGTGCTTTGAAGTATAGTATGTCTAAAGGAGTCAGTTCTAATTATGAAAGATCTTGAATATTTAAAATCTGCAAATAAAATGTCATTAGAGAGGTTGAAACCTTTGTCCTTCCAAGAAAGTTATATACTTTCTCATTGGAACATTGAAATTTAAATTGTATAACTTTGTTCCTGTTAACTGCATAGTGTGTTGCCAATGTTCTGACTAGGATAAGATTTACCCTTTGTTTTGGTGGGTAATGTAAATTTAGGCTGGCAGCACATGGTAATATTTTCTTCTCCGACACAAAATAACCCACTTTAAAAAGGTATGTAAATATATTAATATATGTAATGGGTTTCTTTAGTTATTGTGGTACTCAACTACCTTGGAGCCTTTTTGGTCATTTGTTAAAATTAAATGTTTTTGTTGGCTTTTAATTTCTTAATAAAAATTTTCTGATTTACTGTGTCTTTTACTTACAAAGTAATGTATGCTGTTTGAAATTTAACTAGTGTATATTTAATGTCACTTTTAATGAATTAAATTAAGTATTAAGACTTCCACATTTACCTTTCAACAGCCATTTAAAATTTTTACTTGTTTCAGCATTTTAAAGAGAAGTTAGGGAGATATATTAAAAACAGACTCTGTAGTAGATGTTAGTGATACATGTTTTATCACAAGAAATTAGAATAGAATATTTTGTTAATGGTTAAGATTGTTTTGGGGCCCTGGCATTTTTAGAAACTTTTCCTCTCCCCCAACTAGTCACTGCTAAAATTCTGTCTTAATTTCTTTTTATTTTATTTAGAACTTTACCAATTAACAGATCTATTGGCATGGCATCAAAAGATATATTTACCACATGTACACATTATTTAGTACTATAGTAAAGGAGGTTAATATCCCCTTCATTTATTTCTTTATCTTCATAGCATTTTCCATTGTTTCTCCAGTGGCAGAATTGTACCATTTATTGTTTAGCACTTGGGAATAGGAAAATAGACCTGTGGATTTTGTTTTTTTGAGTCAAGGTCTTACTCTGTTCCCTAGAGTAAAGTATAGCTCACTGCAGTCTCCAACTCCTAGGCTCAAGTGATCCTCCTGCCTGAGCCTCCCGAGTAGCTGGGACTACAGGCACACACCACCATGACTGGTTAATTTTTTAAATTTTTTATAGAGATGGGGTCTCGTTCTGTTGCCCAGGCTGGTCTCGAACTCATGGCCTCAAGTGATCCTCCCACCTTTGCCTCCCAAAGTGCTGGGATTACAGGCATGAAACCACTGCACCTGGCCATACCTGTGGGTTTTTTTTTTTTTTAAACAAAAGGTCTCACATATTTATTACTGAACCAGCTTATTAGTACGGAGCATATAAACAAAGAGAAAAATCACTTTTCCCAATGAAATGTGTCTCTCCGGATAATAGTGACATTTCCAGCTTGACATGGTAAGATGATAGTGACCTTGATACAGCATAAATATGTGTGCCATTATATCATGTGCAATCCTTATAGACCCAGCTTGGTTCTTCTCCAATGTCTCCTTCTGGAATTGTACCTGATTTTATTGCCAGTTTTCATATGAATCCATTGGGGAATGGGATGATTTTGCTTCTGTTTCTTGGCCAGAAACCTCTTGATTCTGAAAGCCTTGTGAGAAGACATGGCGAAGGAGAGTCAACAGGACACAGCCTACCTGTGGATATTTTAAAAGTAGCTACTAGAGAAAGAGTAGTTGACAGTACTGTGTAATGGCAAGGCACTGGACTAGGAGTCTGGAGGCCTGCATTCTACTCCTGGCTCTGCCCTGTGTTATGTAACCTTGGAAGTCAGGAAACCAGAGTCTTAGAATCTACAAGACTTATTCATACCTAGTCTTGGAAGTTATATAACTTTTGTTGGTCAAAAAGCAGGTCACAAGGCCAGCCCAGATTCAAAGGAGGGGACTGCACAAGGGTATGAATACTAGTAGGCGCAGTCCATTAAGGGATCGTCTTTGGAGTTTAGCTGCACTGCAGAATCTACAAATCTATAACTTGCATAATCGATATAAAACTTTTAAAAAACAGAATTGTATTCAAATCTTATAATCCAAGATGATTTTCATAAAATTTCACTACCTTTATATTTTTTTTTGTCCCTATAAAAGCTTCCAGAGTACTCTGCAAATTTATTTATATTTTCTCTTGAATTGTGCGTACCTCAGATACAAATTTTGTTTATCATGAAAAATGCTGAACAAGCAGAAAAGATGAAAGAATTTTACAGTGAACACCTAAATATCCACCACTTAGATTCTATAATTAACATTTTGCTGTATTGTATTACCACATATCTATACATCATAAACCTATCTTTTTGTAAATTTAAAAGTTGCAGGTACTCAGATACAGCATTAAATTATTATACTTTTTCCTTCCAATTAATACGTCATCTGTTCTTTTCCCATTTCATATCTTTTTATAGTTACTGCTATTAATATTTTAATATGTGAAGTTTTAAAGGTTATTACAGCCTTATAATTACGAGTACTTGACATTTCATTGAATGGCTGGACCACTATTTTTAATCTCACCACTATTGGACAATTAAGTTGCTTTCCAATTGAGAAAAGCTGTTGAACCAAATGAAATATTAGGCTTATTGTCTAAAATTGGTTATATGCAAAGTTTATCCCACCCGTCTAATTCACAACCTTAAGTGAGAGTTGAAACTGATGAAATGACAGAGAACCAAAGTAGCTGGAAGAAATAAAGATTGACTTCATTCCTGATTGACTTTGAAACTGTATCAGGAGCAAAAAAGAAAGTTAGAAAAAAAGTGTAATTTTCAACTGTGATGAAACATTTTTGTTAAGTAAATTTTCATTTTTTGCAAGTTTTCTGACAGTTATTATTCTCATATGATAGGGCTTAGTAAATTTCTTAAAGTTTACTTTCAGGTTTCAGCATATTAGAAACCTTTGGTGTTAAATACAAGATATGTATATTATATGTAATTATATGTATATTCCCTATAAATTTTGTTCCTACTTTTTGTGGAACTCCTCTTTGCACTCTAGTAAGGTGTAACCAGTTGCTATACTGTATACTTACATAAGTAGTAGTTTCTTCAAACTTTTCTCCTAGCTTGAGCATAATTAGCTAATTAGAGAGTGTTATTCAAACAAATTGAATTCCAAGTTAGGGATACAGAGCCTTGTAAAAGATAATTTGAGTCCTCCTACATTGAGACAGGATTATACTTAACCCATCAAGGCAGTTGAGTCTCTTGGTTTATTAAAAGATTTTTCAGAAAAAGCAATTCTTGATTGGCAACATTTAGTTTTCCTTTACTGCTTTAGTGTAAAAAAAAAAAAAAACCAACTTATCTAACCTACATTCTTCATGTTATAGATTCAGTACATTTCTTGTTGTTTACCCTCTATGGAAACAGATGGTTACTATTTTTCATTTAGTGACTTTAGATACTTGAAATCAAACATTTGTCTTTTTGGCTTTGCTATGCTTGAATTAAATTATGTATGTAGTAAAAACTTAACACATTGACTGCCACACACCAAAAAAACAGAAACTTTTCCTTGGGGACCATAGTGTTTTATTACAAAAATTGAATAAAAACTTTGTAAGTTAAAGGTAAACATAAATAAAAAAGCGAATTTATTGATTTCTATTCATTTAATCCATGTTTTTAGAATTAAATTGTTAATATTAATTGTAACAATAAGATCAACAAGTAAATTTTATATATGCTTCCTGCGGCCCTGGGGTCAAAACTAAAGTGAGTTAAATACAACTCTCATGGCAGTTAATGTGTTAAATGGAGCTTTCTACCCATGAAAAAGATGCTCTCTAAGGATTCTTAAAATATGCTTCTGGCCTATGTTTGGTCATATTTGTGTGTGCGTGTATTCATTGTCTTAATGAGTAGTTAGGTAATTTGAACTATATTGCTTGATTGTTGGGACTGTCTTTAGTCTTTAGAACATATATCCAAGTATCAGATCCATCCACAAATATAGCCAGTCTCCTCACTAGCAAAAATGGTCTGGATCTGATCTGCTTTTGAATACATAGATTTACTTTGGGGAAGACATGAAGAATCTGATCTGGGCTCTGATCATCTCACTTTTGGATGATACTTAGAATGTTAGATTGATCTTGGGATTGAGTAATATATGAGTCTGAGGCAGATCTGGGGTGTTCCTAGAAGATTGCATAGTCTGAAATGAAGTGGGCTCTACAACATTCCAGGTATTGTGCACTTGAAAATTACTACTTGGATCTCTCATGTATATGGATCTTCCTGAGCCTGTCTGAAGAGAATAGAATAGTGGAGGAAAGGAGAATTAAATTTGCCCTATCCTGTTTACTTAAGTGTTAGCCTTTCATACTTGGTTCCTATTCACACAGCACAACAAAATTCCATACTAGGAGTACATGGGTGCTCCTTTAAATATTGAAGATGCTTTACTTTGACCATAAGAATATTTGAAGTTTGGCATTCAGTCAGTACTGTGGTAGTGGCTGCTGCTTTGTTTTTTTCAAAGTCAGTGAAAACTTTTTTTTAAAAAAAGAGTTGGGGTCTGATTATGTTGCCCAGGCTATATTCAAACTCCTGGGCTCAAGCAATCCTCCTGCCTCAGCTTCCTGAATAGCTAGGACTGCAGGCACATGCTACCATGCTGGCTCAGTGAAAACTTTTAATATAGGTATAATACGGTTACATCATGCTTATTATGTATTTTCTCCAAAATTTAACTGAAACACGTTTGCCTGTTTCATCAGTGCATCGTTTATGCACTAATGAGTCTTGACCACGAGGAAACCACAGTGAACATAGAAACAGGTCAGTTCCAAAGCCAAGAGTAAATTTAGTTGTAGACCTTTAATTGATTAATTATAGCAAAAACAGCATCAAATGAGGAAGAATCCTTTTCATATGAAAATATAATTGACCCTTGAACAACATGAGTTTGAACTGTATGGGTCCACTTATATGTGGATTTTTTTCAACCAAATGTGTACTGGCAGGATGCCAAAGCTGTGTATACTGAGGACTTATATATGTGGGTTCTGCAGGGCCATTCACAGGACTTGAATGCACAGATTTTGGTATATCCAAGAGTCCTGGGACCAATCCCATGTATACCGAAGGAAGACTGTTGATGTTTTTGAAAAGGTCTACCTTAAAGTTTCCAAGTCCTGTTATTCTTTAACTTGCTTTAGTTTCTACATTTAACTTTTCTTTTAGCCTAATTTTCATAAATTAGAAAATGACAGGTTGTATTTAACATAAAGTTTTCAAAAATCAAAAGTTTTATAAAGTGTGTGTTTTGGGATTTTTGTTTGTTTTTTGTTTTGGTGCAGGATCATTTAAAATGCCTTGCAGCCAGGAAGAGCTGCCTCTAAATTTCTATATAGGAAGGGCTTAGGGATGGCAATTTCGGTGTGGGAGTATGTCTTGAAGATTTGTTTTGAAACTGCTCTTGAATAAAAAGCACATTATTTTCAGTCATAGAGTATGTCCTAGATCATTCAAAACAGCAAAGTTCTCTAACAATGGTTTTATTCATATAAATGCATATATAACGCAGTTGAAAAATAACAGTTGTCCGTATCAAATACAGGCATACCTTGTTTTATTGTGCTTTGCTTTATTGGGCTTCACAGATACTGTGTTTTTCACAAATTGAAGTCTGTAACACAGACTTACTGTGTTAAGTAAGTCTATAGGTCCCATTTTTCTGCAGCATATGCTTACTTCCTGTCTCCATGTCACATTTTGGTAATTCTTGCAATGTTTCACACTTTTTCATTATTCTCATTTGGTGATCTGTGATCAGCCGTCTTTGATGTTACTGTTCTAATTGTGTTGGGGTATCACGCAAACCACACCCATACTATAAATGTGTGTGTTCTGACTGCTCCACCTTGACCGGCTGGCTGTTACCCTCTCTTTTTCCTTCTCCTCAGGCTTCCCTGTTTCCCTAAGGCACAACAGTATTGAAATTAGGCCAGTTAATAACCTGACAGTGACCTCTAGGTGTTGAAGTTAAAGGAAGAGTCGCATGTCTATCACTTTAAACCAGAAGCTAAGAAATGATGAAGCTTAGTGTGGAAGGCATGTTGAAAGTTGAGATAGGCTAAAAGCTAGGCATCTTGTACCAAGCAATCAAGTTGTAAATGCAAAGTAAAAATTCTTGAAAAGTGCTACTCCAGTAAACATTTGAATGATATGAAAGTGAAAGCCTTATTGCTGATGCAGAGAAAGTTAGTGGTCTGGATAGAAGATCAAACCAGCCAAAACATTCTCTTAAGCCAAAACCTAATCCAGAGCAAGGTCCTAACTCTCTTTAATTCTATGAAGGCTAAAAGAGGTTAAAGAAGCTGCAGAAGGAAAGCTTGAAGCTAGCCGAGGTTGGTTCATGAGATTTAAGGAAAGAAGCCATATCCCTAACATAAAAGTGCAAGGTGAAGCAGCAAGTGCTGATGGAAAAACTGCAGCAAGTTATCCAGAAGATCTAGCTCAGATCTCTGATGAAGGTGTTTACACTAAACAATAGTTTGTCAATGTGGATGGAAGAACCTTCTATTGGGAGAAGATGCCATCTGTGGCATTCATAGCTAGAGAGGAGAAGACAATGCCTGGCTTCAAAAGATGGGCTGACTCTCATTAGGGGCTAATGGAGCTGATGACTTTAAGTTGTAGCCAGTGCTTATTTACTGTTCTGAAAATCCTAGAGCCCTTAAGAATTGTGCTAAATCTGCTCTGTATGTGCTCTGTAAATGGAACAACAAAGCATGGATGACAGCACATCTATTTATAGCATGGCTTACTGAATATTTTAAGCCTACTGTTGAGACCTGCTGCTCAGGAAAAAAGATTCCTTTCAAAATACTGCTCGTTGACAATGCACCTAGTCATCCAAGAACTCTGATGGGGATGTTACAAGGAGATTACATTTGTTTTCATGCCTGCTAACACAAAATCCATTCTGCAGCCCATGGGTCAAAGAGTCATTTTGACTTTCAAGTCTTATAATTTAAGAAATATGTTTCCTAAGGCTATAGCTAGCTGCCATGGAAGTGATTTCTTTGGTGGATCTGTGCAAAGTAAATTCAAAACCTTCTGGAAAGGATTCACCATTCTAGATGCTATTAAGAGCATTCATGATTCATGGGAAGAGGTCAAAATATCAACATTAAAAGGAATTGGAAGAAGCTGATTCCAGCCTGTCATGGATGACTTTGAGGGGTTCAAGACTCAGTAGAAGAAGTAACTGCAGATGTGATAGAAATAGCAAGAGAACCGGAATTAGAAGTGGAGTCTGAGGATGTAACTGAATTAATGTAATCTCATGATAAAACTTGAGTGGATGAGGAGTTGCTTCTTATGGATTAGCAAAGAAAGTGGTTTCTTGAGGTGGAATGCACTCCATCTGAGAAGGTGGTGAACATACTGTGAACATTGTTGAGATGACAACAAAGGATTTACAATATTGCATAAACCGTTAATAAAGCAATGGCAGGGTTTGAGAGCCTTGACTTCAATTTTGAAAGAAGTTCTACTGTGGGTCACATGCTATCAAAAACAGCATCACATGTTACAGAGAAATGTTTCATGAAAAGAAGAGTCGATTGATGTGGCACACTTGACTGTTGTCTTATTTTAAGAATTGCCACAGCCACCCCCACTGTTAGCAGCTACCACCCTGATCAGTCAAGCAATCATCGACGTTGAGGCAGGATCCTCTACCAGCAAAAAGATTTTGACTCACTGAAGGCGCACATGATTATTAGTATTTTTAGCAATAAAGTGTTTTCTAATTAAGATATGTGCATTTTTTTATACCCAATGCTATTGCACACTTAATAGACTACAGTATAGTGTAAATATAACTTTCATACGCACTAGGAAACCAAACAATTTGTGTAACTTGCCTTGTAGTAGTCATATTTGCTTTATTGCAGCGGTCTGGAGCTGAATCTCAATTATCTCCGAGGTATGCCTGTATATACTTTGTCACTTGAAAAAAAATTGCAGTTCTTTGGGTATTTTTGATAGGCTGCTAGAGATAATGGGGGCGGGTAAAGTCACCCTTTAGCTCCACCATTGGCAATAATCCATTTTGTTCCTTATTTATGTTGCCACTGCCTTATTTAAACTACCATTACTTCTAACCTACACAGTTCAAACAGCCTCTTGTCTGTTGCCCTGTTTCTAGTCTCATCTCTCTCAAACCCTTCCTTTGCCTTAAATTTATCCTCCAGTTAGCCACCTTAAATTGCAAATTTTATCTGGCCACCCTACTCCTGTCCTCCAATACAGTGGTCTTTGGAATGAGATGTGTAAGATGATTTATTGGTAGTGAAGGAAAAAATACTTATTTATGAATGAATGAGACAGGGTTTTGCTCTGTCACCCAGGCTGGAATACAGTGGCATAATCATTCATAGCTCACTGTAACCTCAAACTCCTGTGCTCAAGCAATCCTCCTGCCTCAGCCTTCTGAGTAGCTGGGACTGCATGTACATGCCACCACACTTGGCTAATTTTTTTTTTTTTTAGAGAGACGGAGTCTTGCTATGTGTTGCCCAGGCTAGTCCCAAACGCCTGGCCTCAACTGATCCTCCCACCTTAGCCTCCCAAAGTGCTGAGATTACAGATGTGAGCAATTGTAGCTGGCCCAAAGTTTTAAATTTGCTTTTTAAACCTAAAATAAAGGAAAGAAATTATGCCTTACCAATATTGAATAGGAGGATTATCATGTACCTTCATTTAGTCTGTCTGATAGTCAACTCTCACTGGAGGAGGAGTGGGAGTTCTACATTACACAGAGGTTGAGGGTGGAACTCTCTTTCATCGACTCTCAGTGTATTGAAGTAAATTGCCATTCACCTGTACCTTGTTTTGTAAATTTATTGGTTATATTACCTAATTCTCACAAAATAGATACGTGGCTTAAAAAGATTTCTTCAAAGAAATTATAGATTTAAAATAAAGTTGATAAGTCAAGCATGGGAGAACAATAAGAAATATAGCAGCTGATCCTTCTATTCTTAGTTGAAGCTCCTTGTCAGTCACAATACGTGCTTAAAAACAATGATCTAATCAGATCTGATAAGAAATCATCCTCTTCAAAGTCAAATTTATTGAGAAGACTTTTTTGAAATATAGATGAATCTTATCCTATATATTTGCCTTAAGACATTAATGATTGAAAACCCAAAAAGGAATTTATTTGCCATGTCTGATAGATTCACCACTTCAGGTATCCATAAAATTTAAACATTTTAAGCATCTTTTTGGGGATTAATTCCTACTGGGAAAATAAGGCAATGGGTGGGAGTATGTAAAAGTAATACAAAATTTTGACCACAAGATTAAAATATTTGCTTCAATGGGAAGAAATAAATGTGTAATTTTGAAGCATAAAAAATCAATGGAAGTATGAGGCTATTGCTGTCAGCAAGGCATCTAAGATATCATTTGTTATTCCACACTTCTCAAATTCTATTTTTTACATGTTTTATAATGTTACAACATTTTAGCATAATAGTGTATGTATAAATATATACATATATTGGGAGTGTAGGCTCAACATTTCAAAACCTTTTTAAAATTGCCATATAACACTTATAACCATAATCCAGGTCCAGAAAGAACATACTAGACACTCTTGAAGGTACTCGCTTCCCCCTTGTGCTTTTTCCAGTTATTATCCCCCTCACATCTCCAAAAGTAATTAATATCTTGATTCATGATAACATATACTTTTACCTGTTTTTTATCTTTATATAAGTGGAATCATAAAACATTTATACTTTTATGTCTGTTTCCCATTTTTCAGTATTATGTTTATGATATTTATGTGTGTAGCTGCAGTTCATTCATTATCATTGCTAAATGGTATTTGGTTATATGAATATGCTGCAATCTAATCTAGTTCATTCTAATATTGATGGATATTTGGTTTCTTTTCAATGTCTGACACTTACAGATAATGCTGCTCTGATTCCTATATGTATCACTTGGTACACGTGTACACATTTCTGTTAGGTATAATCATAGGATTGGAATTTCTGGGTCATAGGGAATGCATATATTCCATTTTTATGGATAATGCTAAAATTTTTCATAAAGGTTGTATCAGTATATAGTCCCACCAGGAGGTTTCAGAGTTCTTGTTCCACATCTTCACCAACACTTGATATTGTTAGTCTTTTTAATTTTAGCCATCTGGTGAATGTGTAATGGTTTCTTATTGTGGTTTTAGATTGTATTTCCTTTATTCTTTGTAAGGTTAAGCACCTTGTCATATATTTATTGGCCATTTGGACATCCTCTTTTATAAAGTTCCTGTTCAAATCTCTTATACATTTTTTTATTAGTCTGTCTTTTTCTAGTTGATTTATAGGTATTCTTTATATATTCAGGGTATTAGCCCTTTTTCAGTTATGTGTTCCAACTATGTTCTCCTACCCTAGCTCACCTTTTTTTACTTTTAATGGCATCTTTTTATGACTAGACATTCTTTTTTTTTTTTTTTTTTTGAGACAGAGTCTCACTCTGTTGCCCGGGCTCTAGAGTGAGTGCCGTGGCGTCAGCCTACCTCACAGCAACCTCAAACTCCTGGGCTTAAGCGATCCTACTGCCTCAGCCTCCCAAGTAGCTGGGACTACAGGCATGCGCCACCATGCCCGGCTAATTTTTTCTATATATATATTTTAGTTGGCCAGCTAATTTGTTTCTATTTTTTAGTAGAGACGGGGTCTCGCTCATTGCTCAGGCTGGTCTCGAACTCCTGACCTTGAGCGATCCACCCGCCTCGGCCTCCCAGAGTGCTAGGATTACAGGCGTGAGCCACCGCGCCCGGCCTGAATAGACATTCTTAATTTTAAGATTCTTTTCTCAGTAGTGATTTCTGTCTTGTTTAAGGAACTTCTGAAAGCTTTATTGTTTTGTCTTTCACATTTATATCTACAGTCCACCTGGAATTGATTTTTTATATGCAATGAGGTAAAGGTTAGGTTTCATTTCTTCCCCTTCGTATGGAGATCCTCTTGACCCAACGTTGTTTATTGACATGACTCCTGTTTCCCCAGATGTCTAACGTGCCAACTTTGATCTGTAGTTGAGTGGGTTTATTTTTAGATTCTCTTTTCAGTTCCACTGGTCCATTTGTCTATCCTTATCTTAATTACTATAGTTTTATAATAGATATTGATATTAGGTGGAACAAGTACTTCTACCCTTTTCCTGTTCTTCAAGAGGGTTTCAGTTACACTTGACCCTTCACTTTTGTATATAAATTTTAAAATCAACTTTTCAAATTCCATGCATACCACTATTGGGATTTTTTTTTTCTGTATTACATTAAAGTTTTACATCAATTTAAGTAAAAGTGATATTATTATTTAGGTCTTTAATTTTTTTCAGTAACCTTTTATAGTTTTATGTGTAGATGTCTTTGTTTTTTTGTTTTGTTTTGTTTTGTTTTGTTTTGAGACAGAGTCTCGCTTTGTTGCCCAGGCTAGAGTGAGTGCCGTGGCATCAGCCTAGCTCACAGCAACCTCAAACTCCTGGGCTTAAGCGATCCTACTGCCTCAGCCTCCCGAGTAGCTGGGACTACAGGCATGTGCCACCATGCCCGGCTAATTTTTTCTATATTTATTTTTAGTTGGCCAGATAATTTCTTTCTATTTTTAGTAGAAACGGGGTCTCTCTCTTGCTCAGGCTGGTCTCGAACTCCTGAGCTCAAACAATCCGCCCACTCGGCCTCCCAAGTGCTAGGATTACAGGCGTGAGCCACCGTGCCCGGCCTATGTGTAGATGTCTTGAACACCTTTTATTATTTTTATTCCTAGGTGTTCATTATTTTTTAGTACTTCCGTAAATAGTATCTTGTTTTAAAATTTCTTTTTCTGTTTGTTGCTAGTATATGCAAATACAGTTGACTTTTGTAAATTGACCCATATCCATTAACCTTGCTAAACTCGTTTGTTAATTCTGATAAGCTATCTTTTTATTTTTGGGATTTTTATATAAACAGTCATACTCTGTGAATAATGATAGTTTTATTTTTTCTATTCTAATTTTCATAGCTTTAATTTACTTGTGTTATTGAACTGGGTAGGACTGCCAGTACAGAATAGTAATGATGAGAGTAGGCATCTGCTATGGTTTGAATGTTTGTCTAGTCTGAAACTCATGTTGAAACTTAACATTGTAAAGAAGGTGGGAAATCCGACTATGGTGTTTAAGAGGTGAGACCTTTGGGAGGTAATTAGGATTAGATGATGTCATGAGGGTGGGGCATTAGTGGCTTTATAAAAGGAGAAAGTGAGACCTGAGCTAGCATGTTTAGCTCCCTTGCCATGTGATACCCTGCACCAACTCTGGACTCTGCAGAGAGTCCCCACCGACAAGAAGGCCCTCACCAGATGTGGCCCCTTGACCTTGGACCACCTAACCTCCAGAACTGTAAGAAATAAATTTTGTTTCTTTGTAAATTACCCAGTCTCGGGTATTGAGTTATAGCAATAGAAAATGGACTAAGCATTCTTGTTTTGTTCCCTATCTCATAAGGAAAGCTTTTAATATTAAATATGATGTTTGCTGTAGTGTTGTTGTTGTTGTTGTTTGTATGTATGCCTGTTCCAGTTACTATGGCTGCATAACAAATTACTCTTAGTGGTATAAAGTAATCACTTATTATGATCATGTGTTCTATGGATTAGGAATTAAGATAGGCACAGGGCAAGGCTTGCCTCTGCTCTGTGTTGTCTGAGGCCTTGGCTGGGAGATGTGAAGGCAGGGGGGAATGAATCATCTGAAGGCTCATTTACTCATTTGTCTGGTTGTTGATACTTGCTCTTAGCTGGGGGCTTCATTGCCTTTCCACCTGAGTACTCCCATGTGATCTCCATAAGGACTGGTATGAGCTTCCTCACAGCATGGTGGCTGGTTTCTTCTACAGCAAGCATTCCCAGAGAGAAAGCCAGACAGAAGCTGCATCTTTTTCAGAACCTAGTCTTAGAAGACACATATATAAGCATAACTTTTTTGCCATATTCTGATTGAAACAATTACAGACTCCCACTCAGATACAGAAGGAGGGAATGTAGACCCCACTGTTTGGTGAAAGGACTGTCTGTCGGTCACATTGTTAAGCATGTGGGATGGTAGACATACATAAATGCACACACATATTTACGGATATGTGTGTCTTTCTTGCTAGAGAGAGAGAAATACAGAAATATGATGTGCCACAATGCCTCTTTATCAGGTTAGGAATGTCCCCTTCTATTATAGTATTTTTAAAGTTATTGTTATGAATGGATGTTAAATTTTATTAAATGTTCTTTATCTCTTGAAATGAATATGATTTTATTTTTTGTTAATGTGATGAAATTTACTGATTGAAATAAATTCAACTTGATTGTGATTTATCTTTTTTATATATTATTGCATTTGGTTTGCTGATATTTTCTTTACAAATTTTGCATCTTCAGAAGGTTTTTGAGGGTAAGGACCATCTCTTACATCACTTTTATGTCTACTGTGGACTTGATAGAGTGTTGTGCATATGATAGGTACTTAGAAAATAATTTTTTTTTTCTGTCTCTCAGTCAATTCCTTATCTACAATCTCAGTTCCTTTACTGTGGTGTTGGTGATTTTTAAAAATATACTTTATTGTGAAAACCTTTGTAAAGGTTTTCTGAAAATGTAAACGTATCTGTCCTTTAATGAATCTGTGAGTGAGTAGTCTCATAGTTTTCCTCAGAAGTATTATATTTCTATTTTTACAGATTCTTATCATTTCTGTCAGCGTTAGGATCCTGTCTTAGTCCATTTTGTTGCTATACAGGAATTATATACAGAAAAGAGGCTTATTTGGCTCATGTTTTTGCAGGCTGTACAGGAAGCATGGCACCAACATCTGCTTCTGATGAAAGCCCCAGACTGCTTTCACTCATGGCAGAAGGTGAAGGGGAGCCAGCATGTACAAAGATCACCTGGTGAGACAGGAAGCAAGAGAGAGGGGAGGAGATGCCAGGCTCTTTTTAACAACCAGCTTTCCTAGGAACTAAGAGGGCAAGAACTCACTCATTACCGTGAGGGTGGCAACAAGTCATCAGGACCCAGACACTTCCCATTGGGCCCCACCTCCAGCATTGAAGATCACACTTCAACATGAGATTTGAAGGGGTCAAACAAACCAAACTATAGCAGATTCTCAGTATAAACATGTAAAAATTTTATTCTCTGAAGCAAGAAGTACCAGAAAATTCAGATTCTCTATTTGGGGGCTAAATAAAAATTTAAAGTCCTCTTTAGTCCCTTCTTCTCTGTTAACTATGGAGAAATAGAGACATTAACGTACCACTGATGCTGATTAAGGAAAAGACAGTTTTCTCAGACTTATTAATAAATATGTCTTTGTCATTTGAGAAGAGATAGTTTAAAAATTATTTTACATATTTTAAAATCATAAATATATACTTGTACATTTTAACAAATCAGAATTTGCAAGATAACCCTTGTTAACAGTTTCATTTGTGTCCTTCCACATCAGGGGTTGACAAACTATGGCACTTGTGCCAACTTCACTGTTTTGAGACAGGGTCTTGCTCTGTCTCTTGGGCTAGAGTCATCATAGCTCACTGCCACCTTAAACTCCTGGGCTCTAAGTGATCCTCCTGCCTCAGCCTCCTGAGTAGCTGAGTAGCTGGGACTATATGTGCACACCACTGCACCCAGCTAATTGTTCTCTTTTTAGTAGAGATGGGGGTCTCGCTCTTGTTCAGGCTGGTGTTGAACTCCTGAGCTCAAGCAATCCTCCCACCTTGGCCTCCCAGAATGCTAGGATTACAGGCGTGAGCCACTGTGCCCGGCCACATTCACTGTTGTGTTATATCCTGTGAGCCAAGAATGGTTTTTATATTTTTAAATGGTTGAAAAAAAAAATCAAAGAAATAATATTTCATGACACATTAAAGGTATATGAAATTCTAATTTCAATGTCTATAAATAAAGTTTTATTGGAATATAGCCATGCTCATTTGTATAGGTTTTGTCTATGTCTGCTTTTGTGCTGCAACAGCAGAGTCTAGTAGCTAGGACAAAGACCCTTTGGCCTGCAAAGCCTAAAATATTTATTATCAGGTACTTTACATAAAAAGTTTGCCAACCCTTGTTCTTCATGTACACGTTTTGTTGTTTGCTTTTTCAAAAACAGGACATAAAATATGCTATGTAAACAATGAATATGCATTATCTTTTACTTACTGGAAACTAGCTTTTTAAAATTTGTCCAGTAATCATGGGTGGCCTTCCATGTTGATATATAGAGATACAACGTTTTCTTTTAATAGCTGCAAAATGCTCCATATTTAGATACCATATTTCATTCACTCCATCTCATTTTGATAGACCTTAACGTTTATTTACAGTCCTTTCTCTCCTTACTGTGTACATAGTTAGGTCAAAGGGTATATGTGTTTTTTTATTTTAATAGCTATTTTATTACAGATTATGGTTCAGAAGGTTTGTAGCAGTTCACATAAGCACCAGTACAAGTGCCTGTGTCCTAACATCCTGGCTAGTATTTGCTATCATTATTCTTTTTAAGTTGCTCATAAGATCAGTAGAAATTATTTTAATTTGCAAACCCCTGCTGACTGATAAGGCTAAGTCATTTGCACCTATAAAGACATGCTTTAAAGGGTCTGAAGTTTAATCATTATGTTAACATTTTGTTTTGCTTTCTGTTTTTATGATCTCTTAAATGTCAGCAGTTACAAATTGCAAATTTTACTGTAGACAGTTTGTCCCTGTGACAAGAGTACCATATGAGAGATTTTGCCATACTTGGCCCAGGTCTCTCACAGTATATGGAATATATCCTCACTAGAATACATCTAGATACAGTGCATAACATCTTTGTTTACAAAGACCATTACATTTTCATTAATCTTTGGATAATTTGAATAAATATGTACAGTAGTCTTTTAAGGAATGCTGGCTCTAGACTATATAGGCTATATTATGAAAAAGTTGAAGTTATTCTTACTACTCCAGACTCTTTTCCTCCCTCATTTGTGCCCTCATTTAGGTGAGTCTCTGCCCTTTTCATATATCCAGTAATATCCCTATGGGTTCTCCTTCTAGTCATTTATACCCTTGGGAAAATTTAAATTCTACTTATACCTTCTGAGGGAATTTATGATTTAAATTATGAAATGAAAGTATTTTGTTGCTTATTGATTGAGAGTTTTTTGTTATTTTGATAATAGCTTTTTTGAGATATAATTCACTCATTTAAAATATACAATTCAGTGGTTTTTAGTATATTCACAGAGTTGTGCAACCTTTACCACAATCAATTTTAGAATATTTTTTTGTCACCCTAAGAAGAAATCCTTATTCTTTAGAAGTCACTCACCATTTCCCCCATTCCTTGGCAACCACTAATCTACTTTCTGTTATAGATTTGTCTATTCTGGACATTTCATATACATGGAATCACATACAACATGTGGTTCTTTTGTGACTGGCTTCTTTCACTTACTATGTTTTCAAGATTCATCTGTGTTGGAGCATATATCAGTATTTCATTCCTTTTTATCTGAACAGTATTCCATTGTATGGGTCTATACCATGTGAATCAGTATCTATTCATCGTTTGATAAACATGAGGGTTCGTTCCACTTTTTGGCTCTTATGAATAGTGCTGCTATTAATATAAACAATCTTGCAAGATATTGTATGGACATAGGTTTTCATTTCTCTTGGATATATCCTTAGGAGTGGAATTATTGGAATTAATTGGATCATACGGTAATACTGTTTAACTTTTTGAGTAATTGCCACATTGTTTTCCAAAGTGGCTATATTATTTACATTCCCACTGGCAGTGTATGAGGGTTTCAGTTTCCCCATATCCTCACCAGGGCTTACTGTCTTTTTTTTTTTTTTTTTTTTTTTTTTGAGACGGAGTCTTGCTCTGTTGCTTGGACTAGAGTGCCATGGTGTCAGCCTAGGTCACAGCAACCTCAAACTCCTGGGCTCAAGCAATCCTCCTGCCTCGGCCTCCCGAGTAGCTGGGACTACAGGCATGCACCACCACGCCCGGCTAGTTTTTTCTATTTTTAGTTGTCCACCTAATTTCTTTCTATTTTTAGTAGAGACGGGGTCTTGTTCTTGCTGGGGCTGGTCTCAAACTCCTGACCTCAAACAATTCTTCTGCCTCTGCCTCCCGGAGTGCTACGATTACAAGCGTGAGCCACCACGCCCAGCCTGTATGAAAGTTCTGATGCTCAAAATCTGATCAACATTTGGTGTTGCCTGGCCTTATTTACATTTTTTGTTTATTTGAAGGATATGAATAGTGTTTTGTGATTTTAATTTGCATGTCCCTAAATACTAATGAGACTGATCCATCCTCCCTCCCTTCCTACAAATAGAAGTTTGCCTATTCATATCTTTTTTGCATTTTTCTATTGGGTTGATGTCTTTTCTTATTGTTCTAGGCAATATTTACATATTTTTATGTGTTAATATCTTTTCTCAATTTTTGAGAAATTTAAAATTTTTTACTTTTTGAAGTGGGAAGAATAGAATTTGAATTTGTGCCCTCGGAGTTTAACATTGTCCCTGACAAATTAGTCACTCAATAAATATAGAATGTATAAATATTTTGTGAAAATCTAAAAAATCGTTCTATTTTTAAAGAAATAATGCTACCTAAATTACATAACAAATGAGCTCTAATTGTACAATTATGTTGTTAATTGTACCTTTATGGTACAGTAGTATATTGAATCTCCCGTTGTTCTAATGCCCTAGGCATGTTTGTAAATGGATTAGAAAGAGTTCTTGCCAGTTTTTTCTTGGTCTGATAGTCATTTAAAGTAGAGAAGGACCTATTAGATCTTCCAGATACACTTAAATTCTAAGATGAAGATGTCCATACTCACATAATTCTCAGCCATAACACTTGACCTGTGATGGATGGCAGTTGTATAAAAATACACATTTTATAGCCATTATAGAAAGTAGTATGAATGTTCCTTAAAATTTTAAAAATATGGAAAGTAGTATGAATGTTCCTTAAAATTTTAAAAATAGAACCACTATATGATCCAATAGTCCCACTGGGTGTATATCCAAAAGATTTGAAATCAGTATGTTGAAGAGATATGTACACTTCCATGTTCATTGTAGCATTATTTACAGTAGCAAAGATATGGAACCAACCTAAGTGTCTATCAGTAAATGAATGGATAAAGAAAATGAGTCATATATACACAATGGAATATTGTTCAGGCTTTGGAAAAAAAAAAAAAAAAAGGAAATCCTGTCATTTGTGGCAACATGATGAACCTGGAGGGTGAGATAAGCCAGATGCAGAAGGATAAATACCACATGGTCTCACTTATGTGTGGAATCTAAAAAAAAGTTGAAATCATGCAAACAGAGTAAAATGATAGTTACCAGAGGATTGGGGAGTGTGGGGGGTGGGGAGAGATGTTGGTCAGAGGACACAAATTTTCATTTAGAAGGAAGGAATAAGTTGTTCAGGAGATCTGTTGTACAGCATGGTTTCTACAATGAATAAAAATATATTGTATACAAAAATATATTGTATCTACTAAGAGTAGATTTTAAGTGTTCTTGCCACAGAAAAATAAGGATGTATAATAATGCATATGTTAAATAACTTGATTTAACCATTCCACAGTGTCTACAGATGTCAAAGTATCACTTTGTATACCATAAAAACATACGTTTTATGTCAATTAAAAAATAAAATTTAAAAATGTTAAATGAGAGGATAAAGAAGAATACAAGAACTGTTTACTTCTAAAAGTACACGTGTAAATTGTTATTCTAGTAGCAGTACCCTTGAAATTCAACAAAGGGAATCCCATCAGAGAGCAAGGTTTTGATGGGCCTTGTCCTAAACTTGTTTAATTCAGTCTTTTTCCACTTTCATTTTTATGTACATATAAAATAGTGTCCATTCTCATTTTTAAAAGAACTGCATCCTACCTGCTACTACTCTTGCCCTGCAAAAAAGCTTTAAACTTACTTGTCCAAGAACTCAGTTTTGTGTGACATATAGCAATATGTATGCCCATCAAATACAGTGGACCCTTGTACTGCACAGATTTGAACTGCATGAGTCCATTGATATGTGGATTTTCTTGTGCTTCTGCCACCCCTAAGGCAGCAAAATCAACCTCTCTTCTTTCTCCTCAATGTGAAGACCTTTAGGATGATCCAGTTCCAATTAATGAATAGTAAATATATTTTCTCTTCTTTGTGATTTTAATAACATTTCTTTAGTTTACTTTATTGTAGAAATACAGTATCTAATACATATACAAAATATTATATATGTGTTAATTGATTGTTATTGATAAGGATTCAGGTCAGCAGTGGAATATTAATAGTTAAGTTTTGGGGTAGTCAAAGTTATACATTAATTTTTGACTGCACAGGGGATTGGTACTCCTAACCCCCACATTGTTTAAGGGTCAATTTAATTTTAGTAATGAAATTTATGAATTTTGTTGATACAACTTGTGATTGATTGATAGATACATTTTCTCTGGGCCTCTTCTTCACCCTGCCTTTTTTTTTTTAATAGGCTAAAATATCTTGTAGTTAGAGTTTATTTAAAATTAAGTATTCAATGCTTATAATCATATCATTTGGGACATAGCTAAAATCTTATAATTTAGAAGTTACATTTTGGCCCAATACTTTATAGGCTTACATAGTGAGCTCTTAAAGTAGAATCGCTTTTAAAAAAATTGTTGTCAGTATTTTTCTTTTAAGGGAAAAATAACTTGCTCCAGAGATCAGACTTTCATTCTTTTCACTCCTGATAAAAATGGACTTACTTCCTTTGGGTCCCACTATTTTCTGTATATCTACCAGGACAACTGTTGTGTTGTACTTTATTATATTTATTTGTTTACATTTCTCTCTCCCCCACTAATGTATGCTTTCCAGGGTTGGAAACTGTTAGTATCTTATTTCAAACCCTAACAATGTATGGCATATAATTAGAAGGTCACTAAATGTTAAAAGTGATTATCAAATGAATAACATATATCTTCGTGTTGTTTTGGATCTTTCCTGCTAATTCCAATTTAGTCCATTTTAAACTTGGATTAAATGAAATTTAGTGAATAAATAATTAGTAAAATAGTATCTTTCTGTTAATGCTTCAGAGACCAAGTTTCAGTAAAACTTTGATTAGATACCCAACCCTGAAAATCTTACTTATTCTTAAGAATTAAGGCAATCTAGATGTGGATTTAGCAGGCCTTTATTTTGGAACCTTAATGATTTTATAATAGCCAACATTTTATAGCACTCTTAGTTCTCTCAGTTTTACATGCGCTTTAGTGATTTATGTAATTTCATCTTTTATAACTTTATATGTTAGGTGGTCTGAGCCTCACTTTAAAGATGGAGAAACTGGGGCATGGAGAAATTAAGAAACTTGCTCAGGGTTATATAGTTAGTAAATGGTGAAGCCAGTTTTTAAATCCGGACAGTCTAAATTCAGCACTGTGCTCTTTAGTACTATATGCATATTAAATAAGTTTTTCACTTATTACGCATGCACTTTGTATTCCAGGAACAATTTTATTAATGAAAACTTATATGGTAGAGTATTTTTCTTAAAGCAAGACAGATACTATTTTTTCTACCAAGGGCTACTCATTCACCAGAGTGAGACAGAGACAGAGAGAAAATGGGAGTGAGTGAGTTTAGGGCTAAATACACACAAAGAGCAATGAGTTTGTCAGAGGAATTAGGAAGGGGGGAAGTAAAGTAGATTTTTTTCTTGGATGAGAAATATAAGCATTTTAGCTCATTACTTATAAAAACAAGAAAAGGAAAAATCTAACAAAGATATTAATAATAAATCTAGAGTCCTGGGTTGAGACCAGTACTACAAAAATATCTAACCTCTTGGTTGGGCTAAAGCTCTAAAACTGACAGCAGTAACAAAAATATACTTCATTTTGTACACATCTGGGCAGAGAGATGGGAAGAGGGGAAAAGAAGGCAGGGAGATAGATAAATAGACAGCCTCAAAATCCAGGTACAAGAAAGGAAAAGGAGATAATGGGAAAGAAGAAGCCAAAAAAGGAAGAAATTATTAAGGGAGGGAAGTAAAGTAGAGATGCCTGTCTTTTCTATTATACAATCATTAGTGAAAATTGTTTCCTCCAGATCCCCCTTCCAGCTCCATGAAACTTCTAACATGGAGGGTTCTGTTCTTCTAAAGCAACCCCCAATCCTCCGCGTGTCACCAAAGCAGTGGGGTCTCTTTCTCACCCCTGTCTTTGCTGCTGATTCTAAAGTACAGCCCTAAAAAATCAACCACTGTTTGTAAAGTTACTGCTACCTGTGATGCTTTGCAGATGTAAAGGAAAATGAAAAATAGCCTCTTCCCTAGAGGGCTTTACCATCTAGTTAGAAATTTTAAACGTAACCTTATTAGATAATTAACAATATCCTGCAGTATTATGAGTCAGATGGTATAGACAATTCTACACTTACCACTCAGCTCAAGCTCCTTAACCAGCTCTTCTCAGCAGGTGACCTTGTCTCCTGCTTCACAGATAAAAAAGTTTAGGTAGAAAGACAAAAATATCTGTACCTGCTCTCTTCTTCTTCCCTTCATTCTTAGATGAAAGTATGTCTCTTTTCAAGGCTTGTTCTTTGTCCTGTATTTTCTGTTTTAGTCCTTCACATCTTATCTAACACTAGAGCTCTGCTGCATGCCGTTTCATGTTAGTACAAATGACTCTGTTGGTTCCCTCCCCAAACCCTGTAAATATACTACGTTTTCATCGGGACAAAAACCCCACCATCATCCTTCTACAACACACTCCTTACCCCTTGTCACATTTTTCCTCTTTCGTCTTCAACCAAATTCCTTAAGACTGCTTTACCTCCCAGTCTCACATCAGCACATTGCAGTCATGCTGCTGTTCCCATCATTCCATTGAAACTTCTCTTCTAAAGTCTCCCTAATAATGGCCAAAACAAATGGACCATTTTCATTCATTGTCTTTTGATATCTTTGCAATCTGTGACATTATATAGCCTTTCCTGAATCTATGACTGCTTTTCTGACAGTTTTTATTCCATCTTTTCTACTGGATAATCTTGGCCATATTCTTTTCTCACTCCATACTATCAATTCTCATGGCTTCAGTTATCAATCATGTCCTAATATACTTCCCAAATGTAATCTCTAGTTCAGGCCTCTATTTTAAGCCCAAGACCTAGTTATACTTTTGTTACAGTGACCTCAAACTTAGCAGGTCCAAAACTGCACATCATGCTACTCCCTCATTCCCCGCTCTTTTTCTTTTCATTTGTTCCCTATCTCAGTGAATGTTATCTAACCATTTACTCAATCATTCAAATAGAAATGTGGGATCCTCCACTAGTTTTTATTCCCTGATCTAATCAATGACCATATTCCATAAATGCTGTCTTGAGTAACATCTCTTAAATCTGTCTTTTCATTTCTAATTTCTGTGGGTAAATTTATGGCAGTAAAAATTTTTTTGATTCTCAGCATCTTCAAAAACTTTTATATATAATAGTAAAATACTTGAATGATGAACAGGCCTTTCGGAAAAGATAATTGACTATAGTAAAGAGAGAAGATGATTCTTGAGCATAAAAACTAAGATGAGACTAGGACCCACAAGCTTTCTGGCCTGAAATCAGATTTTGATTTGAGAATAGAGGGATGCCCCGGGTAAAAATTAAAAGTGCTCTACACAAGTGGAGGTAGTGGGGGGGCGGAAAAACCTGATATACTTTGATGTGCAAGAGGAGCCTTTTTGCTATGTACTAGTTAGCACGTTGTTTCACAACTTCTTGAAAGCCCATCTAGCCTTAGGAGCCTGTGAGCAGTCATTTAAATGGGCTACATTTATTGTAAAGAAGAGTAGTTGACACCTGAATTATAAAACTACAGTCTTACATTTTTCTGGCAATTGAAGAGAAGTGTTAACAGCATACAGTCTGCTTCTAAGCCTCTCACCTATCAATAGCAAGATTTGAATTCCTTCTGAGTCTGTCATGTTTGAAACATCTTGGAAACTCACCAGCCCACTTAACTCCTGTTAAGCTTTAAAGTAACTGTTATATTTTGATGAATCTGTACCAGGAATTAATCAAAAGATAAGTACTTTCCTGAGCCTCATTGTAGAAGCACTCTTTTGATGGCTCCCTCTTTTCTGTAAAGGATTTTTGTGAATATTAACCTGGATCGTTTTGCTTCATTCATTCCTCTTTCATCAGCCTTGCTCTTAGTGTATCCTTATCTCAATCTCTTCATGTTCACAGTTCTTCACGTTCAGTATGGTTTAGATTTCATCCGTTTTACAATATTTTTTGGTGTGTATGTTATAGCAGTCATGTTTCTGTTTTCCTTTAGGTTGGTTTAAATTTACTGTTCTTAAATATTATATAAAGCCTAAAAACAGCAAAATTGAAGAGCAAAACTGCTGATAGCTTTGTTTTGACACTTATCTCTACAAGTTTATTCTTCAATTAACTTTAGAAGTAGTTATAAAAGAATAAATATATGTTGCATTCAACATCACCTGATTTTACGTTAGGTTTTGTAAGACCAAAGATATTTATAATTTGAATTCCCTTACACATTGACATTATTTGTAGGAATTGATAGTTTAAAACTGGATTATCTAACCAGCTATAAATTGTTTATTATTATATTAATAGATAATAGTACTTCGGCAGTTGTAATATTTTCAAATAATTTGGGAAATTAGTGCATTAAGAAAAATGACTGTCAGTTATATTCATTAACTTAGTGAAATGGTTTTAATAAATCACCCATGGTCTTGATATTAAGGTTTTAAAAATCAATAAAAAGTGATAATTCTTTTAGAATTGTTACAGTTATGTGGATTTTAAATAAAAACAAAAGGAAAAAGGAAATATGACTTGCCCTGTTGCATACACATTGTTTATTTTATTTCCTACTAGAAAAAACACTCACTTTGGGGACTTTAAACTCTGTTATTTATAGAAACTATTTAGTATGTTTTGTGCTTCAGTTTCAGAAGGCAAAAACTGAGTTTTGTGTTTGAAGCAATAATACCTTATTATTAACCAGTTTAAAGAAGATCAGAAAAGTAGTGCCCAGGGACAACCAAATTATTGTAGTGAATATTCATGTAGTGTATTAATTCATGTGTTTCTGCTGCTGAGATTTAGCCACTCCTCAAAGCAGCCCAAGTTTTTTGTCTGTATCCTGTCCCCTTTTGCCTGTGTGCCCTCCTTCAGTTTCTTTGTCTTCCTTTATAAATAAGTAGAAAACTTTAGTTCAGAGAGCAAAGGGGAAGATGAGCTATCTTAAGTTTTATTTGTGCCAACATAGAAGTGCTTTGTGGTAGGCCATCTGGACTGAGAGGATTTCCTCAGAATGTAAAGTATGTTGTGAGATTTAGAGAGCTGGGATTCGCCTTGGAACTATTTGGGAAAGCAGCAGGAAATGTAGACAGAAATGGTTTATGTTGCTTGTAATGTAGGTGGCAAGAATGGAAGACAGCTTGCCTGGTCTCGCTTGTTTCAGCTTGTGGTTGCTCTACACTGACAACTTTCGTAGTTCAGACGTGTCTCAGGGACTTTATTACTTGTGATGAAAGAAGTCTGAGGACTTGAGAATGAATCTAGATCCCCTACTTTCCCCCCACTCCCCTTAAATATATGTGTCAATAATGGCATAAATATTTGCCTACAAACTTTTACAGAGTACTTAACACTACTCACAAAATAAATCTATTCCTGTTGAGAGGGCAGAGTGGGCTTTGCTCAACTTGTTCTCCTCCCCTCAAAAGAGATGGTCATGCATATGATATATGTTATTCTTAAGGGGAAAAAAATAACAGCTTTTAATGGAAAATAATTAAAAAGCTCCTCTCTTAAATTATAGTAAATCAGAGATTGTGTAATTAAACTTGGCTCTTGCTTCTGTGAAGTCTAACCCAAAGCAGAATTATCTGAATATCTATTTTTAATTGTGTTAAATTAAGACTTTGAAAAAAAATAATTTTAATTATAAATGAATTCTAGTGATAGAAGGAAGTAAAGTTGTTCCTTGGGAGCACAGTAGCAAAATGCTTGTTTTCTTTTACTTAACACAACTTCTCCTATAATTTAATCTAGTAGATGAATTTTGAGTAAGAATGTCTTACAAGGAAAAACAAACAATATGTAAAAATAGAAAACAAGTTAACAACATTATTTATGTTATTTCATTGAGGCCAGAAATGAGATAGTCTTAATTTTATATAATCATATTGCTACCTGGAGTTAATTAGTGTTGTTGTTTACTAAATAAAATGCCCAAGTTTTAACAGTAAAAATACCTTATTTATTTTAATATTTTAGTCTTTTAAAATTGACACATAATCATTGTGTATATTTATGGGGTACAGTGTGATGTTTTGATACTAAAATGCCTTATTCAGTTAAAACTTCTTTGAGAGAAAATTTTTACTTTTGGAAGTAGACTATTAAGATAAAAAAGAAACATTAATTCCTGCAAAAATATAAACACATCTCCATATGTGCTGCTGTGTTTTTATGAATGTTTTCTTATAGTTTATTTCCAAAAATAAATTTTAGCTGTTGTAGAACACATAGTGCATTGATATCTTGATATGGTACTTAAATATTTCTATCTTTATGCAGCAATATTTGAAGACAATTCCAGTTTGGAACAAAACAATAAAAATGGTTTAAGTTGCAAAATGCTTTCTGACATGAATTCACTAATGTGACAAATGAATTGTAGACTTTGTTTTGTTTTTTAAGAAATGTTTACAGGCCAGATCTTCCTTTATGTTGATTTTTGTGTGTCTAATTAGCTTTTGGATATTCCTTTTGAATATTATATTCTTCTTGAATATTATAATATTTATACTTTTACAGAAATATTTTTATCCACCAGGCATAAAAATTAACCAAACTTGAAGTGAAAATTTAGGTACATTGCTATTTAGGTTTATACCACAGTGTAAATTTGCTTTGCTTTTTTTAATTGAAAAAAATCAAATTTTGTTTACAAAGTTTTTTTTTTGTAGAAAATTCATCTAAAATAAGTGTATAAGGAAGGAAAAACCCTCTGAAATCCCACTTCTCAGAGATTTATCTCTAATCCCTCAATATATTTGTATGTGTGTGTATACTTATGGATATACAGTTCTGCACAGGTAGAACTACAGTAGCAGTGTTACTCTGCATTTTTTTTCTCTCCATAGTATGTTGTTAAGCCTGCTAAACTTACTTGTTTGTGATTATAAATATATACCCTCTTTTTAAAGAGCTACATAACATACCGTAGTATAACCTTTTATTTAATCATTTCCTTACTGATAATCCTTTAGGCTAGTGAGGTTAAAAAAAAAAAAAAAAACTATATGTGGTGCATTGTTACTGGTTTCTCATGGTTCTTCACCCATATTAGCTCCTCTAATCGTCTGCCATTACCATTCTACCAAATAAGGCCTACCCAGTGTCTCAATATAAGTGCTTTAGGAAGGGGAGATTAGAGACCATTGTAAATTTTTATTATAATTAAATATTTGTTCTTGGGATAGTATCATATCTCACGCCATGTACCTTTTTGAGATGAAGGACTTTTTTTCATGGGTTCATAGATAACATTCTTAGGGTTATACCATTACCCCTCAAAACTATCACAAAGACCATCTTGGGGCTTTTTAGGCCACAAAGCCCCAGGGGTCTTTGGAAGTATAACTTTATTTTTATCTGTCTTGAAATTTAATTTGCAAAAATGAGATTCATTGTTCTCCAAAAAATAAAGTGAGTAAATCAGTTACATAGGTTAGTCATCATATCCCCCATCCACTTTTACAGAAGAGAAAAATCACTCAATTTCCCTCCCCCCCAAAAGTATAATACAATATATGTTTAAATTATATAGATGTTCCATTGTTTGTGCCTGCCTATCCTATTCTCTGCCTTAAAACCATCAGAAGTAATAACTATTGTCATAAATTTTTTTCTATATCATTCCCTTGTGGGTTTTTTAAATAGTTTTATTCTAAATATTATATTATTTAATTCCATATGTTTTTGAACTTCATATAAATTTCCTTTGATTTGCTTTTTATACTCATTCTGTTCCTGAGAGTCATGCATGATGTTGCATGTAGCCATAGTTTATTTTTACCATTTTATAGTATTCTGTTGTTTATATCATAATTTATTTAGTCATTTTATAGTTAGGTTGCTTTAGTTTGTTTCTGTAATGAACTCTGCTGCTGTGAATATTCTTGAACATGTCTCTTGGTGTATGTCTGTAAGAGTTTCTCCAGAGGGCTGGGCGCAGTGGCTCACGCCTGTAATCCTAGCACTCTGGGAAGCCGAGGCGGGTGGATCGTTTGAGCTAAGGAGTTCAAGCCAGCCTGAGCAAAAGCAAGACCCCATTTCTACTAAAAAAATAGAAAGAAATTATATGGACAGCTAAAAATATATATAGAAAAAATTAGCCAGGCATGGTGGCGCATGCCTGTAGTCCCAGCTACTCGGGAGGCTGAGGCAGAAGGATTGCTTGAGACCAGGAGTCTGAGGTTGCTGTGAGCTAGGCTCACGCCATGGCACTCTAGCCTGGGCAACAGAGTGAGAGAGACTCTGTCTCAAAAAAAAAAAAAAAAAGAGTTTCTCTAGAGCAGAGACTGGGAGACCAGTCACAGAGCTGGTAAATAGCAAACAGTTTTACTCATTCAGTGTAACACCAGAGTTCATGCACTATTCTACCACAGCTTTTGTCTGATTCTCAAAGAGATTCATGCCCCTGAAAAGGTTAAGAGACAAGATTTTAGACAGAAATTATAGAATTTTAGAGTTATAAGGAACTGTGGAGATCAACTACTATGCTCCTTTACATCTCCATTGATTGCTGTTGCCTTAGCTAGAGTGACCCTGTAATTGATCAGCCAAACTAAGGAACTTGGGAGTGAAAGAGGAGGTGTTATGATAATATTTATACTGAGATCACAGACATATTTGTCCTGGACAAATTGAGACACATGGACCCCTTAATCCTAGCCTAGGCCACCATCACCTTTCACATGGGTTACTGCAGTAGCCTCCCATCTGGTCGTCTTGAATTTACTGTTACCCTGTTCCAGTCTATTCTCACACAGCAATCAAAATGATCTTTTT
>CM052437.1:28679500-28716349 GCA_028533085.1 Varecia variegata
AAAAAAAAAAAAAAAAAAAAAAAAAACAAACAACAAAAAAAAAACTAGATGTTAATGATATGTGTTAAGGACTTAATTCTGGTATGTCACTTCAGAGTAGTGTTGCCATTCAGTAAATGCCAAAATCAGAAACACACTTAACTAGTCATTTTGGTTCTCTTCTTTTAGTTTATCTTCTACACTGTGCCAGCAGTATTTAAAGCTAAGCCCCATTTTTTCTTGAATATATTATGCCAGACACTTAAATGAGGTAGAAAGTTTTCCCATTAGTTTTTAAGGAGGCCAGTCATTTAAATTTCTCATATACCTTCTCCTCTGTCAGAGAATTCTTTCCTTTTGACAGCATATGTTCATAATATATGCACCAGTTGCAACTGAATCCTTGCCAAAAGAAAAAAAATTACCTGTACTTTGGAGCAAAAGGGAAGGCCCAGGGAACACTTTGGCAGTTTTAACTGCCAGGAAGACAAATTATGTCACAGCTGGTGCCTGGGAAACCCATTAGGACCTCTTGGGGTGACCAAATGAATGTAATTTGAGAATACAGTCCAGTGGCATTATGTGAAGACAAGCTGTTAGTACACAGTGATACAGCAGTAAAAAAGTCAAATTTATCTGAAGGTGGCAGCCAGTCATTTAAATCAGGAAACTGCTGGTCAAACCAAAGTATGAAGCATTCTGATTGCCACTTGAGTAATAAAAGAACCCAGAAGCAAAATTGAAATGTAGGGGTCAATTCTCCAAAAGAAACATTCTTAATTTTGTAAAATGCTGGGATACTGTAAAGGCACCAATCTATATCATTTGGCTTCCGCCCCAAATAACATTTGAGAGAAGGCAAGGATTGTCATAGGTTTGCTGTAAATGTTGTTGATAAGTAAATTACATTTTCATCAGGTTGGCAAAGTATGAATTTCCTTGGAGGGGGCTCTTACACTAAAATGACTGATGATTGTCGTAGGAGATGAGGGAGGGCGTGTCTCATTATTTTGACAATAGCTCAGAGACTTGTAAGTTGCTCTTTGTGTGTATAAGTAGAATCATGCATCACTTACTGACAGGGATACGTTCTGAGAAATGCGTCGTTAGGCAGTTGCATTATTCGAACATCATAGAGTGTGCTTATACAAACCCATACGGCATAGCCTCCTGTATACCTAGGCTATAGGATATTACTCCTAGGCTACAAATCTGTACAGCATGTTACTGTATGGAATACTGTAGGCAGTTGCAACACAGTGGTATTTGTGTATCTAAAAATAGAAAAGGTATAGTAAAAATATGGTATTATAATCTTATGGGACCACCATCATGTATGTGGTCCATCATGGACTGAAACATCATATGTGGCGCATGACTGTATATTAATGGAAATTGCCTTAGACCAGGCAGCAATAACCATTTACAGAGTGCCATTTTTCTTTGAGAGTCAAATGCTTCTTTGTCATTTCTATTCAAAATATACTTTTAAAAAACTAGTGGCCAGGAGTTGAAAGGACTAAGGGTACATCTTCCTATGAGAACAGAGGAAAGGAGAAAGGTACAGATAATATTAATAATTCCAAATTGAGAAGATAAAATTTGATGAAGTAAATGTAGTCCTCAATCTTCTCAAAAAATGAAGGAAAGTAATCAGATTGGGAAAAGTGGCAAGGAGTTTGAAAATGAAGAGAGTGGAAGAGGTATACAGTTGGAACCATAGAGCATGTGATATAGAATCTGAGATTGGTAAAAGATTTTAAGTATCAACCAGAGTTCTTCCTCCATGGGCCATTTTTACCCTTCTCCTGATCACAATTTTACCCATCCTTTAAGGCTTCAGAAATTATTTCCTAAAATGATCTTTCTATTTTTTGTCTCTTCAACTAATCTTTCTCTTCTAACCTTTTTTCAAACTTTCCCTTTTCCATGGCTACAACTGTCTGCTTTGGCCAAACACTCAGAAAGTTATTCTTCGATGTTAGGTGATGTTATTGCAAATGAAAAGCACCTGAACTAAATGGTACCCTGTAGGAGGGAGAAAGTGGGGATGTGTTCAGGAAGGGTTATGTAGGGACCTCTGCTCCAATAATAAATAGATATATGATTCAAAAGGCAAAACCAGGGTTTCACTTCTGGTAATGGCTGAATAATCTCTTATTTTTCTTTCACTATAAACTTCACAGCAGTTCTTACAGAATGGGGTAATTTGGACAGGATTAGAAGACTTCTGCAAAGTTTCAGTTGATCCATTTTTAATTTTTTTCTTCGCAGTAGCATTTTAAGTCATGTTTAGTTAAAGGCTTTAGGGTGGCTCAGTCTTCGTAAAAATATATTCATATTTGGTAGATGATATTTCATAATCAATAATGAAAACTTAACCATAAAGTTAAAATTGCTGAGGAAGGAATCACAGCAATCACATCAGTATTGATATGAAATGTCAATTTAGGTTTGTAATTGCTAGAAATACTAAGTTGAAGTTGGTATGACATTTGAAACATTGGTAAAAAGAATGATAAAAATTCCTGTAATTATTTTTTTAAATGACATTAAGAGAATGCAGAAATTCAAAAGCAACTGAAACAATCCTATTACATGTTAAAAGCAGAGATTATGTATATCTGTATTATACATATAAAGAGTTATATACATATATATATAAAACATTTCCAGTAATTTGTTGGCATTTAGCAAATAACCCACAGTTATTAAATTCCAAATTGGTTACAAAGGACTCATTACTCCTCATGCATATTGTGACCCTAATTGAAATATTTAGAAACTGAAAGGATTATTTCATAATGGGGAGTATAATATGTTTGTTTTTCTATTGGTGACAATTGATAGCTTGGTATGTATGAAATAAAGGTCTTCTTTCTTCTTGAAAAGGGTAAAAGAATGTGAGGAAACCTTTCTCTGTTTGTGTGTGTGTTCATTAGAGAGTGCCTGACATATTTAAAATAAGAAACCAGAAAGGTAACTGTTGATCCATTGCCTGTCTCACTACTGCACTTCAGTTCCTCAGAAATAGAACATTCATACATAATTCATTGCTGAAAGGCTTATATCGTGTGTATATGTTGGGGGAGAGGGAGAATCTGATAAAGAAATTTTAAAATATAATAAAATTATCATTCGTACTTTAGTCTTTGGTGTGGTTCCAAAATTTCTCCAATGTTTTAAATTTTGTTTTCTTTCACAAGTGACTGCAATCAACCAAATCTTTATGAGAGTCCGGCTTAGGCTAAAGACTTGTCATTTTCAACATATAGTACTTGATAATTTTCAATCATATATTGTTGAGACCTACTTTTTCACTCACCTAAGCACTTTCACCTTTCTATTTTTCCATTCTTTTTTTTTTTTTTTGAGACAGAATCACACTGTGTTGCCCAGGCTAGAGTGCCGTGGCACCAGCCTAGCTCACAGCAACCTCAAACTCCTGGGCTCAAGCGATCCCCTGCCTCAGCTTCCCAAGTAGCTGGGACTACAGGTGTATGCCACCATGCCCAGCTAATATTTTTCTATTTTTGTTGCCTGGCTAATTTCTTTATATTTTTAGTAGAGACGAGGTCTCGCTCTTGCAGAGGCTGGTCCCAAACTCCTGACCTCAAGCAATCCTCCCTCCTTGGCCTCCCAAAGTGCTAGGATTACAGGCATGAGCCACCATGCCAGGACTTTTTCCATTCATTTTATATAATAAAGATAAAATATTCAAATAATTGCACAAACCTTTGGGTTTTTAAAAATTGTTACTCTATGGAATAAACTTCATAATTGGCTCAGTAGTTGGAGATTTTCCGTTGAGAAGAAGAAAGAAGATGCCATTGTATATTTATGCCTCAAAATAGCCCATCAAAAAATACCTTGTCTTTTTGGAATAAGCATCTGGAATGTGAACTGAAGAGCCTGCTAAGACTGATGAAAACTATCAGGCATACACCGCCATCTAATCACGTCAAGATGAACGATTGAAAGCGTTTGAAGAATACAACAGTAAACTGTAGGACTTAGAAATGATGGTGATGTAATCTTTTTTATACCTAATATAAAATTTAGCACTTTAACCATTTTTTGGTGTACAGTTCAGTGGCATTAAATATGTTCACATTGTTGTGCAACCATCACCACTATACATTTGTAGAACTTTTTCATCTTCCCAAACTGAAACTTTGTACCCACTGAACAATAAATTCTGTACCCGTTAAACAATAATTCCACATTGTCTTCTCCCCTCCAGCCCATGGCAACCACTGTTTTATTTTCTATTTCTATGAATTTGGCTACTCTAGATACCTCATTTAAATAGAATCATATAATATTTGTCTTTTTGTGGCTGGCTTATTTTAGTTAGCATAATGTCTTAAAGGTTCATCCATGTTGTAATATGTGTCACAATTTCATTCTTTTTTAAGGTTGAATAATATTCCATTATATGTACACACCACATTTGGTTATCTATTCATCCATCAGTGGACATTTAGGTTGTTTCCACCTTTTAACTATTGAATATTATTGCTGTGACCATTGGTATATAGATACCTGTTTGAGTTTCTGCTTTCAGTTCTTTTGCGTTTATACTCATAAGTGGAATTGCTGAATCAATATGGTAATTCTGTGTTTAGTTTTTTGAGAAATTACCATATTGTTTTCCACAATGGCTGCAACATTTTACGTTCCTACCAATAGGGTTCCAGTTTCTCTACATCCTTGCCAACACTTGTTTTTTTCTGTTTAATTTTTTGTAACAATCATCCTAATGGGTGTGATTAATCTCTTTTTTGATATGAGGTTTGAGGCATTGAAAGAGCATACAGGGCAGTCGCGGTAGCTCATGCCTGTAATCCTAGCACTCTGGAAGGCCAAGGAGGGAGGATTGCTTGAGCTCAGGAGTTCGAGACCAGCATGAGCAGCAGTGAGACCCCGGGTCTACTAAAAATAGAAAAAATTAGCCAGGCGCAGTGGCACGCTCCCACAGTCCCAGCTACTCAGAAAGTTGAAGCAGGAGGATTAGCCCAGAAGTTTGAGGTTGCAGTGAGCTACGATGACGCCACTGCACTCCACTTGGGATGATAAGAGTAAGACTGTCTTTAAAAAATAAAAATAAAAAGGGAGCATAGAAAGTGAATTACAGACTGTGTGTGTGTGTGTGTGTTTGTGTGTGTGTGTATATATATATATATATTTTTAATAATAGTGGCTAGTAGGGATTTGTGTATAATAAAAAGTAAGAAAACATATTTCAAAAACCAGCTGTTGTCAAAGCAGTACTTGGAGGAAATTTTTTAGCTATAAATGCCTATATTAAAAAATAAGAAAGGTCTGAAAGCTATAACCCAACTTTACACCTTAAGGAACTAGAAAAGAAAAAAAAACTAAACCCAAAGCTAGTAGAAAGAAGGAAATAAAGATTAGAGCAGAAATAAATGAAGTAGAGAATAGAAAAACAGAATCACTGAACCCAAAAGTTATGAGATACAAAAAGATAGCACTTAATACCCTCTGAGATGGCTGTAATTAAAAAAAAAAAAAAACTTGAAAATAACAAATGTTGGCAAGATATTGTGAAATTGGAACCCTCATCCATTGCTGGCAGGATTGTAAAATGGTGCAGTAACTGTGTTTGGCAATTCCTCAGTAAGTTAAACATAGTACAACCAAATGACCCAGCAATTCCACTCCTAGGTATAAACCCAAAATAATTAAAAACAGGTGATCAAACAAAAACTTGTACACAAATATTCATGGCAGCACTATTCACTATAGCCAAAATGTGGGAACAGTCTATAGATGTTCATCAAGAGATGAGTGGATAAATAAAATAGAGTATATCAATGCATTGGAATATTTTTCAGCCATAAAAAAGAATGAAGCACTCCTACATGCTCAGCATGATGAACCAAACATTGTACTATATGAAAGAAACCAAACACAAAAGGGCACATACTGTATGATTCCTTGTGTATGAAATATCCAGAATAAGGAGATCTATAGAGACAGAAAGCAGATTAATGGTTGACAGGGGCTGGGAGAAAGAAGGCCTCTACAGAGAGTTGACTGCTTAATGGATATGGGATATCTATTTTGGGTGATAAAAATGTTCTGAAACTTGATAGTGGTGATGGTTGCACAACACTGTGAATATACTAAATGCCACTGAAGTGTACATTTTAAATGGTTAAAATGGTAAATTTTATGAGTATTTTACCACAGTAAAAAAAAAAAAAAGCTGTTGATAAAAGAAGTCACCTGTTTAGCAGGCTAGAACTAAATTTGATGACCAGTGATACTAGCATAATTGGGGGGTTATTATACCTTATATGTGAAAAATTTCCTGGGAAGTTTCAAAAAATAAATGTAGTAGGTCTCCCCTTCACGATTCATTCATTCTGAGGTAGAACCTAGGAATCTATATTATGAAAGCACCTTAGGTGATTATGATACAAGTGGCCTACAACAGCTTATTCTTGACAAAAATGCAGTGTTATACCACCATTTATGGAACACTGTAGGGTGCCAGATATTTTAGTTAGTTCCTGTATGTAAAAGTTTTTTATTCTCTGTGCTTTTATGAAAAGAAGTAAGCAAACATGAGATTGGCTTAATCAAAAAGTTAGATTTGGCTTTTGTGCATGTGAGAAAACTGAGTCCAAAAATTCAAAACTATTCTGTTCCCAAATCTTTAAGTAAACTTGACTCTTAGTAAATGTGACTGTTTTATCTTGTGACTTTGAGTCTTCTGACCACACCAACATACCCATCACACATTTATTCCACTGCTTCTGTATAAGTTAAAGCAGAAATTACTTCATACACTTATGCTTTATTTATATGGAATAACATTCTAGAACTTAACATTTATGGTTTCTAGGATTTAAAATTTATGGTTTCAACAAAACCTGAGCTGTTTTGGAAGATCATTGATGAGGGATTTATGGTTTACTTGACTTTTGACAACTTTTGAATCATGTGCCTTAAAGCTGCTAATGTGTGGAGAGCAAACCAAAGCTAAGAGAATTAGCCTAGCTGCATTTTAGCAGCTCAGCATGGCTTTTCTATAGGTTTGTTTTGATGAGATTAAGTCTTGAGACAATAATATCAAGTGTTACATATCAGGGGGAAAGTCTACTCACTAGCTATAAACACTAATGGACTTAATTTTTAAAATGTCAATCTTTGAGGAATATTTTCAAGTCTGATATAAAATTTTTTTTGCTTAACTGTCTTTAGGCCAGCCAAGCCTTCGAGAATCTTCCACATCCTGTAAAACCAGTGACAGTGGAACAAACAGAAAACCAAGTTATACCAGCTCTGTCTCAATTGCAAGAAAACAAACTCTTTCATCTGCTGCTAAAAGGTACCCATTTGTAAAGGGGAAAAAAGCTAACATTGCAAAACTGTCTGAATGTGATAGATCAATCTGCTTTGAAAAGAATATGAAATAGAGCTGTATGCTATTCAAGTGAGCATGTCCTTTGAATTCTTTAACTGTGAATGTAGAGGTATCTAGCGTATGCTCACTCTGTTTGCATTTATCATACCTGTCGAGTTGTATGAGGAAGCTGTTGTTTCTTACTAAAGGAAGCAGTTTCATTTCCTGGTTTGGTTTTGTTTCTTTTTAATAAACATTTATTGATAAGTATTGCTATATTTAAAGAAATTGTATTAGTGAATTTTCCATAACAAATGATATACTGTATTTGATACAGCATTTTTAAAGGGAAGGCAGAATCTTTGCTATATATCTACATCAGTGGGAGGTTAAATGCTACTATAACTATTATTGTCTTTTTTTTTTTTTTTTTAAGAGACAAGTTCTCTTTTGCCCAGACTGGAATGCAGTAGTGCAATTATAGCTCACTGCATCCTCAAACTCCTGGGTTCAAGCAGTTCTCCCGCCTTAGGCTCCGGAGCAGCTGGGAACACAGGCATGCACCACCACGTCTGGCTAATTTTTTTTTAGAGTCAGGATGGGAGATGGGGTGAGTGGGGTCTCACTATGTTGCCAAGGCTGATTGCAAACTCCTGGTCCGAAGTGATCCTTCAGTGTCAGCCTCCTGAGTAGCTCGGATTGCAGGTGTGAGCCACCACAACCGGCTAACTTTTATTCTTTAACTATAAAATTAAGACTTAATTCAAAATATTATAACACTGTGTGGGGTGTGTGTGTTTGTATGTGCAAGTTAAGGGATGATGGGCAGGAAGGTTGTGGAATTACTGTAATATAAAAGTTTCAGTGGATTACAGATTTGGATTCTATATGTTCTTTTCATCAATTACTTTATTCCAATAAAATTACTTATAGGATTTTCCCCCTTTTTTGTAATTCCTAGCAAATTATTCCATGTGAAGTTTAGAGAGACCATAGGAGATCAACTGTTTTCTATAAAGAATGAGTGAAGAGAAACCTTAAGTAATAGGATAATGTATAACAATGTACCGATGGAAAATGCTTATCTCAATAAACTAATGCCAATGACTATTTATCAACATGGATTTATAGATGTTTAACCAAACAGTTGTCTACAAGAATGCTGAAGAATTTCTTCTATAATTCAGTCTTTGAAGTCATTATTACAGAATATAGACTTCCCCCTCCAAAGGATGCCAAAATTTATTACCTGTGTTCCACTTTGAGGAGAAAAGGACAAATTATAAGAAAACAAACTCATGGTGGTAATACAATTTTTAATAAACTTCATGTTGTATCCAGTAAAAATTTGGATTCTGCCCATTTTCTTACATAGCTATTGTACTGTTGCTATGTAGTGATCAGTATTATCCACAATGCTGATTCAGCAATCTCAGACAGGGCCCTGTATTTTGCTTTTAGATAACCCAGAAGGAAACTCTCTTTTAGGTTGTACTGGGCCCACATAAAACTAGTGGCCTGTGCATTCAGGATAGTTTGAAGATCAACAAAGTAGTAACTTCCAACTCAGTTTTTAGTCAATCTGATATTTTTGAGGTAGAATTGTATTTCTTAGCACATTTTTAAAAATTGAATATGAAATAGTCAAGAGGCCAGTCTGAAGACAGAAGATACCAGAACTGAATCAGATTTAAAAAGTCACTGTCAAAACAATTAGATGATAACATTTTAAACTATTATAATGATTATTGATAGTTAAATTTTACATACTATGTATATTTGTTTAAAACGTTCTTGAACATACTTCCTTATAGATTATGCACCTTATAGTCAAATTACAAAGGATCCTATAGAGAGTTAATAGTTTTCTGCCTTTTCAACACTGGAACTCAAGTCTTGATTCCATCTGCTTTGTCATACTGTCAAGAGTGTGCAGTATAAGTACTGTTATCCAGTGTGATTAGGCAGGAGATTCATTAATCAAGTGTCAAAAGTACAGAATCTTAAGAACGAACGAGCAAGCCTCTCATCTCCTTTCTAAATATGTGTCTCTGATCAAATTCCTTTTTGGTTTTCATAAAATAATGCCCATAAATAACTTGGCATAACTTTTAGTTTTTTAAAATAACTTTTAGTTTCATTTTTTAAGGCAGAATAAGAAATTTAAAACTCTGGCAAAATAATAATTTAGAACCTATCTCTTTTTTTTTTTGAGACAGAGTTTCACTTTGTTGCCCGGGCTAGAGTGAGTGCCGTGGCATCAGCCTAGCTCACAGCAACCTCAAACTCCTGGGCTTAAGCGATCCTACTGCCTCAGCCTCCCGGGTAGCTGGGACTACAGGCATGTGCCACCATGCCCGGCTAATTTTTTTTTTTTTGTATATATATATATTTTAGTTGGCCAGATAATTTCTTTCTATTTTTAGTAGAGACGGGGTCTCACTCTTGCTCAGGCTGGTCTCGAACTCCTGACCTCGAGCGATCCACCCACCTCGGCCTCCCAGAGTGCTAGGATTACAGGCGTGAGCCACCGCGCCCGGCCGAACCTATCTCTTTTTATGAGTTTTAACACATTGACTGCCACACTAGAAAAGAAATTTTTTTACTTGGGGCCACAGTATTTTATTACAAAAATAGAATAAAAACTTTGAAAACAAAACAATCCTTTCTAATTTAATGAAAAATTTATCACTTTTTATTCTTTTCTGTGCATGAGTTATTCACAACTCACGCAGCACTAGAATCAATGTTTACACTGCACACCACTGGAGTAGTATGTGACTCATGACATACTTATTGAATTTGTCTCAGAGAATTGAGTCGTCTTGTGCTTCACGAGGCCCCAGTCTCAAAACTAGCATTAGCTAAATATAACTCACATGGTAGTTAAGGTGTTAAAATTGTGTCACCCACACTAAATTTAACAGCAATTTTTTTTTTAGTAACTATTTTTATAGTCTTTCTAGAGTATTCAACTTAGTTTTCTTAGAAATTGCAATTCTCTTTTCTATATATATTTCATCAATTTTTCTTTGTGTTTAATTAACTTATGTAATTAAAATAGCTACAACTGTCATAAACAGGCCTGGGAAAAAACATAAACTCGTGGTAAGTTTAAACTTCAATTGGCAGGAGCAGAAGTATACAGAAGAAACAGAGAAATTGGAAAATAACCTATTAAACATGAACATTTAGTTTGTCTTGGGCATGAGTCAATATGCTTTACACTGGTAATGGAAAGTGTCACTAATCCTCTGATTTGGGTAAATTGAGGTCAGTAAGAGAGCTGCTGTTATCCCCCAAAATCTGCCAAGATGGCAGAATTCATCAGAGGCCATTTCTGTCCAGAGGGGCAATCTTCACAGGATATACTGCCTTTGAATTTTTATAAATTCTTCACTGAAGATTTTAATAGCATCCAGAGTTTTCAAAGTATTATTTTCCTTATTGAATGAAAGCAGTGTAAGTTGTATTAGCTGTATGATTTAGGGTTTTGAATTATATAATAATCACTTTTCTATCATTTGATTTTTTTTATTTGTTTAAATATGTGTTGTTCCATGTTATACTTTATTTTACAGTGGTACAGAAAAAAAGAAAGAAAAACCACAAGGACAGAGAGAAAAAAAAGAGGAATCTCACCCTAATGATCAAAGTCCACAAATTCGAGCATCACCTTCTCCCCAGCCCTCTTCACAGCCTCTCCAAATACACAGACAAACTCCAGAAAGCAAGAATCCTACTCCCACCAAAAGGTTTTAACTGTCCCCGAGTACAGGGCTAGGGAATGGTTGTAATGATACCTAAATTCTGTGACTTGGGGAAAAGTTGGCTATGGATTCCAAGAGGAAAACCTGGCGGCTTTTTCTTTCCTTCATTGTTATTAATATAATCTATGTTTTATAGCACATTGGGGCATAAAGATTTAAGGTCAAAATTTCTCAAAGTGGGAAAAAACCAAGATAATCTGATGAAAGGAAGGCTGAAATAACCTACTGTAAAACCAAAACAATATTTTTATAATAAAATTTTAGAATACTTTTTAGTTTATATACAGCTATGCATAAATTTATAGCCATGAATAGAAAATGGCCATATGTAATTATCCTCACCATATTTTGGCATCATTACAACCTTCAACTTGCAAGGGCCCTTTTCAACAAATGACTCTTCGTTATAGCTGCATCTCAGTTTCAGTTTTGGGTCTTGGGGAGGATAAGTTCTTGCTTGAGTAGAGAAATGAACCCATTTCACTTGGTCTTTTCTTTGCTTAAAGGCTTGCTTGAGGGCTTCTCTCTGTGTCCGTAATAATTAATTTTAAAGTTATGAGAGGGGGAGAAGGGAAAAACATTCTAACAGTGTGTGTGAGCCTGAATTGGGGATCTAAAGCTGCATGCTGGGAGTTCAGTGCTACAGCTGCCTTGTAATCAAATATTGAGACAACTTAATTAAATTTGCCTATTTTGAAATGCTGATTCAAGCTTTATGATTAGGTATAAATATATTTTATCATACTTCTGCTTGGAAATCTTAGGACACTATTAAACTATTCCTAGGACTGGCTAGAATTTTAGTAAAATACATGACAACCATTCCTAAATGATTTATATTTTTATTTGATCAGTTTAATATTTTGCCTCAAGTCTCTGATGGAAATTTGGGAAACCAGAATACCCTTGACTTAATTGATGCATGTTTACTATTTTCAAAATGCTTTGTCTGTGTATCTCACGCAGATTCCTATGCTATCTAAATGGTTTGTAATTATTCTGCCTGGTTGCCTGTGGAGTTTTTCTTGGATAATAGCTTATTAATGTTACACACCTTTGGACTGTGTATGGTTAAAGGTGGCTTTTTATAATTGATGTCTTCAAGGTTCTGATTTGACTTGGAATCTCATTTGTCCCAGAATCTTTTTTTCAGCTTCTTGAGGTCTCCTGGAAATGTGCTTTCCCTTCTAAATTGCTCTTTGGATATACTATTGCAAGAAGTGTTGAAGACTGGATGAGTTTGAGGATTAACAAGGCAGCCAAAATATCATTTACGAATAAACAAATTTTAGATACAAATATAGGAAATCAGTGTTAATAATACCACATTCTTGTGTCAAATCTTGTTTATTTCTGATCGTGGGTAAAATTGTCCCTAAAGATATAGACAAGAGTTTTACTTTTTAGTCAGTTTATTCAGAAATTGTCATTTGCACCATATATAATTTAATTACATGAAGACATAAAAAATGAAAATGGCATCCTTGTTATTCGTTGACTATGAAAAAGTACAGGTGTTTTATAGCTACAAATTATGAGAAATACTACTCAGATTTTTCTGTTAACAAAAGTATAGTTTTTTTAATCAGGTAATATTTTGTTCTAGTGAATTTTCTAAATAATACAGAAAATTATAAAACAGACTTGATAATTGCCTTGTTTAAATCCTTCACTCATCTAAGCAGAGCCTTTCAACTAATCCTTCCTTCTCTTTCCTGGATTAGCTTTAAGGAAATGTTAATTGCTGCTCTTGTGTTCTATTTAAACTGTCAATTAAATGTCTTTGCTACTCAGAATTTTTCTTTAAGAAATTAATGTGTTTCTTCTAGTATAAAACGATCATCAACAGATGAAAAGTCACATAATCCATGGGAAAATCCAGAAGATAGTCCTAATAAATTATTGAGAACACCTTCAACATCAAAATTAATACCAAAAGTTATTAAAAATGCAGACAAGTAAGTATTATACTTTTTCTATTATCTGAAAATTAATAATTCTGTAATTACCACATTTGCATGTATAATTATTATGTCCAGTTCAAATTTTTTTAAAGTCTGTATTATAATTTATGTAATATTTATATAGTAATCTTGTAAGATTTGAGTATTTTTTTGTGAGTTCTTTTTTTTTTTTTTTTTGAAGAGAGACGATGAGATCTCGCTCTGTTGCTCTGTTGACCTGTTGCCCAGGCTGGAGTGCTGTGGCACAATCAAAGCTTACAGCAGCCTTGATCTCCCACGCTCAAGGGATCCTCCTGAGTTAGCTGAGATTACAAGCATGCACCACATAAGTTCTTTCTGTGCTTTCATTATTTAGATGATCTTAGGGGACATTCATTATTTTATAAAATAGTGTATATTAGTAGTTGAGACCAATGAGAAACTAAAAAATACTGATTTCTTAATTTCACGTCTAGAGATTTATCTAGGGAATGGCCTAGGCATTGAAGCTTTTACATTTTCTTCAGGTGATTCTAATGGTCAACCATATAAAATTATAAAAGTGTTCTTTGAATTCCTTTTTTAGGCATAAAGATGTCATCATCAACCAAGGTAAATTAAAATTATTTTTAAAAAGTATTTATTTCACTTTTCTGTATCAGTTTAATTTTTGCTAATTGATAAGAATATTGACTTACTGTCGTTCAGTGTACTTTATTAGTTCATAGTAATAAAAGAGAAGTACATTGCTATAGTCATTTATGAAAATGCCCAATTTTTATTGTAAGATATGTCATTTTTGTCTCAACCAGCAAAAATATCAACCCGTGAAAAAAACAGCCAAGGTAAGAATAAGCTACGCAGTTGGTTGCCTTCTCAGTTAATTTCTTCTTGGATCTCTTATTTGGCTTTTCATTATTTATACTACCTGACTTTCCTCTTAACAAAGGAAGTATCATTGTAATTTGGATTAGTGAATCCAACTACATTTTTAAAACTCCATGTTATTTCTGTGATATCCAAAGATTCAAGGTGAACAGTAAAAATAAGTATAGCATTACAAAGAGGGATAAAATACTAGAGGGAGTTTTCTCTCTCTCTCTTTTTTTTTTTAAAGATGTACTTAGAAAAGCCATTTAAAAGATTGATAAATTTTAACTCAGTTTCCTGTCTTGCCAACCTCATTGCAAATAATCACTCATTTCTAGATGCTAAGACTGAAAATATAATGAGTCTAGCAAATCCATTTCCTCTTAAATTTTTCTTTTATATTAATTGTAATTTCTGGCTACTTGCTGTTGTTGGCTTGTTCTGACCAAAAAAGGAGAGCAGACTTTTTATAAATATGTATTTAACTTAATTACAAAGTAGGTAAGTTCTATACATCAGTTTTACATTCTTTTAGATTGCCTGCAAATTTAATTGAAGCATGCTGTTCTAAATGAAAGCATGCCCTTTCTGTGCATGCTTTTCGCAGCTTATTTCTGTGTCATAGTTATCTTATTTTCTGGGCTATTATGGTAACCAGCTACAGTGTGGTTACAATTTTTGTTAGAAATTTAACTTGATTTCTGTGGATTTTTACTTTCTTTCTTTCCAATTAGAAAGGAAATATTTGTAATCTTCCTTGGATCATTTGTCTTTACATAGAAATTCTAAATGAAGTTGAATTTTGCTGGCATTCTTTTCCTTTAGTTAGGTCTTACTTTCTCCTTCCTTTATAACACAATATAGATTAGATAATGGTTGAGATACTTTAAGGGGAAAATGAAATTTTATTTACGAAGGCAATTCTGACATTATGTATCAAAACAATTTTTAAAATAGAGGCAGTAAGATATAGTAGAAACAGCAGTGAATGGGGAGTTGCTGTGTTTAATGTTTGGTCCTAGCTCTTCTGCCTAACAGCCTTGTGACTTAGGCCAAATGACAATGTCTTTGAGTAGTTTTCTAATCTGAGAATAATAACTATTATACTCACTTCACGTGACTGCTGAAGGATGAAATTATATATATGAAAGTACTTTAAAAATAGAAAACACTGTAACTATAAAAAGGTGCTGTTATTATTAGACGTTTTGCTTAAAGAGCTCGAATTTTATAAAATCCTTATAAGGTAAATGAGAAAGACCTGCCTGCCTTTTCTCTTCTTGTGGTATGTTCTTTGGAAGGAGAAAGGAACTCAAGATTGGTATATGAAAGTGGTTTGTGTTGATGACACAATTTTCAAAACTATTCAAGTAAATAGGTTAAAAGGGGAGGATTTTGCTTCAGAAGCATCACTTAACAGGATTTAGCCAGTATGTGGGGAGAAGGATGGAATGAAGGCTGGAAAAGGATATAGAAAAATAAGTTCAATTCTGTTACAAGAATTTTACCTCAAAAAGATCGTCCCAGATATTGGAATTTGATAACATAAAATGTTGCTGGCATTGAACCTCATTTTTGGAATTTTGAGTGTATTTTTTTGCCACTTTAATCAGCTATATCCTATCTGGAGAATAGACTCTAATCATGAGAGTGTACCTGCAAGGAGAACTCTTTGCTTCAGTCTGTTACGTAGTTCAGGCCTGAGATTGAGCTGAAGGCTATAGAAAGAAGTAGGTGGATTTTGGATAGCTAAGTGATCTCGAGAAGCTTCGTATATATTTATAGCCACTCCCCATGACTCATGTCACCACCTGAGCTCCACCCTTCCCCCCACCCCCACCCTATCCATGGAAAAATTGTCTTCCATGAAACTGGTCCCTGGTGCCAAAAAGGTTGGGGACCGCTGTCTTAACACATTGACTGCCACACTAGAAAAAATAATTTTTTTCCCCTGGAGCTACAGTGTTTTATTATAAAAATAGAATAAAAACTTCGAAAACAAAATGATCATTTCTACTTTAATGAAAAATTTGTTATTTTTTATTGCTTTGCATGCATGAGTTATACACAACTCATGCAGTGCTAGAATGAGTTTTTACACTGCATGCCAATTGAGTTGTATGTGACTCACAGAATACTTACTGAATTTGTTTTGGAGAATTGAGTCTTCATGTGCTTTACAAGGCCCCAGGCTCGAAACTAGTGTGAGTTACATACAATTCACGTGTCAGTTAATGTGTGTGTGTTTTTTTTTTAAAGATTGTGAATTATTTTAATCTTCCTAAAAATGCATGTAACTAATATGATGAGCACCCATATTCTGAGTACCCAGATTTATCAGATCTTCACATTTTGCTTCACTCAGGGTTGGTTTTTTTGTTTTTGTTTTTAAGAAATAAAAGATTAATCTATGTCCAAGGGCAGAAGAAAAGAGATTTTTTTTTTTTTTTTTTTTTTTTTTTGGAGACAGAGTTTCACTCTGTTGCCCTGGCTAGAATGCCGTGGTGTCAGCCTAGCTCATAGCAACCTCAAACTCCTGGGCTCAAGCGATCCTCCTGCCTCAGCCTCCCGAGTAGCTGGAACTACAGGCATGCACCACCATGCCCGGCTAATTTTTTTTTTTCTATATATATTTTTAGCTGTCCAAATCGTTTCTTTCTATTTTTAGTAGAGATGGGATCTCGCTCTTGCTCAGGCTGGTCTCAAACTCCTGACCTTGAGTGATCCTCCCACCTCGGCCTCCCAGAGTGCTAGGATTACAGGCGTGAGCCACCTCGCCCGACCGGAAAGAGTTTTTTTTAAAAAGGAAAAACAAACAAACAAAAAATAAAGTTGAAGCCTCTTATTAATCCTATTTAATCAGAGTTTTATAGACAGGTTTTTAAATGTTCTGCTGGAGCCTCCTGATTCTCTTCCTACTATAAGTTACTTAAGAAAGCAAAGCAAGAGGAATAAAATAAATATTTTGACATTTGAAGTTTCTTTTTTGAATTTCTTATTTTTAAAAAATTAAGTCCAACTTGGTATAATCATAAAATGAAAGGCTTTTTCATTTATTTCATGCTTAAAATAATTCTTCTTTAGTGATTTCAGGGAGTTTTTAAAATACCACCATATTTTGCCTACAGAAAAGTTTTCAGCAATATAACAAGTCTTTTAGAAATTTTATATGTGTGATATTGTTGGAATGGACTTTTTTCCCATCTTTTCCCAGAGAAAGCCTTTTTCAGGCAGTAAAAACAATCTATTAATAAAATGCTTAAGCAAATTCTTATTTCTGATATTTTCAAGTAAGTTTATGACAGAATTGTAATCTAAGAGAAATCTGACTAAAGGAGGTTTAGATTCAAGAAAGTAGGTAACAGTAAGTTGGATTATTATTGTAATTAGTATCAGTTGATAAGCAGGTGCACAAGACTTGGTTATATCTCTGATGTAAGCTCCTAAGGGGTTAGGTTTATATCTTTTATACTTTCATTGTGTGTTCCCCCTCACTCCCATGTAATTAAGAAATTCAGGAAAATTTACCAGCTAAAGAACTCTGCCTATAGAACAAAGAAAATTAAGGTAGCAAGCACTTTAGTACTTGATCAAATTTTTCAGACCTGGGTTTTGTCCTAGGTAGTAAAACTAACTGCATAATATTTGGCAAGCACAGTAACTAGGTATTTTTTAAATCTGTGAAATAAGGTTAGGTTATATCTTCCTAAAGTCCCTTTTTTTTAAAATTTGGGGAATCTACATTTTATGATCTATTTTTACAGGTAGACCATTGAAAGGGGGTGAAATTTAGGCTTTATGATAATTAATACAAATCAGTTTCCCTGTTCAATATCCAAACATCGTTACAGATTACATTGTTTCATAGAAATTTTAAAATACTAATTATAACTGCAAAATAACTGGGTCATTAACTGGAACTTGAAATCTTTTGTTTGAAAAAAATACTTTTAAGAAAAGCTTTAGCCAAAAATGATCTTTGTCACTTTCTACTATAAAATTTTAGTTAATATTTCTACATTTTGGTTATCCTGTTCTTTAACTCACTGGTTTGGGAGAATAGAACTAGTAGAACTATCTGAAAAAAAGGCTCAAACTAATTAAATATTCTTTAATTTTGTGTTTGTTTGGAGGTGTTAAGTAGCATCACACACTGCACCATTTTAGTTAAATATAAAACTCAAATTCCAGTTTTGGAAAGGCTGTTTAGTTCTAAAGATTGTAAAATATAAGTAAAAATGGATACTTAAAGTGGAAACTTTTGGGAGAAAAAAATTGTAAGCATTCTAGAAGTTCAGAAGGCTTTCTGCAGGTAATACCCATTACACAAATAATTATAGTCATAGTCCAAACCCCTAAAGCTCTGCTGTTGCCTTTTGAAAGGCAATTTTTCTTTTTTAAAATCTCTTAAGTCCAGAGATTTGCTGTAAAAAAAGCAGTGGAGGAGTTGATCTTGGAGTGAAGTATGCTCAGTACTATTTTCCTTCTCCACTCTGCCTGAATTTTTCCTTTCACTTTGTTACAATCCGTGAAAGATGAATACATTTTTTAAAAGTTTTTTTTTTTAACTTTCTTTTTTAGAGATGGGGTCTCACTGTGTTGCCCAGGCTGGGCTCAAACCCTACTTCTGTTTCACCTTCCTGAGTAGCTGGGACAACAGATGCACACTAATGCGCTTGGCTAGGATGAATACATTTTGATAAGCTTCCTTAAAGTGTAAAAATAACTTCAGTAACCAGTTATTTATACATGAATGTGAATCAATAACTGCTTTTCAGTAATACTGCTTTTCTTACTACCTAACTGTCTCAAAAGGATGGGAGTTTTGATTAGGGAATATGATGATCATTTTGCAATTTGGGGCACTTTGTGATATTGGGTGGCCTGAGAGAGATGCTAAAGTAGAAGAGCAAAACCTGAGGAAATAAAGGGGCAATGTTAGGAAGTATAGGGGAAGGACACAAAAAGGAAAGTACAGCATCAAGTATTTCAAATTTTTGCCTAACATTCACCCTTTCCAAAGATAATAGAGCAGAAACATTTTCCTCTTCTACTCTAGCTGTCAGGGTCCAGAGCCTAAGGTAGTACTATCTGGATTATAAGGAAGCTATATTGTCAGTTCGTTGGACTTCTCTGGACTAGCCTGAGGACCTCACCACTGTTTGGCAGCACCGTCCAATAGAAGGAGAATATATAACACATATGTAATTTAAATTTTCCTAGTAGCCAAAATTTTAAAAGTCAAAAGTGAGAGTGATTTTACTTTATGTAACCCTATGTGGCCAAAATGGTATCATTTTGATGTGTAATCAATATAAAAAAACTATTAATTAAATATTTTACTTATTTTTTTCATACTAAGTCTTCAAAATTTGGTGTGTATTTTACATTTCCAGCACATCTCAGTTCAGACTAGCCACATTCCAAGTGTTCAATAACAAATGGCTATCATTTTGGACGGAGCAGGTCTAGAACATGGTTTTTGAATGAAAATGTTTCCAGTGTTCTAAGTAATAGATGACATTTTGGAACATAGTCTAAAAATTAATTTAACCTCTCTTAGCTTTAGTTTCCTCTCCTGTAAAAGTAGGTAGACTAGGTGAGCTTTAAGATTTCATCCAGTTTCAATAATATGTGTGTCTAGAGAAATGACATAACAGCTTTTATCAATATTCTATAGAATTTCTTCTTTTATAATTAAACTATCACGGATTACATTCAACTAAGAATACATAATATATTTTGTTTGAGCATAGGTAGTAAATTCTAAAGCTGAGATTCAAACCAAGGTCTGTATCACAATGCTTGTGTTCTCTTCACTCCCTCTCAGTCCCAGGAATTTTCATGGTGCCAAGATTGGAGATAAAAATGTTAAGATTAATTACATTTAAGCAGCAGCTTCATTATTGAATACTGATAGCCGTATACTGTGTTTCCTAACTATCATGAGGTGGGTAGTTTAGTAATTTATTTATTTCACTTTCTTTTTCTGGACCACCAGATTTTATATTAATGTTACTGATCTCATACTATGATCAGTCCCACTGCCCATCCCTTATCCTTGACTTTCCTAGGTAGTTTACCATGAGCACAGCCAGAAAGTAGCATTGGGGTAATAGAAACATTGATTATAAGTCCTTTTACTGTAAGATTAAGAAACTTGAGAATCTCAAGAAAAAGTTTGCAATTAGAATTTGACAATAACTGGAGGAAAGAGACTCTTCATCTGTATATTTTACCTGATACCCAAGATAAAGACTGTCGTCTTAAAAGGTGGTTTACAAACTGGTGACCTGTGTGCTGTGTGCAGGCCAAAGGTGTGTTTTCACACAATGTTTTCCCTTTTTTAGCAAGAGAGAAACATTTAAAAATTGGGAGATTTCACAATAAATTACAGATTTCCCTTTCTCTTGAAAAATGAGAAAATCAATACTGGGCCCATGTCCTTCATAGAGCTGACACTAGCTGCTGCCTGCCTGAGATAGGGTGTGGTGTATGCCAGTGCCCCCACCCCCAGTCATTCTGTGCTCTCCCACTTCTCTCATTTGCATTTCCTACAAATGAATTTGTGACCCGTTTTAAAGTGTACATAATAGAATCAGCAGATTTCTAGCTTATTTGCCTTACACTTGCTGTTCTGTGGACAGTCACTTTAAAGCTTATGAAGAGATATTACAGTATACTAAATTATATAAGCAATTGCTAGACAGTGTTTTGAATGGTCACAAATCCTCCTCAAGGGCAAGGGGATAAATATTTGTCAAGGACCTCATATTATGCTTTACAGTGTGTTGTCTTATTTAATCAATCACAATTCCAAGCGGTAACCATTATTGTCATTTTACATATTAGGAAAGTGAGGCCACAGTCTCACAGCTAATAAGGCATATAGCTGAGACTCAAGTCTCGGTCACTCTTTTCCAAAGCTCATGTTCTTTCCACTATAATGTGTTGGCAGGAATTGTTAGAATGTTTAGTTATATACTTGATCTGCAACATACGTACTACCAGTGTACAGGCAGGGAAAGCATTTTCATCTTCACATTGCTAATCCTTACCCCTTCCCTTCTAAGTGGCAATAGAAGCATCTATTAAATGTCATTCAGAAAGCATTTAGGATGTACACCTCTGATCAAAGATCCTGGGAGAAATTCCAAAGGACAAGAGATCTGCCTTCAAATTTTTATAATCTTAAAAAAAAAAACCTAGAGGGGAAAATTATATAACAAATTGATACCTAAAAGAGTAAACTATATACAGCAGAGGACAAGGAAGTACAGATAAGGATGATTGCAGAAGGGGGATATTTACAGCTGTTAATCATTTAGTTATCATCAAAGTCCAGCTATGCTAAAAATCATCAGGAAGCAGAGCCCACTCTTAGATTCAGAAGTAATAAAGACATACCATGTGGTGGTAAAATCATAGCGTGGGAGGTCTTAGCCTGTTCTTAGATCAAACCCTGAGGCCAAGCACACTGTGAGTAATAATAATAAAAATAACTTGAACTTCTCACCCATAACAAGCATGATTTTTAATCTGACTGAAGAAATACTTGCAGACATTCAGCAAATAATTTATCTTTCCCTCCTCTTCATGGTTTGCACCATATAAACTACTGGATTATTATGTACTGTTTTCCTTAGGTAGCTTAAGTCATTATTGGATATCTTAATGTTGTTTTAGCCTCTGGTTGATGATCATATTTTCAGTCTGGTTCTAATGCTATTTCCATATCATAATAAACAAGTTGGCAATTGCTAGACATTTCCTATGCTTTTGTACTAGTCCTTTACTTCTTTTCTTTTAGGTTGGTTTGTGACCTTTTCACAATTGCCATCAACATTTATTAAGTCTACCTATATGTAGATCACCAGGATGAGTGGGCTTTGTTTGTTTTTGTTTTTGAAGGAATAAGAAACAGTCCCATCTGTTTGGTGAAGTATTGTTTTCCTCTGTAAAAGATTGATTTGATTCTAGACTTTAACATTTTTACTTTTAGACTGTTGCAGATCTTATAAATAACTACTGGTTTATATAAATAAAAGATGTTTTAGAACCTGTGCTGCTACTAAGAAAACTGTTTGCTAGCACTGTCTTGAAAATTTTAGTGTATTATAATCCAATTGAATTTAACTATTTAGACTCAAGGCTGGTTGTAGGCACAATTGTAAAGTAAGAGAAGTTGATCCTCTACCTTCTAGCTCCACTCACATGCTGAGTAGCATAGCTATTAGTCCCCTTCTCCATGAATTTATGAAAGTGTTTGCTCCTCTCCTCATGGTATGTTCTGAGGTCACGTTTTTGTTTTTTATTATGGTAAGAACACTTAATATGAGATCTACCCTCTTAACAAATTTTGAAGTGTATAACATTATTGTTGACTATAGGTACAATGTTATACAGCATATCTCTTGAGCTTATTCATCTTGCTTGGCTGAAACTTTATGCCTATTGATTCTTAACACTTCATTTCCCCCTCCCCCAACCCCTAGTAAACACCATTCCACTCTGATTGTATGAATTTGACAATTTTAGATACCTCATATAATTGGAATCATGCAATATTTGTCCTTCTTTGGTTTATTTCACCTAGCATAATGTCCTCAAGGTTCATCTATGTTGGCACACATTGCATAATTTCCTATCTTTTTAAGGCTGAATTGTATTCCATTGTGTATGTATACCACATTTTCATTATCTGTTCATCTGTCAGTGGATATTTAAGTTGTTTCCACTTCCTGGCTGTTGTGAATAGTGCTGCTATGAACATAGAGTGCTAATATCTTTAATCTGTTGATTTCAGTTCTTTGGAAGATACCCAGTAGTGGAAGTGCTAGGTCATATGGTAGTTCTGTTTTTAATTTTTTGAGGAACCTTCATCCTGTCTTCCATAGCAGCTGTACCATTTTGCATTCCCACCTGGAGCATGCAGGGGTTCCAATTTCTCCACATCCTCATCAACACTTGCTGTCTTTTGTTTTTTTGATAATAGCTGTCTTGACAGGTATGAAATGATATTTGATTTGCACCTTTCTGATGATATTAGTGATGTTGAACATTTTTCCATATACCTGTTGGTCATTTTTATGTCTTTGGAGAAATGTCTATCCAAGTCCTTTAGCCCATTTTTTAAAATCAGTTATTAGTTTTTTTACTATGAAATTCACTACATCCCAAATATATGAATTCCTTTTGTATTTTGGAGGTTAACCCCTTACTAGATACATGATTTGCATATACTTTCTCCTATTCTATGGGTTGCTTCTTCATTCTGTTGATTGTTTCCTTTGCTATGTAGAAGCTTTTTAGCTTGTGAGGTGATGTTTTTTGTGTGTCATTAAACATCAGTAGGTTTATCAAGTAGTGTGGTAGACATGGTTGTCTATCCAAATAATCTCTCTGTTCTTTTAAACTATTAGAAAAACTTCCATCACAAAATTATTTTCTTTTGTATTTTCCTACCTCAGCCTTTCTGGCCTTGAAGAAATGTGTCAACTTAGATAAATTATATATTAATTATGAAAATATTCTCAATTAAGGAAATGGCCAAGGTTGTTTTTCCTACAGCATTTTGAACTAGGTCTTTATAGAATCACTTTGGTTTTTTTATTTGTGTGTGTGTGTGTGTGTGTGTGTGTGTGTATATATATATATATATATATATATATATGGAGAGAGAAAGTCAGCCCTCTGTATCCATGGATTCCACATCTGTGGGTTCAACCAATCACAGATCAAAAATACTCAGAAAAAAATTTTGTCTGTACTAAACATGTACAGCCTCTTTTTTCTTATTATTCCCTAAACAATACAGTATAACAACTATTTATATAGCATTTACATTGCATTAAATGTTACAAGTAATCTAGAGATGATTTAAAATATATGGCAGGACTTGCATATGCAGATACTATGCCATTTTATATCAGGGACTGGAGCATCCATGGATTTTGGTATTTGAGGGAGGTGGTCCAGGAACCAATCCCCCATAGACACTAAGGGACAATTGTATAACAAAAAAATTATATATAATGAGAGTAAAACTTTGAAGTAGTTATTTTTGTCTTGTTTTTATTGTATCACATTAATAATCCACTTTTCTATGATTATCCAGAAAATACATGTGACTTAATTTTTGTCTTGTGTTTCAACAGAAGGAGAATATGTTAAAATGTTTATGCGAGGTCGGCCAATTACAATGTTCATTCCTTCTGATGTTGACAACTATGATGACATCAGAACAGAACTGCCTCCTGAGAAGCTCAAACTGGAGTGGGTGTATCCTTCTCTATCATGGCAGCAAATTTGTTTGCTTTGTCTCTAGTTTAAGAAAAATAAGTTTACCTAATCTCTATTAAAATTGTCTTTGTACCACAAAAGTAAATATAAGGAACATAACAACCACTAGAGAAACTTAAAAGAAGATATCATCTCTAATCTTTTCACATGTTTATTTTGCTATTAGCAATGTAAAGCCATCAAAATTAATGTCTTCTGAAAGGGCAAACAGGTATTTCATGAGCATCACGGCTGGTACTTGCGGTGTAGTAGAAAAGACACTGGACTGGAATTGGAAGACTAGTGTTCGAGTTTTGGCCCTGCCACTCACTCCCTATGAACCATAACTTTCTTCACTTATAAAAGGGGCTAATAACCCCTATACCTCACAGGGCTGTTTTAAGAATTAAATAAGAAAACATTAGTTAAACATTTTGTAACCTGTGAAACTAAATATGGTATGAATCATCATATTAAGAGCTCAAATTAACAAGGCTGATTCTAATTCCAGAATTAACTTCTCAGCCAGATCTTTTTTTTTTTTTTAATGGTGGTTTGAAGTATATCTCTCCTAATTTCATCTAGAAATTCTCACTTCTCTTAGAGCCTCTAAGAAACTCAGGGAAGCGGACAGGAGCTAATAGTTTGAACTTTGCTATCTGCCTCCATTCTCCTACACCTCCTCCCACATCTCTTGATTCTTCCTTTAGGCAGAAATCGGCCTGGAAAAACTCACCAATCCTGTAATTCTGTAAAACTTACTTGTAACAAACATTCTGCCTATCAAACTGTGCCTGCCTGTCCTTTATTCATCATTTAGATCCAGCATAAATATCAGATAGTCCTACTTTGTTCCTTCCCTTCTCTCTCCATCTAAGCTAGGTCCTTCATGTATGCTTTCTCCTAGCATCCTGTTATTTTTCTTTCCACAATTTGTAATTATTTATTTGGGGATTATTTCTGTCTTCTTTGCCAGAGCATAAGTTCCAGGGACATAGGCTCCTTGTTTGCTTTGTTCAGAATTGTATGTTCAGCACTGTGCCTGGTACACATTAGGGACTCTATATTTGTCTGCTGAGTGAGAAAACTAAGATTTAAACATATTAAAAGACTCAGGGTTGCACAAGGTATAATGGCAGGACACGAGTTTTCTAGGTCTAGTCCAGTCCTCTTTTCATTAAACCTTCCTGATTCCCTTAAGTATCTGTGAAAAAATTGTTAATTTAACACCTTGAAAATTATTAAAAACCTTGACTCTTTTTCTTGTAAGATATGGTTATCGAGGAAAGGACTGTAGAGCTAATGTTTACCTTCTTCCTACCGGGGAAATAGTTTATTTCATTGCGTCAGTAGTAGTACTATTTAATTATGAGGAGAGAACTCAACGACATTACCTGGGTCATACAGACTGTGTGAAATGGTTGGTATCATTTAACATTGCTTTATTTTGTTCTTTCATGCCCTCATTTTTAATTTTTTAAATTTGGGTTTTATTGAAAATGATTTCTTAGAGAAAGTGCAGAATGTAAGGATATTATGGGCATTCTGTGGAATATATTTAGAAAGAAAAAAAAAAAAAGGACTTAGAAGTCCTCCAAAATGGTGGTTGTGGTAGCAGCAGCAATAAAATACACCTCCCATAAATCTCAGTTAGAACTTCTGCTTTCTCAAATCCCTCATAGCCCTTTTCTTCTTTGGTTTATAGTATGAAATATATGTGGGGCAGACTGGACTTTGCACATTTCTGAGAGTGATTATTGGTTACCCAAGATTTATTGAGGATTTGTCCTTTGTATATAAATTTGGGGCTTAAGGCTTTTGTTTTTGGAAGAGAGAAATCATGACTAAATAAGCATCATAAAAGTATCCCATAGGATATCAAACTGTAAAAATATGAGAACGCTTTTAAATGCTTAGGCATTTACGCTCAATAAATTTGTTCTTTAGCTAAACTTATTGCTTAAATCTATTGTTTTCCAACATTTAAAACCTTCTTTTGCCCGGGCATGGTGGCCCATGCCTGTAATCCTAGCACTCCGGGAGGCCAAGGCGGGAGGATCGCTCAAGGTCAGGAGTTCGAGACCAGCCTGAGCAAGAGCGAGACCCCGTCTCTACTAAAAAATAGAAAGAAATTATCTGGACAACTAAAAATACATATAGAAAAATAGCTGGGCATGGTGGCGCATGCCTGTAGTCCTAGCAACTCGGGAGGCTGAGGCAGAAGGATTGCTTGAGCCTAGGAGTTTGAGGTTGCTGTGAGCTAGGCTGACGCCACGGCACTCTAGCCTGGGCAAAAGAGCGAGACTCTTTGTCTCCAAAAAAAAAAAAAAAAAAAACCAAACAAAAAAACCTTTTGTGTCTATACTATTGTGGCAACTATATCTTTATCTAGAAAAAAATTAATATATGACTATTAAAATATATGAATGTCGAATTTTTAGAGATAATTAAAATACTGCCTCTTACACTTGCAGAATCATATATGTGCAGAATTATTTATTGCAGCATTATTTGTGATAGTAAACATTATAAACAGCCTAAATATCTTTTGGTTGGGAACTAGTGAGGTTGTGGTGTGCCTGTAGGTCACCATGTAACTGGGAAGAAAATGAGGAAGTGCTTTATGTGTTAATTGGAAAGATCCCTAAGATATATTCCTAAATACACATATTTAAGAGCAGGAGAATGTGCATGGTGTTCGGTGGAAAGTAAATGTTTATCTTGGCTTTCCACGTATGTAAAAATTTCCTAGAATTATTAATAAAAAGAAACTAATTACAGTGATTACCTGAATAGGAGCTGCAGTGGGTAAGGATAAGGGGTAAAGTTGATGAGATCTTAGTAGATGTGGCAGTTGGCAAAGAGACTTTTCTCAGTATATCTTTTATAGCTGTTGATAGTTGAATCATGCAAATGTATTAACTAATTCAGAAATTTTAATTTAAAATTTTGTTGAAAGAGATCTGATTCTGATTTAAGCAGCAGAGACAGGGAAAAAAGAGAGGCAAGATGTTAATGTGTTTAATTTTTAGTTACCTTTAATGTAGTTGACCTCAATACAGGACATAAACTATTTAAATAAGAAATGGAATTGGTTAAAGAAACATACTGGTAAACTCTAGCCTCTTAATAATCAAAGAAATTAAAACAAGATACCATTTATAGCAATTAAATTATTGAAACATTTTAAAAGATATAATTCTTAATATGGGGAACTTGTGAAACTTTTAGAACATTTTTATTTTTATGACAATTTAAATTGATACTACTCTTTGGGAAAATAATGAGCAATACATACAAAGAAAGAAAAAAATGTATATTCTCATATGAAGCTTACACCTTGGTTGCAAGATACAGAGTCTAGATAAGGACATGAAGATATCATTTTTAAAATTTTGCTAGTCACTTATATGTGTACTGTGAGCAATTTGGGCACATATGCTACACTACTTTCCATTTTTATTTAAAAATTCCTTGCCCCAAGTTTAACTTCTTAGCATTAGGAACTAATTAAAAGGTTGAAGGCATTATGTATGAAGATGTTCACTGAGGTAGAAAAGTAGAAATGGCCTAAAAGATGGGGTAGAGCTATTAATATGTTTAACAATAATGTTAAAGAATTATGTAGGAAAATGAAAAAATGCTTATATTTTAATAGGTTAAAATTACACAGTACAATATTGCATCTTCACTATAATAAAACCATATGAATATGTATACATATGTGCATGGACTAGAAAGGAACTTGAACAAATGAAAAGAGTTTAATTTGTTAGCATGCCACAGTTGTGATATTTTCTTTGCATTTAGTGTTCCATTAATTTGTTCAGCTTAACAAAGAAAAGATACAAATGAAAACTTAGAGATCTTCAGATAATGGATGTTTGATTTGCTAAAGAAAACAAGTACATCAAAATGAGTTTTTTTTAATGACTAAAAACTATTGGTTTGAAAAATGTCAATATAAAGGCATGTTTCTGGTATTTTCCTGTATTTAAAATTGCTGTTAAACACTGCTTTTTAGCCTTGCTATACATCCTGACAAAATGAGGATTGCAACTGGACAGATAGCTGGCGTGGATAAAGATGGAAGGGTGAGTGGCACAGTGTCATACATTCTGTACCTAGGGACATTGCTATTAGATTGGAATTGATTGTAATTTTAACCACAACTCAATTATTTTATTCTTTTAAAATTTAAAGAATTTTTACTATGAGCAAGGAAAAAACATGTTAGAACCTAAGAACACTTCAAAAGACAAAAGAAAATCATACTACTTAAAATATTTTTTCTAAAATATAAGTGTTCTCCCTAAGGAAACCAAATGTCTGTAAAAATGAGAGGACTGATATGCTCATTATATTTTTCTTTACATAGAATAACTTTTCAATTTCTGCTAGAAGGTACTGCAATTTCCCTTAGTTGGTGGACCTCTTGGTTTTATTTTATTTTACTCATTTATTTATGTATTATATTTAGAGACAGGAGTGGGAAGGTTCTCACTATGTTGCCTAGGCTGGACTTGAACTCCTGGGCTCAAGAGATCCTCCCAAGTAGCTGGGACATGCACTACTGCATCCAGTTAACCACTTGATTTTCTGTATTACTAGGACTGATATCATTTAAATAGCTTCAGCTACTAGTTAATAGTATTCAGTTAGTTTACATAATAAATTCCTTATTTCTGAGAATCTACAGTAAATATTAATGATGACTGATTAGCCGTGTGTATGACTACTCTTGACATTCTCTGGCTTCAGTTTCTTTAAAGAGAAGGAGTAGAAAGGTTCTACTGGATGATTTCTAAGACCTCATTCAGTTCCAAATTCTACTTAAGGACTGTTTGCTTAGCAATTTATTGGACATTGATTTTAATACAATTTTCTCAGGAATGAAGGTAATGCTAAAAGCAAAATATCCAGAGCTAATTTGCCTGGGTTGGAATCCTGACTCTACCTTTTAGTAGCTGTATAATTTTTGGCAAGTTATTTAAATCTCTGTGTCTCAGTTTCCTCATCTGTTAAATAATTATATTAGTACTTGTAACTCATAGGACTATGAAGATTAAATGAATTAACATGTGTCATACTTAGAACAGTATGTGGCATATAATAAATACTCAAATTATTTGCTGCTATTATCGTTGTTTCCTTGTTTTCATAGTATGAGAAGAAAATTCACTGGGGGCATGTCTAAATCTAGTAGAGTTTTTATTAGATATTTATCCATTCTTATTACTTTTTTAACGTGACAGATAGTTCCATGTGGTAGTGGTATTTATTTGAATTTGCCTGAATACCAGTTAGTCCTTCTATCTTATGTTTTTGCAGCCTCTACAACCCCACGTCAGGGTGTGGGATTCAGTCAGTCTATCCACACTGCAAATTATTGGACTTGGAACTTTTGAGCGTGGAGTGGGATGCCTGAGTTTTTCAAAAGCAGTAAGTAACAGTTTTAATAGACGCAAGCAAGCTGAACAAAAAAGCAGAAAAGAAGTTAAGCTCAGTATCCATATAAAGTGATAATTCTGAATTGAAAAATGAGATGCTACCTGTTCCTAAAGGGCTAGCATTTTAACTAAGTACTAAAGTACTTTGATTTAGTTAGGATCCAAGATGTTATACTTAATTATTCTTAATTTTGTTCTATCCTGAGATAGGATTCCACCGTAGTAGCAGGAAATGGTTATAATAATAATACATAGCATAGTATAATTAGAAACAAGCAATGGGATGTGCTTTCACTTAAGCTGGAATCTTAGAAGAGATCTATTTTATTTAGAAAATGCACAGACATGAAACTTGGCCAATTCTGCACAAATACTGCCTTTTTATTGTGTCATATTGGAGCAATGGAAACAAACCTTTGTATTCCCTAAAATCATTAATTATCTTGATTCTGAATTGATGACAGCATGGGCTTAAAATTTTGTGTCTAGCAATCTTATCTAAAGCCTTGAGGCTTTATTCTGAGGGGAAAATAAGACCAGATGTTACTCATTTAAACATTCTTCTTTTTTTTAATTATATGTAATTATGGTTATATATGCAGGCACGCTTCTACATTTTAGGATCCATATTTTTTCAATTTCAAAGATAAATACCCCTCTAGAATTTGTTGGGCCTTGTTTATGCTTTAGAACAGCAGTCCCCAACCTTTTTGGCACCAGGGACCAATTTCATGGAAGACAGTCTTTCCACGGACTGGGGTAGGGGCATGGTTTTGGGATGATTGAAGCACCTTACATTTATTGTGCAATCTTACTTCTCTGGTAATGATAATCTGTATTTGCATCTACTTCCCAGTGCTAGCATCACCACCACAGCTCTACCTCAGATCATCAGGCATTAGATTCTCATAAGGAGCGCACAACCTAGATCCCTCACATGCATGATTTACGATAGGGTTCATCTTCCTATGGGAATCTAATGCTGCCACTGATCTTACAGGAGCCAGAGCTTATGCGGTGATGTGAGCAATGGGGAGCAGCTGTAAATACAGATGAAGCTTCGCTTGCCCCGCCCTGCAGCTCATCTCCTGCTGTGCGGCCCCGCTCCTAACAGGCCACAGACCAATACCAGCCTAGGGGTTGGGAACCACAGCTTTAGAGTATATTAGCTTTAGAATGTACTCATATTATCTCTTCAGTTCTTAGCTGTCAGCAGCTGTATTCTGGATTATGGGAGTTTTGTGAAATATGGAGGAAGGGATGCTTTTAGAGCAGAAAGATAAATTTGGGTGAATTTAGGAACTTTGCCAGCTTGAAAACACTGAATGTCAAGAGTCCATTCAGTCAGGAATTGGGAGAAAGGTGTTCAGAAAAGGAGATAAGAGGACAGAAAGGAAATACTTTTACTCTTTTTTTCCCTAAAAATCTCTATAGCAAGAACTGTTGTCTGGTTGTTGATACCATTGTTATAGTGTTAAGACTGTCTTGAATTGCCTCATACTCTAACTTTTCTGATAATCATTCCAATACGGGTTAAGAGAATGGTAAAGAGAAGAGAGTAACTTCTGCCTTTCCTCAGTGCCTCTCACAGTTCACTATAATCTTTGTTCCATAGACATTGCAAGGCATATACAACAAATGGTACTAGAAAAAAAGTTGTTCAGTACCATCCATAGTTTTCCTTAAACTGAGAGGCTTAAATTATGTGAATGAAAATGGTTTCAGAAAAATAGGAATTTAATTATATTTTTTTACTTGTGTATTCACGTTAATGTAAACAGGTATAGCACAGAAAACTGAAATCAGCAAACTTTAAAGTAGCCATTAATTATAGCTGATTTCATCAAACTATCAAAATTTAGTCAGGAACAAAGTTATGAAATTATGTACAATTCTTCCTACCTCAAAGGAAAATACGTTAATACAAGAAGCAAGAAGGAAGCATAAGATGCTGAAGGGACTAGGATATCCTCAAAATTAATTGCCATCTCTGAATAGTACAAGTGGCCAGATGGCAAGTAGAAATCAACCCAGGGGAAAAAATTTTTAAATAGAAAATATATTTTTAAAAGAATCTTTGTATTTCTGAGGAAAATACAATTTCAGGAAATAATATCCTTATGTTTCAAAGAACAATGAGTTTAAAGGGTTTTGGATTATCTTACTGTTGACAGTTTTAATAATATGGTATTTCTTTCTTAGAAAGTCAGGCTTATCCAGGAATTTTTTAATGCCTTGATTTTTCTTTAGGATTCAGGTGTTCATTTATGTGTTATCGATGACTCCAATGAGCATATGCTTACTGTATGGGACTGGCAGAAAAAATCAAAAGGAGCAGAAATAAAGGTAAATGAAAGAAATTTTTAATTGAGTATTATCTTTTAGAGTACATTATTTGTTTTGCAGGTATTTGAAACTGTATTGCATATCCTTAAGTTGCAAGAGCAAATCCACTAGCCAAATTTATCAGATTTATTGATTTGTCTTATGGTATTAACATTACAGTTACACAAGATAAAAATAGTCAAGCAACTTGAAGCAATGTCAGTATTTCAGACAACATCGTGCTGCTGAAAAGCCAAAGTAGATGGATATCTAATTTCAAAATTAAGATTGGACACTCTACTTGGCTACTGCTTCTTTAATATGTAATTTTATTCAATCTTTAAAGCTTTAGAAATCTAGAAGAAAAATTCAACCATAGAAATATGGCTGATGTAACTGAAGGGCTTATATAGTAAGTTTTCTGGTCTTAATTAGGTTTGTAAGATTATTATAGAAAATGCCATAGCATTTATAATTGCTATAGAATAGAGTTGATCCCTTTGTGTGGATCAGGCTATAAGTTGCAGGAAGGGAGTGTACAGTTAGAGTTGCAGCTGCATTCATGCGGGTCAGAAATTGTCGTCTTCCTCTGACTGGGAGAGAATTCGTAGTGACAAAATGACTTTCTGAGAGGCCTGTGACATATTTGCCATACTCGTAAATAACATATTTCTCTCCACCTTTTCTCTTTTTTAGCAGTTTTGTTTTGCATAAACATCAAGCTTTCAGCTTGTTGGTCAGAAAGTTATTTCTTGTTTTTTTTCATGTGTAGGTTAATCTTTTGAGAGAAGTAGAGTAGATTTGGTTGTACTTAAAAGGAATGAAAGCTGTCAGAAAACCTCAAACTTTAAAAAACATAAACAAAGACATAGATTGTCTTCCAGTTTATTCAGAGTAATTGAACATTGAAACATAGAGTAGTTGCACCAATTTGCAATATATAAATTTTGATCCTTTGTAATAGGGTCTACCAGATAAAGTTTTGTTTTCTTCCTGCTGGCCACTCCTAGATCTCCTTTCCAGTACCTTAAATGTTGGTGTTCCTCAGAGTTTACTCCAGATCCTCCACTGATAACCATACACTGCTCCCATGGCCTTGGTTACTATCTATGTGCTGAGTCTCACATTAGTAATCTCCAGCCCAGATCTCTCACAGGTTTAAACCCATATTTCTAGTTGCCTGCTAGACATCTTTATTTGAATGACCTCTACCACAAGTCAAAATCAATATGTTCACATCTAAACTAATCATCTTTCCCAGCGCCCTGAGCAATTTCACCCCTCAGTAATTGACACATTCTACCTAGCTGACACATTTTACCTAGCTGCCCAAGCTAGAAACTTGGGCATCATTCCTGACTCCTTTTTCCTCACTTCTTACATCCAAGTAGTCAGCAAGTTCTCTAAACTCTGTATCCTAAATGTCTGCATTATAACTCTTTCCAGTACAATTGACTGCAAAACAGATAAAGCTATTAATAACTTAATCAAAACAGAGACTATTGACTCCTGTTTAGGGGAAGAAGAGAAAACCTCTACTAAAGGCCAGAGGGGGCTTATCCCTGTGCATTGTCCTTATTCTACTATGGATGGGCTCCATCCTTGCTTAAGACACGAGAATTTGGGGAATTGATACATAACTTTTTAATTTATGTAAGTTTAAAATTCAGAAAGGCAACTTTAAAACCTTACTGACGAAATTTTGAAAGACCTAATTAAGAAGAAGGGATTTGCATAATCATGGGTAGAAGACAGTAAAGATGTCACTTCTCTACACACTTATCTATACATTCAACCTATATACATTTTAGACTATTCAACATAGTCTAAAATGCCTGCCTGAATTTTTATGGAAGTTGACAAACTGAATATATGTGGAAATATGAAGGGGAAGAATAGTGAAGACAATTGTGAAGAAAAAGAATAAACCTGGAGAACTTAAACTATGAGATATCAAGACATCTAATTAAGACATTGTGGTAGAAGGATAGACAGATCAATGAAGAGAATAGAGAGTCTAGAAACAGCCTACACAAATCAGTTGCTTAATTTATGGCAAAGGTGGCAAGGCAGTGGGCAAAGAATAATGTTTTCAATGAAGGTGCTGGATTAATTGGATATACATATGAGGAAAAATTAAGCTTGACCCCTACCTCACAGCATTCACAAAAATCAGTTTTAGATGGATTATAGATCTGAGCATGCAAGGTAAAAAACATAAAGCTCTTAGAAGAAAATACAGGAGAACACCTTCATAAGCAGATTTCTTGAACGAGACATACAAAGTATTAACTATAAAAGGGAGAAATGATAAATTATATTAGGAACTTATTTTCATCAACAGATACCTTTAAGAGTGTGAGAAAATATTTGCAATACTTATTTCCAACAAAACTCTCATGTTCTGAATAAAGAACAACTATACTTCTGTAAGAAAAAGACAATCCAATTTTTTAAAATCGCAGAAGACTTCAACAGATATTTCACAAAAATGGGTTTCCGGGTGATTAACAAGCATATGAAAAGGTACTTAACCTCATGAATGATCAATAAAATTCAAATTAAAACCACAGTGAGATACCACCTGTATCTACCAAAATAGTTTACATGAAAAAGAAAAAAATACCAAGGTTGGTGAGGGTGCAGAGGCATTGGAACTCTCATGCACTGCTGTTGGGCATGTAAGTTGGTACAGCCATTTAGGAAAACTGTTTGGATTACCTACTAAGGTTGAATATGTTCATACTCTCTGACCCATCCTGTTCCTCTCTTGGCATATAAACCCAGCAGAAATATATACACATGTTCACTAGAAGACAAATAGTGATGCTGTTTATGGTAGCCAAAAAAGTGGAAACTACCCTAATGCCCATCATCAGAAGAATGGATAAATCAATAATGTGGTCTTTTCATACAGAAGAATACCTACCATACAGCAAGTCGAATGAACACATTACAACTGTATGCACCAAACATGAATGGATCTCAAATGTAATGTTGAGAAAATAAACCAGACATGGAGGAGGAGGAGGAGTACATTATGTATGATTTCATTTAAATAAAACAGACAAAGCTAATTTGCGCTGCTAGAAGTCAGAATAATGGTTAATTGAGTAGGTGGGGGAGATAGTGACTGGAAAGGGGATCTGGGGTGTTTCTGGAATGTTAGTAATGTTTTGTCTCTTCCTCTGGATGCTGTACAGAGGTGTATTCAATCTGTAATAATGTATCAAGCTATTAGAATTTGTGTGCTTTTATATATATGTATTATACATCAATAAAAAGTTAAAATATTCTGTAAGGCAAAGCTCATATACAAAGTGATTTAATTTCATAGTTACTTCGATTTATGTCTTGACTATCTCATCACTAACACCATGGGTTGTATATTGGGACTCTTTGTAATTATAAAAATTTTATAATAACTTGATATCTCAGTTTGGCAGAAGATTCAGCCATCAAGTAGTTCTGATTTTTGTCCAAGTGAAAACTAAGGACTAATCCAGTCAACCTTCAAAAGACTTCGTTGTTCTGGAGGAGATATAACTAATTTTTGCTTTGAGACTACCACATTATATTTAAAATTTACTTAGACCTGCTAAATATATATAGTTCCATACTAACCACTATGGAGAATTATATAACAACAATATGCTGTCCTTTTCCTTCATTTTAATACCTGAATTCTAGTTAAAGAGAAAAGGCACTCAGATTAGATTTCATTACTTGGGTTTTATTTATGTGCTTGTACAAAGGCCCTTTGCCCAAATGTTAGTAACAGAAATGTAAAACTTGTGGAAATATTGAAACCATGGGAAAAGAAAAAAATTTAGATCAACTCTTCATATTTATTAGTATCATTTTATTAATATAATAATATAAAATTTATTATGTTTAATTCATTTTGTTTATAAGATTACCATGTTTATTATGTTGGCTTGCAAAAAAGAAACACTTCCATATACACAAAGTTCTTTGCTATGTTAAAAAATGGGCATTAATGATCATCCTACAAGTAAACACCAACTGGCAATAAACAGCTTTATGGACATGTAGGTAGGTTTCGCCTCACTGTTAAGTTTCAGTAGGTGATTTTACCATAAAATATCAATTTAGTGAGAATTTAACTATGATTTACTGAAATTATAGAAATGTTTTAGAAATAATACCCTCAATTTAGATCATTTTAATGAAAAACTATCCTTGTAATTCTTTTTTGACTCATGCCTGTTTTCTTCCCTTTTTACTGTAAGTGTTTCAAACTCCTCTGTTTTCTAAGTTTTTGAGGAAAGAGTATAAAATTATACCTCTTTTGGAGTTCTTCTGTTTTTGTTTCTATAAGAATCAGTAGTGACCATTCTAAATCTACTTTTTAAGGCTTCAGCCAGAAGGATGAATCTCTAAATTATTAATAGTAATATTTTGTTGAATGAATGAATAGTCCATAATAATAGTACAAAGAAAGATAAGACTGTTTCTTTTTTATCAAAATGGCACTGTCTTTAAGACAGAATTTATATTGCTCTTGGAATTTATAGTTTTAGTGTATTTTCCTGAATGTGCAAGAAATTAAAATAATCTGGCCGGGCGCGGTGGCTCACGCCTGTAATCTTAGCACTTGGGAGGCCGAGGCGGGCGGATTGTTTGAGCTCAGGAGTTCGAGACCAGCCTGAACAAGAGCGAGACCCCGTCTCTACTAAAAATAGAAAGAAATTATCTGGCCAACTAAAAATACATATAGAAAAAATTAGCCGGGCATGGTGGCGCATGCCTGTAGTCCCAGCTACTCGGGAGGCTGAGGCAGTAGGATCGCTCAAGCCCAGGAGTTTGAGGTTGCTGTGAGCTAGGCTGACGCC
>CM052437.1:28716849-28754856 GCA_028533085.1 Varecia variegata
ACTAAAAATAGAAAGAAATTATCTGGCCAACTAAAAATACATATAGAAAAAATTAGCCGGGCATGGTGGCGCATGCCTGTAGTCCCAGCTACTCGGGAGGCTGAGGCAGTAGGATCGCTCAAGCCCAGGAGTTTGAGGTTGCTGTGAGCTAGGCTGACGCCACGGCACTCACTCTGGCCCGGGCAACAAAGCGAGACTCCGTCTCAAAAAAAAAAAAAAAAAAAAAAAATTAAAATAATCTAAAGCCATATAATTCCTATAAATGTCTTTCTAGTGCAAAGTTTCTATAAATAGATAACATAGAAGGTGATATAAGGACATCGAATTTTAATATTCTAAAAATTTACTAACATTTTTCAGAGAAATAGATCTTGGAGAAAAAGGCATTTCCTCAAAATTTTTCCATCTGTAATTGTCAATGGCTGTGATTGATACTTGATGGAGATAAGGACATACATTCATCTAAAGCTTTATTTCTCTTTTCATAGACAACAAATGAAGTTGTTTTAGCTGTGGAATTCCACCCAACAGATGCAAATACCATAATAACATGTGGTAAATCTCATATTTTTTTCTGGACGTGGAGTGGCAATTCACTAACAAGAAAACAGGGAATCTTTGGGGTAAGAATCAGAATGTTATAACTTCATTAGGTGTATAAAACTTAAATGTTTTTAATTGTTAAGTAAGAATAAAACCATCATACCAGAGGGAAAACTGAAAATTCTCATTGTTTCATTACAGAAATATGAAAAACCAAAATTTGTGCAGTGTTTAGCATTCTTGGGGAATGGAGATGTTCTTACTGGAGACTCAGGTGGAGTCATGCTTATATGGAGCAAAACTACTGTAGAGCCCCCACCTGGGAAAGGACCTAAAGGTACAGTGTTCTCATATTAAACTTACTCCTTATAATTCTCATATAGTACTCTTACAGTCCCATCTCTTACCCAGACCAGGAGAGAAAGAGCTGCTGTGGAACAATATGAGAGTCACCAACAGAACTTTGGTTTTTAAAGTTCTTTGTAATGATGTTTTTTTAAAATGGAATTATTTACCCAGTTACTTATTAAGCATATATAACCTACATTTGACTATACTGAACCTTTCTCTTTAAGAAGTTAATACAAAATAATTAGAGATGATACTGATATGTATTAGTTTTAAAAAGTATAAAGGCTACCTGTCTACTGGGCTGGTTCTGGGATATCTGTGAAAGCAGAATACATTGTCATGTGATAAAATGGGAGGGGGGAGGGTAAAGGAACCTTCTTCGTTTTTTTCTCACTTTAGCTTCTCTTCCTGGCCCCAGTAGTGGTCCTTAGCATTCATTCCTCTTTACCTCAAATCAATTTTCCTCAAAAATACAGATATGTTTTTTTATTTTTAAGTTCTATTTGTATCCATATATACAGGTTCACTTTGCCTTTTCCTATGGTAAATGAAAAAATTAGAAGAGCATTGAAAATAACCTTTTTTCAACCCCATTTTTCCTTACTGTTTAAGAGCAATCAAACTTTGAAAAAATGTTTAGAGTACCATGTACTTTCTTCAAAGTGGAAGGTAATGGGAGAAAAAATGGAGACCTAGTTCTAAAACCAGTGGGCCAGGAGCAGAGAGAGCAATAGAAATAGAACTAGTTAGGCCAATCTCTGAGATTCCACCTAAAACAAAAAGAGAAAGGAGATGATGATGAACCAACCTGAGGTTCCTGAGATAATTCCCCTGGAGACTGGCAGAGCTAGTCCTTTCTCTGGTTCATCCACTTCACCCTTAACACACTCAAACAGCTCCTTATCTCTGTCTTTCTGGAGTCCCTGCATCAGACCATGGAAATTGCCCTAAGTGACTTATGAATAAGGGAGTCTCTGTTCCCCTGCTCAGAAAGAAAGACCCAATTTACATGTCTGTCTTCCCCAATAAACTTTCCCAGGACTAGCACAATATCTGGCATTTGGTACTAGCTGTTTGAAAACTATTTGTCAGACATCTTTTTAAGAGATTTTAATCTTTCCTTTGGGTGTCAGTTTAGGAGTAAAAGTTGAGTGGTATTTATTAAAACACTGTTTTCACTTAAATGTGGAGTTTAACATTATAATTATTTTATGATTGTACAGATTTTTATACTATATTTTTTAGGAGATATGTATAGATGCTTCTCAACTTCTGATGGGATTATGTCCTGATGAACCCTTTGTGAATGGAAAATATCTTACGTTGAAAGTGCATTTAATACCCCAACAAATGCTTCATAAATTTGAGAAATTCTAAGTCGAACCCTCATAAGTCGAGATGCTCCTCAACTTAGGATGGAGTTATGTCCCAATAAATCTATCATAAAGTCAAAAAATAAATTGAACCATCCAAAGTCGAGGATCATCTGTACTAAATTAATGGTTTAATTAATGTTTTTCAAATCCATTCACCTGAATTTCTAAGCTTGGCAGTTGAATTGAATTAGACATAGTCAGAAGTTTAAAAAAAAAGCCTTAAATTGCCATTGACTTTCAATCATTGGCCATGCATTCTTTTTTTTTTTTTTTTGAGACAGAGTCTCGCTTTGTTTCCCGGGCTAGAGTGAGTGCCGTGGCATCAGTCTAGCTCACAGCAACCTCAAACTCCTGGGTTCAAGCGATCCTCCTGCCTCAGCCTCCTGAGTAGCTGGGATTACAGGCATGTGGCACCATGCCTGGCTAATTTTTTTCTATATATTTTTAGTTGGCCAGATAATTTCTTTCTATTTTTAGTAGAGACGGGGTCTCGCTCTTGCTCAGGCTGGTCTCGAACTCCTGACCTTGAGCGATCCACCTGCCTCGGCCTCCCAGAGTGCTAGGATTACAGGCGTGAGCCACCGCACCAGGCCTGGCCATGCATTCTTAGCCTCTTTCATTTAGTTTAGGTTCAAAGTTCACATATGAGAAGGATGGCAATGGGTTGAGGGTTCTTAAGAAAAAAGAAAATTAGAAGAACAGTATTATTGACTACCTTATTTCTCTTACTCATTTTTATTTTTTCTCCCTTTTTTTTTTTTTTTCTCCTGGGCACATTGGTTTGTTCTCAGAAATACCAAGAACAATAGTATATTAAAACACTGACTTACTGTTCACATATCCTCTGACACTGAGCAGAGTTTGGGTATAAATGTGTCCTTCATTAGCCTTGATATTTGTGTTCAGGACGGGGGCAGGGAGAGGTTCAGAGGTTTTTATTTTGGTTTTTGTCTGAAAAATTTGTGGTTGAGCCTCTGCAGAGAAAATCTGCCTATGCACAAACAGGAAACAGGAAATCTAATCTTGTAGATTGCTGGACAAATGAAGTGGCCTGTGTTGTATTCTGCTACATGATTGACCCTATTATGGGCAAAGTTGCTAAGAATTTTCTTTCTTTCTGTATATTTGTGGTTTTCTATTGGCTGTGAAGGATTTGGTGAGTGCAGTGAAATAAATGTGCAAGTCCAGACCAGCACAGGTGCCCACACTTTCCATTTTTTAATTCTTGTCCCCAAATTTCAGTAGATCCAGTTTGCATATTTCCATGTATGACATTTCTGCACTAGTGGCAGTCTTACCAATCAAAATTCAAGTGTATGTGACATCATGTCTGATAAAAGGACATTTTTGGATGGCAGAAATATAATTCCATAGCTAATCCTTTTACTCTAGTAAATAGGAAACAAAAACCAAAACTGTATTTTGTGTGCCTCATAAGCTCTCTGTTATATTCTTCTTGGCTTCCAAATCATTTTTTCCTTAAATGTAAATTAACAGGAATCTTCCTGATAATTAGTATTTTTTATTTCTTCAGTGGGTATGAGGTATTTGTTATTTATTTCTTACCTATATAAAATAGTTCAATTTTTTTTTTGTTTTTTTTTTTTTGAGACAGAGTCTTGCTCTGTCCCCTGAGCCTAGAGTGCAGTGGCATCATCATAGCTTACTGCAACCTCAGACTCCTGGGCTCAAGTGATCCTCCTGCCTCAGCCTCCCACGTAGCTGGGACTACTATGAGCACCACCATGCCCAGCTAATTTTTCTTTTTCTTTCTTTCTTTCTTTTTTTTTTTTTTCTTGTAGAGATCAGGTCTTACTCTTGCTCAGGCTGGTCTCGAGCTCCTGGCCTCAAGCAATCCTCCTGCCCCGGCCTCCCAAAGTGCTAGGATTATAGGTGTGAGCCACTGCACCTGGCCATCAAAACTTTCCTTATGTGAAGAATTTATAATCTTACTAAGTTGGGGAGTGAAAGTTGAGAATATCTTCAGCACCATTAAAATGATCACTATTCTTAAATCTTTGTCAAGTTCCTTTAAGGAACGCCAACATTTTACCTACTCTCCAAATCATAAACATGGGCCCAGTTGCTAAGAATACAACATAAATTTCAAAATCTCCCTCATATTTGATCGTATAGTTAAACAGGAACAGAAAGTCTTCCAAACATCTTTATTTGGCAGGTAATGTAAACTTGCTTTTTATGAAATCTTTGTTTCTGTTAGAGATGAGAAGAAAGGGAGAGATTTGCAGTTAAGTTTGGAGAGACTTGGCCATATGAGTAAGCTGGAGGTAGAGTCGGTTTTTTAATTCAAGGATAATTACTTTTCTTGGCAGATATTTCAAATATTATTTGGCTTAAACTGGAGTGTCAGAAATACAGGCCCATAAGAAAGAAATCTTTGGCTATCAATTTGTTTTATAGGTAAATAGTATATAGAGGAAACTCTGGTAATTTGTTTAAATTTGAATCACTGAATTTTTTTAGCTAAATTGATATTAGGTCATCCTTGGGAAATAACTTTCCAGAGGTTAGAGGAGGAGGGTGGGAATTCATATCTCACTGAGTTGATCACTATGTAGAGTATTTTTATTCCTGATGAAGCACTTTTTTCTTCAGTTTTATTTTCTGTTTTCTAACATCCCATCATTCTCCAGGATCTTAAGTGTTTAACAAAGTTTGTCATATTTAGAGATATGGAAGGCTGAATTAAGAACAGAAAAATGTTTTTCATTTTCCTACATTCTCATGGAGAACTCTGAAACTCCATACCTCTGCTTTTTGCAATTTTTTACATGATGCTTTCAGGCTACTCTTACTAGTTTGACTATGCGTGGGGAAATAAGCCCAAAATTTACTTTTTTCTATTTTTAATACCCAAGTGAAGCCAGCAATACGCTCATGAAATTTACATCTCTCAGATGTCCTTTCTCTTGGTCACATCAGAGCAGTGATAGATAATTGGCTATCCCACCAAACACAATTTTGTCGTTCAATGTTTAAAGTATTTTTAGGCGATGAGTGTTGAGGTGAGTTGAGGCAATTGACCTGAATAGCAAGTTCATTGGAGTTCTACTCCTAGCTCTGTTGAATCAGGCAAGCTGTCCTTCAAATCAGGCAAGTCCTTTCCTTTCTTCCTGTCAAATACACCTATCTATTAAGAATATGTACCACTAACACTGTCACAATGAGATAATTAGTCAGCTGTAGCTGAATTTTTTTAGGATGCGAAAGCCCTGCAAATTTTAGTTAATTTTTTAACTGTAATAGCAGCTCAAATAGATAAGTAAAAAAAGAAAAATCTCAGTGTAACAGCTTTATTGAAATATAATTCACATACCGTAAAATTCACCCTTTTAAAGTTTGCAATTCAGTGATTTTTTTTGTATATTCATGGAGTTGTGCAACCATGACCATTATCTAGCTTCAGAACATTTTCATCACTCCAAGAAACTCTGTACCCCTTAGCAGTCACTTTCCATTCCTCCCTCCCCTCAACCCCTAGGCAACCACTAATTTACTTTTGGTCTCTATGGATTTGCCTATTCTTGACATTTCATATAAATGTAATCATATAATATGTGGTCTTTTGTGATTGGCTTCTTTCACTTAGCAGAATATAGCATGTGTGAGTATCTACCGCTTTGCTTCTTTTTTTTGTTAGGAAAATGTTTGAAATATTTTCAGAGTAAAAAATTATTGTCATAAATGCAAAAGATTTTATTAAATCTTAAGCTTCACTAACTGCCTTGCAGAAGACTTGCTGAAAATAAATTTTTGATTATTGAGTTATATGAACTTTCTGATTATTCACTTTGTAGTTCTGCTGAAGTTTTCTTTTGAAAAAGACACTAAAGTCTGATGAAAAGTGTTATCACTAGTGTTTTTATTTCTCCCTCATCATATTAGGTGTATACCAAATCAGCAAACAAATCAAAGCTCATGATGGCAGTGTGTTCACACTTTGTCAGATGAGAAATGGGATGTTACTAACTGGAGGAGGGAAAGACAGGAAAATAGTTCTATGGGATCATGATCTGAATCCTGAAAGAGAAATAGAGGTAAGGATGGAAACGGAATATAAAAATATTAAATCCTCTAAATGCATGTATTTTGTCCCACATTAAGATAACTTACACTTTTCTGGGAAACCAGTGTACATTTTATAATTTCATACCCTCTTCATAGAAAGGAATTTATTATTGCCTTTAGGATAACTTTGTTCAAAAAAACACAAAAGGACCATTCATTAAACAAAATAATTTGAAAGAATTAAAAAGATTAGACAGAATAATTAATTTGCTTATTTATTTCTGAGACTTTTTTAGTGATCCAAAAATATAACCATACGAATGTAAAATTCAGCATTCATTCATGGAATGCTGTATCCAAGTCCAGGATATTCAAAATGACCAGTTTAATTTTAAAACTTGTAAACAGTTTTTAAAATAGTGCACTTAAAAATAATCAGTAATTCTATGTGTATGTGTCTGCTTCATGGCATTGACCAAGTGTATCTAGAAAACCTGACAAGTGTTAATTATGTACTTAGTGAAAGTTTGCTACTTGAATTGAGGTCTCAGGAAGTGAAATGGTTAAGAATAATATTTTAGATAAAGGATTGTAAAACAAGAGCAAATCTCACAGAGTTTAATATAGTTTCTGGTTTTTGGTGATTTAAATTTTGGACTTATGCTCAGTATTTTTTCTACACATAACATGCTTTCCAGACAAAGTCTTTTCTAAAGAAGAGGATCCTGATAGTACTGCTCTTGGCTTTTATTTCCAAGAAGATAGATAACAAAGAGTTGCTTAATCAGGACTTTAAGTTCATAGTGGAAATGCCAGTTCCAGTACTATTTCTTTTCTTCACAGATAACTCATATCCTTTGTAATCAAAAGGTATACAAATCTAGTTCACTCCCTCCTTTTCCATTTCTAACATAAATTTGGATTACTCTTAGAATTCAATTATTTATATTTTTAGGAGTCATTTTAGATCCCACTTTATAAAGGAAAAAGAATTGCATTATTTCAGAAAAAATTCTTTGGTATTATTATAATATTAATATAACATTCACTGAGAATGTTCCAGGTAGTGCATTAAATGAAATTGATCTCCCAAGAAGTCCTATTACTTTACAATATAGTATCTTTTAGTTTATTAAAAAATTTCACATTTTTTAATTTTTTTGTTTGACACATTGTAATTACACATATTTATGGGGTATAATTTGATGTTTCCATACATATATATGTCATGTAATGATCCAGTCAGGGTAGTTATTGTATCTGTCACCTCAGTTATCATTTGTCATTTCTTTCTGGTGAAAACATTTTTATATTTTGATCCTTACAACAATCAAGAGTAGGTAGAACATGTAATATTATCCCCATATTACAGATAAAGAAATTTTTCTTAGGCTGATTTATCCAAAGCAATATAACTAGTAAGTAACAAAATCAGACCACATTCTTCATGTGATATAATAGAACTTCTTTCCCTACTCTTAACCCTTAACTCTTAAAATCATATAAAATGTAAATTTAGGAGTTTTAATCCAGTCTGGGTAACATAGTGAGACCCTGTTTCTATAATATACATATATATACACACACACACATATATATAAATTTAAAATTAAGTCACAGAATGATTATAATGCATTATGATTTATATGTAATAAAATGTAATTGAGTTTAACCCTATTATCTTCAAATTTGGAATTCTGTCTCTTATTACTCCATAATTGCTTACAGCCATAAATGCAATTTCAGATAGCAATTAATGCATGCTAGTGTGTATATGATGACTTTGCAATTTGTTTTTTTTTTTAGGTTCCTGATCAATATGGCACAATAAGAGCTGTAGCAGAAGGAAAGGCAGATCAATTTTTAGTAGGCACATCACGAAACTTTATTTTACGGGGAACATTTAATGATGGCTTCCAAATAGAAGTACAGGTAAGCTATTACTGATAATTATTAACTGATTATTTTTGATGGTACCCTTTGGCTTTTATAACAAGGAATGTCTTTCATTTTCAGGGTCATACAGATGAGCTTTGGGGTCTTGCCACACATCCCTTCAAAGATTTGCTCTTGACATGTGCTCAGGACAGGCAGGTGTGCATGTGGAACTCAGTGGAACACAGGCTGGAATGGACCAGGCTCGTAGATGTGAGTGAAGCAAGATGTGATTAATAATCTCCCCACAGAAACTCTTCATACTGACAGGAGCAGCAAAAGAAAAAGGACTAAGCATTGGTTTAAACCAAGTGTTTATATATGGTTTAGTGAAGGGGCTGTGGGGGTAAGAGGGGAATGATTAGTGTCAAAGTATAAAATGAACCCACTTTAAAGAAGCAAATTAGCAGGAGAAGAACTCAATTTTTCTGTCAGTTTCAGCAGTAAAAATCTTTAAGATTTCATATATTTATGGAGCACTAATTATTATCAGAATATTTGGGCCTCTGAGGGTGTTGCAGTTGCATTCCATAAGTGCTGCTCACTAACAGACTCTACTATCTTCTTTTGAGTGGTCTTTTACTGTATTTCCTCCCTACCCCACCAAGATATCCACCTTTTCTAGCCCAAAAGGTGTATACAAGTTCTTTGCAGACTCTAAAGAACTGTACAAATGTTTGTTGTTATCCTTATTGTTCCACTGCCTATCCACAAGCTGGTTGTCCTTTTCCCTCACCCCTCTGCCAGCATATCCCCTTCATGCTCTGAAATTCCTTTTCCTCTCATATCCATGTGGTATTTCTCATTGGCTACAGTAAAGTTCATCAGAATTCCATGTTTATATGATAGAAGTTATTTTCACTTATGTTTTTGTTACTGTCCCCATAGATCTAGGGAGACTTTCTCATGTACTCCCCAACAGCTGTCTGTCTCTCTTCTAGGAACCAGGACACTGTGCAGATTTTCATCCAAGTGGCACAGTGGTGGCCATAGGAACGCACTCAGGCAGGTAGGGTCTTTAAGTGAGCTGAGTAATCTGAAATTGTGGGATGTTTAAACCGTTATTCAGGAATGTTCTCAACCTGATCTGGAGAATTACTCTCTTAAATGGCATACTAATATGCTTGTTGCTCTATCTGTTATATATACTCATTTAACCATTTAGTAATTATTTTTTGAGCACCTACCATTTGTTACATACTATTGTGGGCATTCAGAATACATCAGAGAGCAAAACAAAATTCCTGCTCTTGGGGAGCCCACATTTTAGTGTGTATCAGGAGTGGAAGCAGAATAAAAATAAACACTGTAACTAATTATGTTAGAAAATGTTAAGAGCCATGTGAGGGGAGGGAGAATAGGGAATAGGAAGGGAGGCATTGGGAGAGGGCATAGTTGTAGAATGATAAATAGGCTAGTCAGGATAGGCTTCATTGAGAAGGGATAGTTAGCAAACTTGACTTTCCTTTGTGAAATTAGAAGTATGAGAAAATTTCTCTCCTTATTGTCTTTTATGCAGAGAAGGAATTTGAAGCTGATATAATCCAATTGATAATTTATAAGTTGTTTATGTTGTAGTTTTTGCTATCCTGTCATTTTTGAATGCTACACGTGTACATAATAAAGGTATATTTCCTGAAATCATCAAATGACCTGTCTTACAGACCTTATATAGTACATTTCCAAGGTTGTTAGTTAACGTATGTTTATTATCTGTATATTTTTAATTGACTTCTATTTATTGCCTCTGCTAGTGGGTAGCCTTCATCACAATTTCTTTTATAAGGAGGCAGGAGAAAAATATGAAGTTATTTTTTCCTAAATTAAACCCATTTAAAAAATGCGGAATGCGTATTCTTCATGGGGTGAAATTATGGTGAACACACTTATATAAATATCATTTTTATGTGACTTAAATATTCCAAATCAACCAATTCAATTCTAACTAAATACAGTTATTTAGAATTTTTTTGTAGCATGTAGAGGTTTCTTTTTTCCCTCTAGTTGTTTGATACAAATTAATACCTCTGCAATGTGAAAGCATTCAAATTCCTTCTCATGTAGGGCTGCAAAATCTTTCAGAATTATGGAAAAACAAATCTCTAAAGATAATTGAATTGTTGATATGTAACTAGAGATACTATTTGGTTCTGAAAAAATATTTATCAGGGCCGGGCACAGTGGCTCATGCCTATAATCCTAGCACTCTGGGAGGCCACGGTAGGAGAATCGCTTGAAGTCAGGAGTTTGAGACCAGCCTGAGCAAGACTGAGACCCCATCTCTACTAAAAATAGAGAAAATTAGCCAGGCATGGTGGTGCGCACTTGTAGTCCCAGCTAATTGGGAGGCTGAGGCAGGAGGATCACTTGAGCCCAGGAGTTTGAGGTTGCTGTGAGCTCGGCTGACGCCACAGCACTCTAGCCCAGGCAACAGAGCAAGACTCTGTCTCAAAAAAAAAAAAAAAAAAAAAAGAATATTGGAATTAAGCTACTTGGGAGAGCACTTGGTGATAACTTGTAAATATAGAAGGCTTTACTATATCAGATTTTCCCCAAAACACATGTCAGTAAAAGATTATTATGGGGTTTAAAAGCATTTGAGAGTTAGACCAAATAGAAAGGCATATGACAGGTTACATTGTAGGATTTCGAGGAATTATTTTTTTTAACTTCAAAAAACTGGTCTTAAGCATATAGGAACCACCTGAGCCATGGTGCTGATCTAGCTTTCAGAAAACCACAGAGGCATTTACCTGAGATCTGTATTTTTGGCAGCTAAACAGATAATCACAAATGCTAAGGTCATCTAAATAATGAATACCATTTATCCAGTATCTGATGGACAGATCTTGTGCAAAATTCTTCTTATATATTACTTTTAATTTCACAAGCATTCTACAAAGTGTTCATTAACATCTCCATTGCATAGACAGGAAACCAAGACCCATCAAGTTTCAGTCAGTTGTAATTGAGCTGGGATTTGAACTCAGGTTCTGTATGGTTCCAAAGCTTTTCTCTTACCTGTGCTCCTCCAATACTCTTCGAGATGTTCTTAGAAATATTGTAAGGAAGGTTTATCTTTGATGGTTAAATCATTGGCTGACATTTTAAAAGCACATACTGTACATACAAGGAGTTAAACACTAAATAGAGTGTAAGGCTAGACCAGTTTGAGTCATGAAAACACACTGATTGGATGGAGGGAGGTGTGTATGTGCAACATAGACCCTTCATCCATGTATACAAACATACAGAGCCCAATTTTTAAGGAAAAATTGGTCTGATTTAAACTCGCTGAAATTACTTTGTAACATTTACATAGCTGTAAAGTCATCACTGACAAACTTAAAATGAAAAGTCACTCAATTTAAGTAACTTAAGCTAAAATTAAACTAATTGTTTCCTTCTGGAGTTGTGAGTAGAAAACACTTGATAAGTGAAAATGATGTGTGATACTAAGAAATGTTGGCAGTCAGTCCAGTCTGGTATGGAGATGGCGATTGCTTAAAATTAGGGGAAATGTAGTTGTTAGTGTTCATTCATAGTTGTCAGTGTTCATTCTGTGCATAATTCCTGTCTTTGGTTTCATATCTGGTTAGGTTCTGTTGATCCTTGGGGAACTTTCTCATTTGTTTTTATGCTTGTCTTATGTCTGTGAATACCTGCCTATACTGTCTAAAACTGAAAATTCTTAATGTAGCCATTCAGATTATTATCACTGACCCTAACCCTGAAAAAAGTCACTCTTAGGGCTAGGGATGTTTTTTAGTAAAATGCAACACATGTCTAAATTATGTATGATCCAAACAACATGACTAGTAAAAAGTTGAAAGGTGTCTTTGTGTCCAGATCTAGATATCTTCTACTTCATATAGCCAAAGAGTAAGCACAAGTATGAATAAATTATCACAGTGACAAGTACAATTATTTTAAAAGAATGTACTACTAATGTAGTTTTTAAGGGAAAAAATTAAATGCATAGTCCTAATTGGACATAGTACTTCTTTAACATGCATAATGCTCACATAGGAAGGAGATACAGATACAGATATATAAAATCTTGCTATATTACCCAAGCTGCATTTGAACTCCTGGGCTCAAGCAATCCTCCTTTCCCACTTCAGCTGGGACTACAGGTGCACACCACCTGGCACAGCAAACACAGGAAGGATTCTTTTTAACAACTTTATTGAGATACAATTCACATAACATAAAATTCATTAATTTTGGGCCAGGCACATTGGCTTGCGCCTATTAATCTCAGCATTTTGGGAACCCAAGGGAGGAGGATTGCTTGAGGCCAGGTGTTTGAGACCAGCCTGGGCAACATAGCGAAGCCTCATCTCAAAAAAAAAAAAAAAATTTTACCAATTTAAAGTATACAATTCTATAAATTTTGGTAAGTTTGCAGGGCTGTACAACCATCCTCAGAGTCTAATTTCAGAACATTTTCACTAACCAAGAAAGAAATCCTATACCTATTAACAGTCATTTCTCATTACCCCGCCCACTTCCCCCTACCACTAGGCAGCTGATCCACTTTCTCTTTTTACAGGTTGTCTGTTCTGGACATTTAATGTAAATCATACACTGTGTCAACTTTTGTGACTAGCTTCTTTCATAACATAACATAAAACATAATGTTATGTTTTCACAGTTCATCCACATTGAATACTTCATGTATAGCATGTATAAGTACTTCATTCCTTTTTGTGGCCAAATACTATTCCATTGTATGGATATACCACCTTCATCAATTGATGGACATATGGATTATTTCTACTTTTTGGCTACTATGAATATTGCTGCTATAGACATTCATATGCAAATTTTTGTGTGAATGTATGTTTTCAATTCTCTTGGATATATACCAAGGAATAGAATTGCTGGGTCATGTGATAATTCTATGTTTAACATTTTGAGGAACTACCAAACTTTTTCACAGCAGTTATACTGTTTTACAATCCCACCAGCAATGTATAAGGTTTCCAATTTCGCCACATCCTTGCCAATACACGTTACTATCTGTATTTTGATTATTTTCATCCTAGTGGGTGTAAAGTGGTTTTTCCCTTGTGGTTTTGATTTGCATTTCTCTCATGGCTAGTGATTTGAACATCTTTGAATTGGGTTATTTTTTTATTGTTGAATTGTAAGAGTTCTCACATATTCTGGATACAGTCCCTTATCAGGTATATGGTTTGCAAATGTTTTTTTCTCATTCCAAGGGTTGTCTTTTCACTTTCTTATAGTTGTTAGTAGCAAGTATATTTTAAATTTTGATGTAGTCCAATTTATCTATTCTTGTATATTGGTCATAAAGATTTACTTCTATGTTTTCTTCTAAGAATTTTATAGTTTTAACCCTTACCTTTAAGGTCTCTGCTTCATCTCAAGTTAATCTTTGTATATGGTGTAACCTGGTAGGTGCCAACTGCATTCTTTTGTATGGGGATAAACAGTTGTGACAGCACCATTTGTTGAAAAGACTATTCTTTCCCTGTTGAATGGTATTGGCACCACTGTTGAATTGACCATAGACATACGGGTTTCTCTCTGGACTCTCAGTTCTATTCCATTGATCTAGATGTCTGTCCTTGTGCCTGTACCAGTCTTGATTATTGTAGTTTTGCAGTAAATCATGATATAGGGAAGTGTGAGTCCTCCAATTTTGTTCTTTTTCGAGATTGTTTTGGCTATTCAGGATCCATTGAATTCTCACATGAATAGTGTCAGCTTGTCAGTTGCTACAGAGAAACCAGCTGGCATCTTGATGGGGATTAGTTTTTTCTCTATAATTTGGGACATGCTGCCATCTTAATATGTATTAAGTCTTCCAACTTATGAATATGGGATGCTTTTCCATTTATTTAGACCTTCTATTTCTTTCAATAATGTTTTTAGGATATGTCTTTTACTTTTGTTTTTTAGTTTGGTTTTTGTTTTTGTTTTTGTTCTTAATTTTTTAGTGAGTTCCTTAGGATTTTTCTATATATAAGATCATGTTATATGCAAATAGAGATAGTGGTCTTCCTTTCTAGTTGGGATGTTTTTTATTTCCTTTTCTTGCCTAATTGTCCTGACTAGTTAAACCTTCAGTACAATATTGAATAGAAGTGGAGAGAGTAGACACCCTTATCTTATTCTCCATCTTAGGGGGAAAGCATTTGTCCTTTCACCATTGAGTATAATCTTGGTTATAGGTTTTTCATAGATGTCCTTTATCATGTTGAGAGAATTTTCTTCTATTCTTAGTTTGTTGAGCATTTTTAATCTTGAAAGGATGTTGCATTGTATCAAATGCCTTTTCTGGTCTATTGAGATAATCATAGGGTTTTTGTCCTTTATTAATATTTGGTATTACATTAATTGACTTTCAGATGTTAACTTTGTACTCCTGGGATAAATCCCACTTGGTCATGGGTATAATTTTTTTTATATGCCGCTGGATTCAATTTGCCAGTATTTTGTTGAGGATTTTTACATCCATATTCATAAGTGTTATTGGTCTTTAGTTTTTTTTTTTTACAATTTCTTTGTTTAGTTTTGATATCAGGATAATACTGGCACTAAAGGCTTCAGTAAGGCTGGTATCTCCTAAACTTAAATGAAGATTTCAAGCATACAAATGGATAAAAATAGTATATACTAGTAATTGTCAATCATTAGTTACCAAAAATCTTAGATTTATTGAACCAATCACTAATAAACCATTTAATTAATAAATTATACTTAGAAGTACCATACTTGGTTTTCAGATATGACGTTTTCCCATTTTTTTTTAAATTTGGGTTTTTTGATGGGATTTAAAGTTCTTCATAAAGCTCACAATACATATAAACCTGTACCATTATGAATTTGAAAGTTTGTAATCTAAATTATTGATAAAAAATTCTGCTTGATTTTTCTAAGACCCTAATTAATCCTCCTTCCCCTTTCTGTTTTTTGAAATCAGTTTCTCTAAAGGTTTAATCTTTATATTACCTCCAGACCTCAGGAAAAGTACAGCTGTACAGGTTGAGCATCCCTTTTCTGGTCTTGGAACCAGAGTGTTTCAGATTTTGGATATTTTTGGATTTTGGAATATTTGCATTATACTTGCCAGTTGGGCATCCCTTATCCAAAAACCCAAAATCCAAAATGCTCCATTTCCTTTTGGCATCATGTTGGCATTCTAAAAGTTTCAGATTTGGGAGCATTTCAGATTTTGGATTTTCAGAGTAAGGATACTCAACCTGTACTTTTCTCATTTGGATGTCAGGTCTGTATCAGCTCAGACCAAAATATCCAGGCAGTTTATACAGTATCTACTCTGGTCTTGACTGGACCAATTCTATTTCCAAACCAACATACAGGAAGGAGTTTTTGCCATGGTCATTAATTTATAGGCTGGTAAATGGAGTTGAGAAACCCAGAGTTAGAGAAATCAATAGGTTTGGAGGGGGCAGGGAGGGAAGCAAAGGTTAAGGCTGAAAAGTGCTTCAAAGAAAGAAATCCACAGAATTGGATCAGTATAGAGAACACATACATATCATATTGGGATGGAAAGGGGAGTTAAATATCACCAAATTACAAAAGGGAAAAATTTATTCTCTTTTAATTAGAAGTTTTCTCTTTTAAGAGAACTTTTCTCTTTAAGACTGAGAGATAACCTAAAAGAAGACCCAGAAGTTTCTGGTCTGCGTGCTAGTAACAGCTTTGACAAGGAAGCAAGCTAGAAAAATAAGTCTGGTGAGTAGGTAGGTAAAGAATTTAACTTAGTTTTTGACTTGGAATCACAGAACCCTAGACATGAAGAGACTTAAAGTGATCCAGTTCAACTCATCAATTTTGGTGGTGGCTACAATCTTGGGCAAGCCAGCAATGGAGCTAAATACTGTTATCAAATTTTAGCCAGATACTGTTGACTATAAAGTTTCTGAGCCTAAGAAATGCTCCTTCTGTTGAAAAGGGAGATGTCAAAGACATATTAGCATCAACTGAGGCTTTCTTCTTTGACACAGTGAAAAGAGAAAACTTCTAATTAAAAGAGAATAAAATTTTCCCGTATGTAATTTGGTATTATTTAACATAGGCCATGGGTACTCCTGAGCTCATTTCCTAGGGTGCACAGTGTCTTTAAACTCTGTCAGCATGCATCTCACTGGGTTCTGCTTTGTTGTAACTCCAGTTCTGAGTCACTCTTCAAGTACTTAATGAGCTCCTGCAACTTGCAAAGCATTGTAGTAAGATGCAGTGAGTGGCACAAAGAAATGTAAGACACAGTCCCTACTCCAAGTAGATCATAATCTAATTAGGTTATAACCTAATTAAATGCTACATAAAAAGATAAAGAACATCTCATTAGTAGTTTAGCATACTTGAATAAACAAGCACTAATGCTGTTAGATGAACAGAAGATTACTGTGAGCCTGAGTGGTCAGAGACAGTTTCACACAGGAGGTGGGATTGGGCCTGGCCTTGAAGGAGAACTTAGATCCTGAAGAGGCAGGGAAGAGTGAGGAGGTCCCATGAAGCAGGAGGAATGGATTGAGAAAATGCAGGCAATTGAGCATAACATACTGACTTGACCAGAACATCCCTAAAGGCTTTTAAAAAAAAAAAAAAGAGAGAGAGAGAGAGATGGGTCTCACTCTGTAATGCAAGCTGAAGTGCAGTGGCACAATCATAGCTCACTGTAACCTTGAACTCCCTAAAGGCTTCTTGAAGCCTAAACAGTGAAATCCAAACTTGTTTGTTTGCCTTGCCTTTAAAGCCCATTAAAAATGTTTCCCTCACCACTCTAGCTAGAACGGTCAAGTTACCCTTTATATACATTCTAGCCGTTTTTGTAGTTTCTTATCTACTCCTGTCTGCCTATTTATGTCCCATCTATCCCTGCCACAGTTGATGTGATAAAATCCTAGACCACCTACACCCTCGGGGATTTTTGCCTGCTCTGTAATAACTTCATTATCCTTGTTATTATCCATGTTACTTTGAACTACTTATCACTTTGTCTCCCCCATTAGATTTTATAAACTCCTGTCTCCTTTCCTGATTCCTAAATGTTGGTGTATCTCAGAGAGAGAGCACTTTCCATGGGATCACACCCGTCCCTGGTGTGATACGGTGAAAAGCACAAAGGCCAGAAGCTTTGTCCTAGCCAGTAATGAGTTGATGATTGGTCAGGTGTTTTGACATCACAGGATTTCAGTGTTCTTATTTTAAAATAAGAGGCTTGTTTTGGGCTTGGCTTTTCTTTTTGTCCTCTTTTGTTTGATTGATTGATTGTTAAGAGACAGGGTCTTGCTCTGTTGCCCAGGCTGGAGTGCAGTGGCGCCATCATAGCTTATTGCAACCTCAGATTCCTTGTCTCAAGCGATTCTCCTGCCTCATCCTTCTGAGTAGCTGGGACTGTAGGTTTGTGCCACCATGTCCAGCTAACTTTTCTATTTTTTGTAGAAACTGAGTCTTGCTATGTTGCCGGTCTCAAACTCCTGGCCTCAAGCAATCCTCCTGCCATGGCCTCCCCAAGTGCCCTCCTGTTTTTTGTCTTTATTTTTCTAATTATAAAAGCCACATTCCTATTTTTATAAGTAGAAGATCATAAGTGGGGGGGGGGAGTTACAAATCTACCACCCAGAGGACACAATTTATATTGTGATGATATATATTTCTGTAACTTAACATCATAAATAGACATATATTCATTTAGGAACTTTAAGGTACTTTTCCAGCTCTAAAATGTTATTTTTTTGCCACTAAAGAAATTGATATGTCTTTTTAAAAAGTCATCAAGATAATGATGGTACTATCTTTTGGTCTTGTCTCACAAGTCTGATTAGTTAAAGTAAATGGCCAAAGATTTCCCATCTCTGGTATTCAGCAATTATATTCGGAAAGGTCCAGTAGGTCTTTTAGGCCATATAGAGCCCCATAATGATTACAAATTACCCTAAAGCAGAAGGTTGGTTCTAATGTATATACTCTAGAATAAGAATTCAATGAAAACTTAAGTATTTGTTTATTTGTAGAAAAATCTCCTTTGCTAGAGGATTTGTTAGGAACAAAAGTCCTGAGCCCAAAAGTGTTTTCTGAAGGTAAAACAGAGCCCATGCAATGAAAAGGGTGGGAACTCTAAAATTATTGCTAGGGGTCCATATGGAAGTTGTATACTTTTAATAACAAAGTTATTGAATTGTTACTAAAAATTATTTACCAAAAGTAGAAGAATTAATCTCTGAGATGTAATTAAAGAAAAGTAGGCAAGTTTTGAAGGGATTTGCTTTGGGGGTTTTTTGGTTTTTGGTTTTTTGGGGGGATAGCTGCTATCTCTACCCAGTAAATAACCAAGAGTTTTAGGTTACTACACATGTTATACCAAAACACATTCTGGGGTTTGATTACATTCGAAGGGAGTATCTAAAAAGGAAAAATTGTATGCAGTTTTCCTAGAAAGATTAAACTGACTTGGAAATGGTCTTAAAACAGTGTTATTAATAGTTGAGGCCTCTCCAAAATAAAAATTAATAATTTTTAAATGTATAAGAGTATGCAATAAAGTTTCCATAAACTCATTAAAAACTTGAAACCTGATACTTACAGAGCAGCTCTGTATCTCATTGTCCTTTAGGTGTGTCATTTTAGTCTGAATTGGAATATCATTTTGTTTTCTAACTCTGGAAAGGCACTTGAAATCCGCTTAGGCATTTCTTGGCCCAGAGGAATTTCATGGAGGTAGCCATAAAAACTGATTAATGAACTACATTCTCAGAAGAAACCTAGGAGTACTGTCCAAATGCAATAAAGTATGTTTCTTATGCACCTTCTGAAATGGAAATGATCAGTAAACACGCAGCATATGGCTTCCCCGTACTAGTTTCCTGCTTCATCGGCTTTTAAACTCAAGTATTCACATATAGAAGCTATTTCTCTTACCTGAGTAGATGACAGAATTTATGACTTAGGTTAGCTGCCTAGAAGTTCCAGCCCATAGCTTGCAAGTTACTAAAATTCATTCATGAATGTGTTTAATTAGAAAGGGATTTCATTGATAGGTGCCCTTTTTTCTCCTAAATATTTCTTTTAATCTATAGGGGAAATAGTCCCTTCCCAGATGTTAGTTATAATGCTTCAAAATTAAAAGATTAAAATTAAAAATTAAAATTAAATTATTGGCTTATTTTAGTGGCGGAATTTTTTTTCTTCTGAATAATTAAAAGCAAAGCTTGCTGCTCTTTTTGTCCTATCCAGTTATATGAGATTACGACAGTGATTTTGTTTTTCTATTCTTGTCCTGTTCTCTCCATCCCAGCCATTAACTTCCTGCACACTGTGCTACTATTAAATACCTCTTGGCTTTTGTCATGTTCAAGGCTTATTTTAAATTTATTTGTTCATTTCTTCATTCTACAGATATTTAGCACCTATTCTGATCCAGGCAGTGCTCAACTGTAAACTCTTCCAACCAGCTATGCATGCATACTGCTATAACCTGCCCTCCTGTCATTTGTCCTGCCTTATGTTGTCTGTCCCTATTTTCCATCTTTGCTTTGTATCCTGTGTCTCACCATTCTCTTCTGAAGCACTCATCCTTTCCTTCAAGTGCTCTTAGAAACAGGTCTGACATAATAGTCATTTATAACATAGTTGGATTTAAGTCATTGTTTTACCTCTCAAGAGGCATTTGCATTTTGATTTTTCCTATAAATATGAATGAAAAACTCTCTTATTCAAAGAATTTAGAGCTTCTGTGTGCAAGTCTTGAAGGTGTTGGGTGCCCCTGCTGGTTCCTTTGAAATCACACCAAATAAAGGGTTCACTGCTTTTCCTTCCCACCTTCATACTGTCCATGGACATTCTCACCTCCCCGGCTGTACAGCTGCTACTACTCCTGCCTAAATTGTACTTTCCTTCAGTGTTCAGCTCAACCCATAGCCTGCATCTTCCCCAAAGATTTTTCTATGCCTGCTGTCATTCATTTTCCTTCTGTGAGTTCCTCTATTACATCTAGTCACCATTACTGAGGTTGGCATTTAATCATTCTTTCTTGCAATTGCCTCATTTCCTTTTTCTGAACTTCAGTGTAATCTTCAAGAACACTGATCCTGTCACTTTATTTTCTATTTAAACAGTACCTAGCAAAGAGATGTAGTTGGCATTCAGTGAATAACTAAATAGAAATGAGAATATGCCTGGCCCCATATAAGTTTATGTATATTGTATCCAGCAGCATTTTGCAAAGTGAATTCATCCTTCATTAGAAGAGGAAAACATGTAATGCTTAGGGCTGTTATTAAAATTTCTTAAAATTTAAAAAAATAGGGAGAAAGCAACCATTTTTTCTATAAATGCTAATTTCTGAAGAAAATTTGATTTTTACTTCTTAACAGGTGGTTTGTTCTGGATGCAGAGACCAGAGATCTAGTTTCTATCCACACAGATGGGAATGAACAGCTCTCTGTAATGCGCTACTCAATAGGTAGGCAAAGTTATCCCCTTCCCCCAATTCTGGCATTGACAGCACTTCACTGTAATTGCATGTTTTTACTTCTGATAAAGCTGACTCCTTTTTTCTCTAGAGTTATTAAGTATTAAATATTCCACCAACATCACATTAAATTCTGCTGCCAGAAACTACAGAAGACCTGCTAAAGTTAAACAACATTCTAAATCATCAAGCAAACATAAATTTAGAATGAACTATTGCAACTGATTTGCAATTGAAAGCAGAATAAAGTACAATCAAATCCCTTTTTTTGGAGCTACACATACTTAAAATTTTGAATAGGTATTAGGCTACATGTTATATATCTAGTTAGCAACCTTTTCTTTCTTTCTTTGGTTTTGTTTTTAAAGAGACAGGTCTCACTGTCATCTAGGCTTGAGTGTAGTGGCACAATTGTAGCTCACTGCAGCCTCGAATTCCTGGGGTCAGGGGATCCTCCCACCTTAGCCTCCCAGGCTTCGGGGGATCCTCCCAACCTTAGCCTCCCGAGTAGCTGGGATTACAGGCACCAGCCACATTGCTCTGTACCTTTCTTTGGATACAAGAGAATGTAAAAGAAATTATAGCAATATTCAAAATACAGAAATTTTTATAGGCCCTTCACGTCCTTTAGAATCTAGTTGCACTCTTGTTGGTTACATAGTAATGATTATTTTTTTAATTAGATAAAATACTTAGCAATTTATTATAAGAATTTGATAAATTCATTGAGCCTATTTTGAATAATTATTTGTACTTTATTCAAAACATTAAATTCCCATAATATTCCAATTACCTTGTCCCATTATTAATGTGGCTTTGATTCACACCATTCTTCCCTAGAGTTAGTCTGACATTTTCTTTTCTTTTCTTTTCTTTTTTTTTTTTTTTTTTTTTTTTGAGACAGAGTCTTGCTCTGTTGCCCGGGCTAGAGTGAGTGCCGTGGCATCAGCCTAGCTCACAGCAACCTCAAACTCCTGGGCTTAAGCAATCCTTCTGCCTCAGCCTCCTGAGTAGCTGGGACTACAGGCATGCGCCACCACGCCCAGCTAAGTTTTTCTATATAAATTTTTAGTTGGCCAGATAATTTCTTTCTATTTTTAGTAGAGACAGGGGTCTCACTCTTGCTCAGGCTGGTCTCGAACTCCTGACCTCGAGCAATCCACCCGCCTCGGCCTCCCAGAGTGCTAGTATTACAGGCGTGAGCCACCGCGCCCGGCCTGACATTTTCTTATATTTGAAAATATATTCCAGTAGTTGTTGGATCAGCATAGGGTCCAAAGGACCTTTTCGATTGCCTCTCAGTTGTCTCAAAGGAAGCACAGAATACCATTCTCTAAATTGAACAGAGAAGAAGGGGAGTACGTACTAGGTTAAGCTTCTAGGTTAAACTATAAACCTAGAAAGAGTCATCTTGAAGCAGGAAAGTTTTAAAGTTTTTCTGGGTTTTTTTTTGTTTTGTTTTGGTTTTTTAGTGCTGTAGTAGCAAATAACCATCACAAATGTAGCAGTTAAATCCAAAAATCAAGTGGACTTTATTGACCATTTGTTATGTGCTTAGCACTGTGGTAAGTACAATGGAGGAGACCATAAAAGAGGGGAACATTGTCCTTTCCCAAGAGCACCTACCCTGTAATTGGAGGGATCACGTGCTGGCCGAATTAAGCAGCTGTACGCTCATTTTGCTGTGTGAACACTGTACTTCTACACCTGCATGCAGGATAGCCTCTCTGGGGACCAGTTTTTAGCCAACTAGAAGGAGACGATGCTAGAATCCAAGGCCTTTGAGCACCTCCAGGAAGGAATTGTGTATTGGACTAGATGACTATTTATTTTTCAGTAAGCATGCTTAGTGATAGGATTCATTCATCAGCCACCAAATAGCAGCAACATTGATGAGATTTAACAGCATTTGGAAAGTATCATTTAGGATAGCTCCAGTAAAATAACAGTAAATAAATCTGTCAGTATATTCCGGTAGTCAACACTTTGTCCTGTTTCATTCTAGATGGTACCTTCCTGGCTGTAGGATCTCATGACAACTTTATTTACCTCTATGTAGTCTCGGAAAATGGAAGAAAATACAGCAGATATGGAAAGTGCAATGTAAGTAGTGAAATAAAGTAAATCAAATTGTAAAATTATTAGGATATTTTACTTCTGTTAAAAAGAGAATTAAATGTTTACATTGATGTATCAATTGTTTTCTACTATTAGATGCTTTAATCTGTCTTTGAAAACTGATATTACATGACAGCAGAACATTATAGCTTCCCATGTACAATAGAAAGACATCTCCTTTTGTAGGAGTTTAATAATTTGTCACTCTCTTGACTAGTTTTAAGATGGTTTCTTAAAGTTATTTCCATAGGAAACTCTCAGAATAACTTTTTGAAAATGGAGTGAGTCAGAAATAAAAGGACATCTTGCTTTTAATCTCAACGTCCCATGTCCCTACCCACTCCCAACACCCTGCAATGTCTTATGTCACCTCTCTGCCACTAAAAATATAATAATTTATATGGAGATTTGTTTACATTTACAAGAGCTAACAGAAGGATGTTTCCTGTAATTTGTTGCCCATTTTTACCTTAATTAGGTTATAATTATGGGGTGGAGATTGGACTGAATTCTGTAGACACACTCTGTGTATGGCAGGTACTCCACTAACTAATGAAATGGTTTAGCAGTCAGGAATATGCACAAGATATGTTTCTTTGTCCTCAGGAAATACAGTCAAGCTGAGGGCAGGACAAGAAGGGTAGGCAGTATAGCATAGTGGTTAAGAGCACACACTGTGGGCCAGATTACCTGTATTTGAATCCTTCCTTCACCACTGACAAGCTAATGTGACCTTGAGGAAGTATTTAAACCTTTGACTTCAGTTTTCTCATCTATGAAATGAGGATACTTGTAAAAGTAATTTCTACTTCATAGAATTAAAACAAGTTAATGTTTATGTTAGAATTAAAACAATGTTACACTGCTTCACTTGACCAGCCTTTTTTTAAAAAAAGGTTATAAAGTACTTGGGATAGTGCTTGGCACATAGTAAGTACTCAATAAATGTTAACTATTATTTTTATAGAAAATGAGGTTACTTTGTATATATGTTAGGAAATTAGGATTAGCAAATCATGTGATGAGTTAGTAATACAGACCCTTTAATCTTTAATGGTCTTTATCACTAAACAGTTCGTTTTAGGGGAATAAATAGAAGAATTAGTTTTTAGAAGGATGATATACATCTTATAAGTAAAATAAACTTCAGTATGGGTCTGAAATTTATTTTGCTTACCATATATAAGCAAAAACAAGGCTATTTAATATTTGAGGAGGAGAGACTTGTTTACTCTATTGCATATTTTGTGCTGTATGTTAAAACCAGCCCATTTATAAACTGGTCTGCAAGCAGCCTTAGAATTTTAGAATTTATCTTAAAATATTTGCGTTTGCCTTAACAACAATTATAAATCATTATCCATTATATGTATTTAAATACATCTTTTAACTGATTTATCAATGTAATGTTTGTAATATGGAATAGTATACAACATGATCAAATGAAATGTTCCACTGAAAGGAATTTTCAGATTACTGAAGTTTTACCCTACCAGGCCCCCCCAAATTTTTCTGAACTATTTTTTGATCTCAACTTTTTAAAATCCATCTCTTAATAAACAGTATATTAAGTATGATTTAATCTTGTGGAATCATAAAATATTACAGGCAGTACTGTAGCACTTACTTAGCTAAACCCAGATTAATGACTTGTCATTGGCTGCATCTTGACATAGTGGCAGATCCCAGAATGGAACACAGTTCTCCTAACTCTTAGTAGAACAAACTTTCCAGTATACAGTAATGCCTTAGATTTTTCATTATGTATATTATTTTATTGTGCTAGTACAGTACAGCTGATCCAGAAAACAAATGGGGCACTGGGTAATCAGAATGACCTTGGAAGTGTTGAGAAATGGCAGCTTTATCAAATACATGAGACTTGTCCTACTCTGATTAGTCAGCTTTTATCTTTAGAATGTTTGAAAGTATTATTTCAAGATACCCTTAGGAACTGGTAAAGTTTACAGTGCTGTTTGAGGCTATAATGAAAGACTCAGCTACTCTAATTATCTTGTTTTGTGCTTTGCTTCCAGCTGTCACTTCTCTTTGCTGTCTACTTCTGCCAGCTGGTCTTATATATCCTATTAACTGCTTTTATCTATTGTTTCCTATTATATAGGACAGACAAAACTGGGTTAATGCTGGCTCTGATGCTTACTAGTTTGTGACTTTGAGCAAGTTAATTAACTTCTCTGAGTCTTAATTTTATTATCTTAAAAGTGGAGATTATAATGGTTCCTACTTTTCAGCATTGTTGTGAAGATTAGGTCTTTCGTAAAACGTGGCAACCAGGACTACTCTCAGAATTCCAGATACAAATGCTGTTTTCTATTTTATTTCTAATAACTTTCCTGTTACTTGTCAACATTTAAGTGAGCAGTGTAGCTACAGAAGCATACTGGGCTTAGAGCTTTAGGAAATGTCCTTCTAATAAATTACAACTAGTGATAAGCATTTGGAGTCACTCTTCACGGTATCACTTTATGTGGAAATGTCAGTTGAAAAGATGGCTGGAACCCAAGGATGCAAAGCAGCATTTCTTGGTAGAGGGCAGCTGGCTGATACATGGGTCCCTAGTGAATGATGACATCTGACATCTTTACAGGCCAGGGCCTTGCTCTCAACCTCGAAAGCTAAGAAACAAGACAAGATCCATTTTAGAGAGATGGACTTACATCAACCAAGTTCTCCAAAGCTGGTCTATAAAGCATCAATTTACAAGAACTGTAACTGGTAAGGCCACTAAATCTTAGTTTCGTCTGGCCAACCAAGTTTTCTCTTATAGGCAAGCCTTAGGAAACTGACTTTAATCAGAATACTGGGTTATTCATATAAAGTAAGATATATAAATGCCAAGGGGACAGGACATAAGCATCCTTCAGCCAGTGCATTCCTTCTCTTTAGGGAAAGCCCATGTGAAACCAGAGTATAATCAGAAAGTGAGCAAATCTGGTGCCTTATATCCACAGTAGAGCAGTAGTTGCCACTGGAACTTGTCTTGGGTTCCGGTCCCTCTACCCTAGTCATAGGTGGGTACTGCCCACGTTCGTCTCTGTGACTGCCTCCTCATCTGAATATCATGTTCTTTGGATAGAGTCATACCTGCAATCATCTTATAGTCTACCCTTGCCAGTTTTGGAGCCATTATGACTCTTCTTTGCTTCTTTCTGCTTTTATTTATTTTATGTTAATTTTAAAATTTAACTTCCAGCAGTTCCACTAGAGTTTCCATAAACTCACAGAACTTTACTCTTCCATTCATTAAAACTTATTTCTGTTTTTTACTGACCCCAAATAGCTTTCATAATCTTTCTGAAGTTTATCATCTGCTTAAAATTTCAGTATTTCAAAAAACTTTGCATGAACTGTAAATTTGGAGATTTACTGTGTATTCCCTCTTTTAGGTATTCTTTTAAAACGTTAAATCTGATCTCAAAAGGACTATAATATTTACATTTAGAATCATAAAATTTTTCCCATATAAACAGCAGAAGAGAGCATTACCTGGTCACCTTCCTCTTTTGATAAATAAGAAAAGTGAGCTCATTTACCACGATCCTTTATTGTGTGTTCTGACTCCTCTGATCAAGCCAATCTCAACAATCCAATTACCTGACAGTATAAATGTATGAATAATCTCCAAAGGTGATGAAGACTAAAACGTGGATGTGTCTCTGATCAAACCTTAGAACCTTGGAAAACCTCAGCATATGCTAGAAGAGCTTAGCCAGAGCATTTATGGCTTAATCTTTTTTCACGTACTTTATCACTTCCTTTTTCTCTCCCTTTTCTAACCTTTGCAGGGGATTTTTGTTTGTTTGTTTGTTTGAGACAGAGTCTGACTCTGTTGCCCCAGCTAGAGTGCAGTGGCATCATAGCTCACTGCAACCTCAAACTCCTGGGTTCAAGTGATTCTCCTGCCTCAGCCTCCCACGTAGCTGGGACTGCAGGTGTGCGCCACCATGCCCAGCTAATTTTTTCTATTTTTTTAGAAGATAGATCCTCCCGACGCAGCCTCTCAGAGTGCTAGAATTATAGGCGTGAGCCACCATGCCTGGCCGGCATTTAGTTTTAATGTAGCACAATCTTTGTCACTTCAGAAACAATGCAAAAATAGGTTTAGTACAAAGTAGGTACATTTTAACTCTTAAAGAAGTTTCTTAATTTTTAAGTAGTACAGAAGGGAGGGTAAGAGGCTTCATTTGCTCAGCAGGAGGATCACTTGAGGCCTAGGAGTTCAAGACCAGCCTGGGCAATAGCAAGACATCATCTCTACAAAAAAAAAAAAACAGTTTTAAAAAAATTAGCTGGGCACGATGGCATGTGCCTGTACTCCCAGCTATTTGGGAGGCTAAGGCAGAAGGATTGCATGAGCCCAGGAGTTGAAGGCTGTGGTGAGCTATGATGATGCTACCGTACTGTAGCCTGGGCAACAGAGCAAGACACTGTCTCAAAAGAAACCACAAAAAACAAAGATTGTAGCCCAGGAGATATAGTATATTGAAATTGCAGTGCTATATACTAAAAAAACACTATAAAATCTTTTCTAGTAGGCAAAAAGTATTGGTAAAAGTAAATTTTCTTTTTGTCAGGATTTTGGTAATTGGAAATACACATCAAAAAGAGAACTGTCTACTAACTATCTACCTAGAACTTCCAAGAAAATAAATCATAAAACTAATACAGGATTTCAGTAAGGTAGTAGGATTCAATATTACTATAACAGGAATTATATGTAGTATCTAGTGACTTAAACAAATTAGGGATATGGTCTCATTTAAAAGAGGTCATCAAGAACTCAGGATCCTTTCTTTCTATTCCATCTCCTTACTGTCCTCAGCATCATAAGATGCTGCTGGAACTCCAGCCATCACATCCTAGTTCTAAGCAGAGGGGTCAGAGCTTCTCTTAGAGTGTTCCTGGAAGCCCCACTCAATGACTTCTGCCACCCTTAGCTGCAAAGGTTAGGAAATAGTGTTTTAGTTGAGCACTCAACAAAAGGGGAGAATGTGGGTTGGTAGGCAACTAGCAGGCTACATTCCACTCACCAGATAAAGATCCATTTTCCCTCAACCAGCAAAAGCATATAAAAATTATGATGGGGAGGCCAGGCACAGTGGCTTACAGCAAAGTGCTATAATCCTAGCACTTTGAGAGGCCAAGCTGAGAGGAGCGCTTGAAGCCAGGAGTTTGAGACCAGCCTGAGCAACATAGTGAGACCCTGACTTTACAAAAGATAGAAAAATAAAATTAGCTGGGCATGGTGGCACACACCTGTAGTCCCAGCTACTAGAGAGGCTGAGGCAGGAGGATCGCTTGAGCCCAGGAGTTTGAGGTTGCTGTGCGTTATGATGATACCACTGCACTCTAGCTTGGACAACAGACTGTAGACCCTGTCTCAAAAAAAAAAAAATGGTGTGGAAAAAAATCCCATTCACAATTCCAACAAAAACAGTAGATGCTTTGAAAATAAACCTAGCAGCAAACTTGGCACAGGAAGCCATGTGAAACATTACTGAAAGACATAAACTAGGCACTGAAAGAATTAGACATTGCATGTTTCTAGATGAAAAGACTTGATAAAGATATCTATTCTTTACAAACTATTCTCTAAGTTTAATGCAGTCTTATTTAAATTTTCAACATGGTATTTATGGGCTTGATAAAATAGTTCTAAAGTTCATCAGAAATTTTCCACCTACCAGTAGAGAAAGAGTGTACTCTTTTCTACCTGCATTATCTGGTATGTCAGTTACGAGCCACAACTTTGTATTTATAACATTAAATACAATTCAGTTCCCTGGGAGCACTGGCCACATGTCAGGTACTTAGAAACCACAGATGACTAATTGCTACTATGTCGGACTGCACATACAGAACATTTTCGTCACTGCAGAAAGTTTCATTGGACAGTAAAACTCTAGATGGTGAGGGGTCACTCGGGTACCTACTTAGGACAAAAGTTAGATTCCTCACTCTAGGCCTTGTTATTATCTGTTTCTAATTCCCCAGGTAATTTTAAATCAGTTGCAAACCACAGATTTAGTTGATGATCCTCCATGCAATTGGCAAAGATATAACTCAAATATTTCTAAATTCTTTCTCCAAAGTGTAGTATTCCTCCGTTCCTTCACTTGTAATGATTTTTGTGGTTAGTTACACCATTTAGCTACTTCATGGCAATATTGAAAGGGCCAGCTTAGAAAATTTTTCTATTTCTTTTCAAGGTGATTACACTAGAATTTGCCTCCAACTATGTTTGTGCCCATGGGGTGAAGTTTGAGGCTATTTTTCCCCAAGGTGTTGCATATACTCTCCATGGGTCTGTGAGTTGGGTGGGGCAAGGACACACTGAGGTGGTATCTTGGGAGGTAAGATTACAGACCCCCCAACAATTGCATTTAATTGTTTGCTTGCTTATTTATTGGCATCAATACCAGCGGGGAAGATACTCACTGTTTTCCGATATGATTTCATAACTTCCCCAAGGTCTTTACTAAATGTGGGGACTTTTCCTACTCAGGAGTCCTTTTTGAGAATACTTCATATTGATTTACCTTCTGAACACATTCTGTGTCCAACACAGATATGACTTACATGAATATTATGTATACATACAATGCTTTTGATGCTCTTCTAAGTAATGCTGTTATAGAGGCTTTGCACAAAGATGCAGATAACACTTTTAAGTACTTCTACGTTAGGATGAATACTTCTCAAAGGACTGTACTTTGCCATGATTAATCTGGTTAAACCCTTCATTCATGTAGCAACAGTTTTTTTTATTTTTTTTTACAAGTATGGCTTCCCCAGACAACAGAGCTGGGCATCAGGTACATGTGTACTATGAAAAGGATTGTATGAACCCCATCCCCCTGCCATACTAAAATATCCAATAACTATATGCATCTTTTTGGCCCTGAAAATTAATTTCTTATTAAGTTGGTAGGTCCCTTGCGTGTCTATCAAGTGATTCCCAATCTGTTTTCCAATATACTGTTACACCTAATCTCTGGTGGTTTCAGAGGGCTTTTACAGTTCTCAAATCACCTAATCTAAACTCATTTAAATATGTAAATTTCCCATGCAGCACTATGGTGGAGATTATAGCTCCAGAAAGGTTTAAGGACGTACCATTAGACTTTGGAAGGGTACTGGAATATTTAGAATACCTTGTGTAAATCATTTAAAAATATACCTAAGGTAAATTTAATTTGTTAAAAAATAAAATCATGTGAGCAGAAAGCTAGTAATTCAAAAAGTACACTAGGAATTAAATGTGTTTCACCAAAAACTATAGCAGATAAAAGTGAATTCACATCTCCATTCACTTTGGTAAACCATAAGATCTGTGTAATTTATATCAAATAGTTTACTGGAAGTCATCAAATGCTTTTATGGGAAGACAACAAAATTCAGCATTGAGTAGTTTTTTTGTTTTAATTCCCACAGTGTTAATAAATCTTAAGCAGAAAAAGATCACTGTTTTTCTGCTTAAGGAATATTTTAAGGAGTCAGATCATTATATTGGGTCCAGCTGTTCTGAAGGAGTGCAATGTTGGGTGACTTTTCCCCCAGAACATTTTTTGGAGAGAGGAGTTTTTCTAGGAGACTTTCATATGACTATATATGGGTGCCATATTTCTCAGCCTCTGAGGTGTACCATGGATAGTCGAGAAGCAGCACAGGACAACTACATTCCTTGTGCACAACTTGTAACCAATACTTCATTCTCAAAAATGAAGTCATTCTAGTAGGGACACCAGTGACTTGAAATAAGGCCTGAGGGTGTGATATCTTTTGCATCGTCCTTTAAGATATAAGTTTAAGGAACTATCTTTCTTGGAAGTGTCTAGACAGGTAGTAGGTACTAGTTTCTGGTATCTATGTAGAGAGGCCAACAAGATTCTCCCAAGTTCCAAATGCTTAATGTTTCCATTGTGGTGAGATCCCTTTAGTTCCAAATTCTTGCAAGAACTCTTCATGTGTCACTGGCATCTTCACATACCTGCATCTTTGGCTGCCAATAAAATAGAATAAAAAAGAACTACAGATCTGCTGTTAAGAACTGTTCAGTTCTAGAAGCTGTGATACTGCTCCCTATACTTGAGGAATTATGACAGAAGGGTATTCAGAAAACAGTATTGGTTAACTATTAAACTATTTATCATTCAAAACTCTAAATGCTTTCTAAAAGTTGATCTGTTATTCATTCCCTAGGGACATTCCAGCTACATCACACACCTTGACTGGTCCCCAGACAACAAGTTTATAATGTCTAACTCGGGAGACTATGAGATACTGCACTGTAAGTATGAATGATCATATATGGGCTCAGAAGTGTCCATCAGGGCACTAACGAATAGGCTGCATGGAATTTGAATTGTGCAGAAAATGCATGCCAGCCTCCCTAACCTGACAAAACATATATTACTCTGAGCTAAGTAATGAGAATCTCAAATGTGGTTCAGTTCTCCAAGAAAGTAATGAATTAATTTAATGGTGTAGAACCGAAGGCACATGTAGCAATAAGAAATTCCTCACTGAGATTGATGCTGCTCTGAATGGTTTTTCATTTAACAACTTTTCCTGGAGGCAGGGAGGAACAAAATGGATGGGCATTTATGCTTTTTAGACGGGGAAAAACTTCCATGGGAAACAATTTGTAGTTCTGTAAACCCTGTTAAAGTAAACACTTTCTTTTCCTTTTTAAATGTGTCTTAATGTTTTTCAGTGTATGGATTATAAATACAAGTAAACGTGGCTAGTTTGACTCAAGATGCACTTTCAAATGCATTTGTACACAAGCACTATGATTATACTTCCTGTTTCTAAATTTAAAGGGGACATTCCAAATGGCTGCAAACTAATCAGGAATCGATCGGATTGTAAGGACATTGATTGGACAACATATACCTGTGTGCTAGGCTTTCAAGTCTTTGGTAAGAACATGACACCTGATGTGAAGAGGCGGTTTGTGGGGTTTTTATTTGTAGTATTTACTTGCTTAAATTTATAAAAGAATGTATTTCTTTAGTTTTATAACTATTGATGCCAGTTTCAGAGAGATTAAATGTATTAGGAGTGAACCAATATGGGATTTGTTCTCTGCAGAATCCAGCACTTTTGGTCCCCAATACATACGAAAGACCATTAAAAGAAATTTACATAGTAATACATACTACCTTCCCATTTTTTTTCTCCAAGTGAAAATTAAAGTTTTTAAGTTTGTAAAGGCTTTTTTAAAATAGCTTTATTGAGGTATTCATATATCATACAATTCACCTATTTAAAATGTATGATTCAGTGATTTTATATATTCACAGAGTTGTGCAACCATCATCAAGATCTACATTTAGAATATTTTCATCACCCCAAAAAGAAACCCTGTACTCAATAGCAGTCACTCCCCATCTTTCCTATCCTCTACCCATCCAGCAACCACTAATCTACTTTACAGATTTCCCTATTCTGGATAATTCATATAGATGGAATCAATACAATATGTGATCCACGGAGACTAGCTGTTTCATTTAGCATAACACTTACAAGGTTCATCCGTGTCGTAACATAGATCAGTACTTCATTCTTTTTATGGCTGAATAATATCCCATTGTATGGATATATACCACATTTTGTTAAATCCATTCATCATTTTATGGATACGAGTTGTTTCCACTTCTCAGCTATTAAGAATAATGCTGCCATGAACAATCATGTATAAGTTTTATGGAGACAGTGTTTTCATTTCTCTTGGGTATATACCTAGGAGTGGAACTGCTGGATCAAACAGTAACTGTATGATTAACCTTTTGAGGAACTGCCAGACTTTTTTCCAAAGTGGCCACACCATTTACATTCCCACCAGCAGTATACAAGAGTTCCAGTTTCTCCACATCCTTGCCAGCATGTGTTACTCTTTTGCATGTGGATGTCCAGTTGTTCCAGCACCATTTGTCAAAATACAAAGGCATTTTTAGTAGACATCATTTAAAGATAAAATTTGGGGATTATTCCTAACCTGATGTTTTAGACTTTTCTAGAAATCTGCCTCTGTGATAGCTTCCTTAAGCCTTCCCCAGTCTTTTTAGGTATCATTCTGAAAGGGTTAGAAGCATAGAACAAATACAAAAAAAAAAAAAAAAAGCTAAAACAATACAGCCTTGTTTGCAAAGAATTAAAACCCAATGGCTGGGGCCAGGTGCAGTGACTCAAACCTGAAAACCCAGCACTATGGGAGGCCAAGGCAGGAAGATCGCTTCAGCCCAGGAGATCAAGACCAGCCTGGACAACAGAGCAAGAACCCCACGTCTACAAAAAAAAAACCTTTTTTTTAATTAGCTGGTCACAGTGGCATGTGCCTGTAGTCCTAAGTACTCAGGAGGCTGGGGTAGGACGATTGCTTGAGCTTAGGAGTTTGAGGCTGCAGTGAGCTATGATCATGCCTCTGCACTCAGCCTGGGTGACAGAGCGAGGCCTTGTCTCTAGAACAAAAAACACACAGTGCTATTAAGACAGAGAAGCTTAATAGGTTAGGAAGAAATTAGAAACAAAATAATCCTGACTTGTCCATAAATAATTTTGTTATTCAGGGTGAAATGAAGCAGTGGCTCACAGCTGGTAACTTCCCTGGTTATTTTAATAAGACAGTATTTACTTACTTATTAAGAGATATCAGTTTAAAGGTTTTGATATGTTTTTAGCAAATTTACCAAAAACATTTTTTCTCTAAAGTAGCATTCAACCACAGGAAGCCAACATCTCAACCCTTAAATGTTCCATAGTTTTAATCTAGCCTAATAGAGGTTTGTGAAAATTATGTTGAACATAAGCACGAGTGTCTTACGATGATTCAGAATAATTAAATTTTATATGTTTTATCTTTGGACATAAATAATGTTTCCAGGAAAATTCTGTGGGATAGCATGCTAGACCAGTGTGTGGCCTATGCATTTCCATAAGAGAAATTCTTTGAGGTCTTCCTGGAGGTGCCGGCCTGAAAGGAAACCTAGAGAGTCCACTTTGAAGACCTCGTGCTATGGCTTTGTTTTTGAAAACCTTGTTATACAAGTAACTGATACCTTCTCTTCCAACTAGAGACACTTTAAAAAGGAAGAGCTTATCAAGCTGAAACTAAAATAAATTATTAGCACCACCTGCTGGTTACTGTTGACTACTATTGAGTCAGTAAGTTTTCCATCTTGAGGCTACTTTGGTTTAACGTTAAGGTTTGATTTTGGATAAAAGTTCATCATTTCAATGAAGAAATGATGTTCCTAGCAGTGTTTAGCTGCTAAGAAATTTGTAAGGGAAATGTTAGCAGCCAAGAGTTTGAACACAGATAAAAGTTAATCAAATTTCAAAATGAAAGAAACATATGTAACATCACAGTTATATTTTTAGGCTAATTTTTCTACATCCCTGTGTTTCCATATCAAAGGTGTCTGGCCAGAAGGATCCGACGGGACAGATATAAATGCACTGGTGCGATCCCACAATAGAAAGGTGATAGCTGTTGCCGATGACTTTTGTAAAGTCCATCTGTTTCAGTATCCCTGCTCCAAAGCAAAGGTGAACTCATTTTAATGGAAACTAGTGTTACTGGGCCTTTTGTTTGGGGATGATTTTGTGTCAGTGGCAACAACATATCTGTAGAGTTACTAATTACTCTCCATGCTCCTTGGACGCCCAGAGGCAGGCAAGGTAGGGCTGTCTGTGAGCGTCCACACAGGCACTGCTTATCTCTGCCTCCCTCCTTGCTAAGGCTAAGAGAGCTGTAGAAGTGGCAATTGATGATGTGGTATCCTTTTTGTTTATTGTCCAGTGTCTTTTATTTTAGCAATTTTAAATTTCTCCTAAACATATTAAAATATTTGCTAGACACACAACATTATAAAACTAATGGAACTATTTCCTAAATCTCCTGTTATCCTGCCAACCTAGTAGATTCTGCCCTAGCCATCTCAAAATAGTAGTTAATAAGCTCTGACAAGTATACTACCCAACATCCAGAAGAGATAGACTTCTAGTTATTTTTTAAAACATACCGTGTCAAAGTACAGATGTCCAATTATTCTGTCTTGTTTCTCGAACTATGTAAAGTGATGTTAAAAGGAAATTGCTTGCCAGCCTTATTTCTGAGATTTGATGACTTGTAGCTTTGAATTACCTGTTTCACAAGCCGTTACCTTCCTTATCTAGTCATCTCCATTTCTGTAGGCAGGCTGGGCATATAAAGAATGAGCTTAAATTTTCCTTTCTGTCTGATTTGTTTCTTGTAGGCTCCCAGTCACAAGTATAGTGCCCACAGCAGCCATGTCACCAATGTCAGTTTTACTCATAATGACAGTCACCTGATTTCAACTGGTGGAAAAGACATGAGCATCATTCAGTGGAAACTTGTGGAAAAGTTACCTTTGCCTCAGAATGAGATTGTAGCGGATACTGCTCTACCCAAAGCCCCTATCTCTTCCATTGAAAGTGTCCAATCTAATACTCCCACACCACCTCCTTCCCAGCCCTTAAATGAGACAGCTGAAGAAGAAAGTAGAATAAGCAGTTCTCCCACACTTCTGGAGAACAGCCTGGAACAGACCATGGAGCCAAGTGAAGACCACAGCGAGGAGCAGAGTGAAGGGGGCAGCGAAGATGTTGGTGAGCCTATTGATGAAGAGCCATCCAACGAGAAAAGTGAGAAGCAGAATGAAGCTGCTCCTGAGGACCAGCAAGACCCTTCACCCCTGTCTTAACACCTTGGCTTCCGCGCGACTCTTTTCTCCAACTGCATGTGATTTTGTGGTAAAGTTCAGGTAACAGGATGGGCAGTGATGGAGAATCACTGTTGATCGAGATTTTGGTTTCCACGTGATCTGTTTTCTTCAATAGTCTTATCTTCAGTCTCTCAAATGCGGACAACCTAAAGGTTCAGTTTGGTGTGCATTGAAAATTAACCAAACTGAAGAGTAAGGGAAGACTGAAACATTATGTCTCAGAAATTACTGTGTGTGTAAGTGGTGTGATGTAAATACTGGAAACAAAAACAGCAGTTGTATTGTTTTTGAAAATAAACCCCTTGTTATCTGAACGTGTTTTCTTCAGGAACAACCAGAAGCATCACAAACACTGTTAACTCATCTGCTGGCTCAGACTATACTACTTATTTTTCCTGAGGCAGAAAAAGAAACCGGAAAAAAAATATGTGCTCTTATTAGATATCCTCCTCCCACAAATGTCTAATGGAAATTTTTTAATTAAGAAAAACGTCAGTATTGCCAAGTGCAGTGGTATTGCCTTCTTGAATAATAATGCTGTTTTCTTACACTACCAGTAGGTGTCCAGATGTGCTCTTTAGTCTACTATATAGGTGCTGCCTTTTCTAAGTCATAATGAGGAACAGTCCCTTAATTTCTTGTGTACAAATCTAGTTTATCCTACAACTAAGGGAACATTGGTTTGTTAAGAGCTTTTAATGTATATTAAACCATTGATACTCAGAAATGATAGATTCCTCTGAGGAGTCCTTTACTGGCCTAAACATTCTCAAATGTTTGGCATTCAAGTGAATGGAAGAAAAAACCACATGCCTTTAAAACTAAACTGTAACAATTAGCTGATTTTAGCTTAGACTTTTCATCATAATTTGTTCCCTCAATAACAGGAGAAATATGAATATAGTAAGTTTAAATGATTTAATTGGTGCTTGAAATTCATTGGTTTAGTTGTAATTTTTATACAAATTTACTGAGGGATAAGATATTCTGCAAATTACAAATTCTTTTTTTTACAGAAGTATAAAAGTAACAGTAATTTTTTTGTAAATTGCGTATGTAACAGACTTGCTATATAGTAATTTTTTTCTAATGGAATTGCTATAAGCCTTGCAAGTCAAATGTGGCTATCCTGCTAAGTTGTTTAAGTTTTGTTGGCCAACTATGTTTTTCTTAAGTACGTGTTTCCTACTTTAAAAATAATTACAAATATGCATTTCCTATATATTTGTTTATACTCTGATTATAAAAAACTTTTTGTTGATTTTTTACCTTGCTGCATCGTTTTGATACTTTTTATTTTTTTGGTCAGATCATGTTTAGAAACTTTGGATGAGTTCAGAAGTCTTAAGTATGCAAGCGTTTACGTGATTGTGCCATTCCAAAGTGCATCAGAACTGTCATTCCCTTCTAGTATCTTCTCAGGAGTAATACAAATCAGGTATTTCATCATCATTTGGTAATATGAAAACTCCAGTGAACTCCCAAGGACACTTACAACATTTATATTCACATGCTGTATGGAAGGGTGTTGGGTGTGTGTGAAGGGGCGAGTGGAGACACTTACTCTATGTTTGTGTGTATCTCTAGATAAGAAGATATGCACCACATTGAAAATACTCAGTATAGATCTCTGTGTATAGATATATGTCTGTGTGTATCTCTTCCTTTTGTTTACAACCGTTCAAAAAAAAAAAAAAAAACCTCAAAGTAGTTCTCTTCAAAAGAAGAGATACAGATTCCAAGCAACCCAACTTTTTTCAGTTTGTTCTGTACATAGTTATCAGAGCACCAGTAAGTATCAGGCCTACATATTCACCTGTTAGCAGTGCTGATTAAATCATCAGGTCAGCATGTGCTGTTCCCTGCAAGAAAAATACGAGATGAACAAGCAAATCTTGGAGAAGATAGAGCATTTCTTTAAATACCTGGGGCATACAGCTCTCAGTGATAAGCAGGGAGTTTACTTGAGGACATCAGTCACCTTTGGGGTTGCTATGTACAATGAGATTTATAATCCAGATACTCTTGGGTGGTAGTTTTAAAAGACACTACTAATAATGCAGAAAGCATTCCAGCTGTCTAATGCTGGCAACTACTGTTTAAGGGTCAGTTAAATCTGTGATAATGGTTGGAAGTGGGTGGGATTATAAAATTGTAGATGTTTTTAGAAAAACTTGTGAATGAAAATGAATCCAAGTGTTTCATGTGAAGATGTTGAGCCATTTCTATCATGCATTCCTGTCTCATGGCAGAAAATTTTGAAGATTAAAAAATAAAAATAATCAAAATGTTTCCTTTGTCTCTCTAAATGTGTCTTAACTCTTTCTTCATTTATACTGCTAGTTTCCGTGACTATTCAATTATCAGAAGACATGACAATTCAGAAGGAAACATTTAGCAGTTGACCACT
>CM052437.1:28754956-28767844 GCA_028533085.1 Varecia variegata
GGTGATCTTGGTTACCTGCCTGACCAGGCTGCCTCCCAGCGTTAGCCTTTGTGAAGTACTTGAACTCAGTAGGCCATGGCATTCTCTGCTGTCTCCCATCTCTCCCATGTTGCTTAGTAACACAGATCCTCTGTATACCACAACCATAAATTGGCTGCTACAAATTTTCTTTATGAAGAATAATAGGTTGAGAGTATTCCAAACATTGCCCAGTTTTACAATCATGGAAATGATGAGATTTACATCATTGCCTTATTCATCTTTGGTGACTGTATGTTCACAGCCACTTATGTAGTAACCCATGAGAGGCTATCCTGGACTATGAATTCCATTTTCACTGATTCTGAGACATAATGCCAGGTGACCCCACTAAAGAATGTGATTTTTCTTAATAAAAAATAAGGAAATCCAGAAAAACTCATCTACAAGGGAATAATGATGAATTAGATTTGGACACACCAAACTTACGTTAGTATAACCTCTAGAAGGAACTTGATTTCTACCTTTAAGCTGGAATCAAGAGAGTAAGGACAAGAACATGTTTTTTAGACCAAGACGACAGGCTGAAGAGCAGATGTGTAGGACTAGGATCAAGAAGAGCTGCCACCAGAGGAGCACCGATTGTAGGACGAGCATCCCCACACTGTTAGTGACTGGGAGGCACTTTGGGGAAGGCGATAAGGGAATTTTATTTTATAGGGGGGGGGGGCGTCTCGCTCTTGCTCAGGCTGGTCTCAAACTCCCACGTTCAAGCAATCCTCCCACCTCAGCCTCCCGGAGTGCTAGGATCACAGCCGTGGGCTATGGCGCCCAGCCTTGATAAGGGAAATTGAGAAGAGGGTCTGTCAGTCTCGATCCTTAGTCCAGAAGTAGGTGAATCTGCTGCACACAGTGATGCTGTACATGTGTCACTGATACCAGGCCCTGATGGAAAAGTCCTCTTTGTCCAAGACTGGAGTCTTCAGGGACCACAGAAGTAGATCTCTAACTGTTTTTCCCAAAAAAACAATAGATTCAACCCTTTAGAAAGAGGCAGCTCCTGCTTTCCTCACAGGGGCTCAGGTAATACTAACTCATTTTGTTCTAATTGGTTCACTTTTTCCAAAGGAAACCTGAATTTCTACTCTACCTTAATTCATGAATCCCTATACCTTAAAAAAGCTAATATAGGCCAGGCGCTGTATCTTAGCACTTTGGGAGGCCAAGGTGGGAGTATTCCCCTGAGGTCAGAGTTCATGACCAGCCTGAACAACATAGTGACCCTGTCTCAACAAAACAAATAGAAAAACTTAGCTGGGCGTGGTGGCACATACCTGTAGTCCTAGCTACTCTGGAGGCTGAGGCAGGAGGATCGCTTAAGCCCAGGAGTTTGAGGTTGCAGTAATAATGATGCCATTGCACGCTAGCCTAGGCAACAAAACAAGACTGAGGAAAAGAAAAACACAAAACCTCTAATAAAAAGAAGATAAACTTCCCAGCTAAAGGAACAGAGAGAAGAACAAATAGAAAAAGTTTCATTGTCTCCTCTGGAAATACCAGCCTATTTCATTTCTATGTCCATGATCTCTTCTTGAGTGATGTTCTCAGAGACCATGGTTTACTGAATACTTTTAAGAATTTACCAATCCAGGCTGGGGCGTGGTGGCTCACGCCTATAATCCTAGCACTCTGGGAGGCTGAGACAGGAGGATCACTTGAGCTTAGGAGTTCGAGACCAGCCTGAGGAAGAGCGAGACCCCAACTCTACTAAAAATAAAAAGAAATTAGCCAAACAACTAAAAATACAAAACATTAGCCGGGCATGGTGGCACGTGCCTGTAGTCCCAGCTACCCGGGAGGCGGAGGCAGGAGGATTGCTTGAGCCCAAGAGTTTCAGGTTGCTGTGAGCTAAGGCTGACGCCACGGCACTCTAGCCCGGGCAACAGAGCAAGACTGTCAACCAATCAATCAATAAATAAATAAATAATAAAAAAGAATTTACCAATCCAAACAGGGCCATATTCATTAGATGTTAATGTACTATATTTTTAAAAGTTAAACAATTCATTTGTTCCTAAATCCTCACCCCTGTATATCACAAACCATCAGTATTTAAAAATCCATGAGCCTTGTTGAATCCTGATTTCAAGCAAATTATAGAAAAAAACATGAGACAACACTTACTAGACATTTGATAACATTAAGCAATTGTTAATTGTTAAAAGTATGATAATGTTATTACAGTTATGGTTTTTTTTTTTTAAATGACCTCAGTCAGTTTTTTGTTTTTTTTTTTTTGTTCGTTTGTTTGTTTGAGACAGAGTTTCACTCCGTTGCCCTGAGTAGAGTGCCGTGGCGTCAGCCTAGCTCACAGCAACCTCAAACTCCTGGGCTCAAGTGATCCTCCTGCCTCAGCCTCCCAAGTAGCTGGGACTACAGGCGTGCGCCACCATGCCCAGCTAATTTTTCTATATATATTTTTAGCTGTCCATATAATTTCTTTCTATTTTTAGTAGAGGCGGGGTCTCGCTCTTGCTCAGGCTGGTCTCGAACTCCTGAGCTCAAACAATCCGCCCGCCTCGGCCTGCCAGAGTGCTAGGATTACAGGCGTGAGCCACCGCGCCCGGCCGGCCTCAGTCAGTTTTAAAACAAAATTACCAATCCAGAAATCTGGCAGGAAAACTTAAGGGTACCACTTCTACGTGTCAAAGGACAAAAATGTGGATAGGCTAAAAAAAAACAAAAAACCCAGGTCCTCAATGGTTAAATACGGCACAGCCATATAACTAGATGCCATTCAACCATAATAGCTAACAATATCACTTACCATGTATTAATTCAGTCAATCCTCTCAACAGTCCTGAATTCCATTATCTCCGTTCTACAGATGAGGAAACTTGAGGAACAGAGAAGCCAAGTAACTTGCCCTGGCTACACTACTAGCAAGTGGCTGACCCATGATTTGAAGCCAGGTAGTCCTGCCTCCAGAGTCCATTCAGCTAGCCACTGTGCTCTCCAGCTGTAGAATATACTGTAGAATAATGATGATTCTTAAAAGAAAGAATGAGATGTGTTAGACTTCTAATAGAAAAGGTTTAAGACTAGCATAAGGAAAAACTAGAAAAAGTAATTAGGCTTTGGAAAAGACTGCTTTGAGCTCTCAACAGAATCACCAAGACGAAGGGTCCCATCTCATGCACAAATCCTCTCCTATCCCTGCAACCAGAACACAGGGCAGAGGAGCGGCCAGGCTCTTTCATGGTACTGTGACACTTGCTGCCAGCAACTGCCTGCTCTTCCTGCCTTTCCTGACCATAGGCATGAGTCCTCAGTCCCTAATGCTCAATTTAAACCCACTGATGTGGAGACACTGCTCCCTTATTTCCCAGACTTTGGGCAATTTCCATTTCAGAGTTTAGCGTGGCAGCTTCTCTCTGTCATAGTGCCCTTTCCACTATGTCCTCCTTCCCCATCCCACACTTTGCGTGGCAAGCCTGGGGATTGGGCCAGCCCCATGCTCAGCCACGGGGCTTTGATCTGTCTTCCTTCCCTTTCAGCAATGTAACCGTGCAGTCCCCAAAATAGATTTTCTTAGGGAGCCATCCATTGACACAGATGAATATGAATAATTGCTGATGCTGATGACTAAATATCTCAGTGGGATTCAGCAAAATCGGCTCCAGAGGCCAACTTCAACGCCTGACTGTGTGTATTTTCACAAGATCTCACTAAAGGAACTGAAAACAAAGCGGGTGCCATAGGAAATGGCCCCAGGGAAGAAAAATAACTTTTTAGTAAAACACAAAGCCCTCAGATCTGTTCGTCCCATTTCATTATTGACTGAACACAAAGTCACCAAGTCAGAGTGCCTTCTGGGAAGAATCACAGGATACTTTGGAGCCTGTCCCTGTGCGGATCCACTCGCTCCACCCTGCCACTGTCAACAGTGATTCCCATTTGGCCAACGCTGGGTGGAGGTGACTTGGTAACCTGGTCAGAATCAGGAAAACCAGAAGCTGGCATTCTCTTCCCTTGTCGACTGTTTCAATTAACATAACTAAGCGGGATATCCAAATAAGGCAGCTCCTCTTCTACAGGCGCTTTACAAGCAAAATGGATTGTGCTGCTACCTTCAAAGTGGTAGCCAGTTTGAATCCTGGGGCGTTTCTGTGGGACTGAGGAGCCACAGGAGGCATCCATTCATCAGATGTACACTGAGAACCCGCCTATGCAAGGAACTGTGCTGGGTTCCGCAGGGAATTCCAAGATGAGAAAGATACAGCCCCTGCCTTCACAGAGCACACAATCTAGAACAGTGGTAAAAACAAGCCTTGCATATTTTAGAACTGGTATATAGCAAAGTCCAGTTCTCTTAAAATTAGAAAATTCTAACTAGATGCTATAATGTATAATTTGAAATGTGAAAAGTACATTATTCCTACTAAGGAGCCTTGGATTGGCCATCTATTGAAACCATCCATCTCCTGCTTAAATTCTAAAACTGAAACATCCAAAAGGTTATATTTTGATACTTAAAAAGTAATGATGTAGAACCCATACAGTGGAATACTACTTAGCAATAAAAGGAACAAACTATTAATATGCAACTTTGGATGGCTCTCAAGGACATTATGTATAGTGAAAAAAGCCAATCTCAAAAGTTTACAAACTGTGTATTTCAGTTTATACCATCTCTGAAATGACAAAATTATAGAGACAGAGCACAGATTAGTGACTGCCAAGGGACAGAGATGGCAGTGGCTGCAACTCTTAACAGGGTAGTACAGGGGGTTCCTTTGTGGTGAGGAACAATCTATATGCTCATTATGATGGTGGCTGCATGAGTCTATACATGGGATTAAATTTTACAGAATTATACACACGAATGCATGCAGAATAGGTGGAAACTGAGTAAGGCCTGTAGTCTGTATTACCATATTGTACCAATGCCACTTTCCCAGTCTTAGTATTATACAGTTATGATAGCACCTCTTGTATTATCCCAGATAGAGCTGGAACCCATTCCACTAAGTATCCCAAGAACGGAAAAACAAGCACCACATGTACTCAGCATCAAACTGGTATTAACTGATCAACACTTAAGTGCACATATAGTAGTAACGTTGGGCAGGTGGGCGGGGAGGGGATGGGTATCTACACAGCTAGTGGGTGCGGTGCGCACCGTCTGGGGGATGGACACGCTTGAAACTCTGACTCGGGCGGGGCAAGGGCAATATATGTAACCTAAACATTTGTACTTCCGTAATATGCTGAAATAAAAATAAAAACTATTATACAGTTATGTAAGATGTCACCAGTGGGGGAGGCTGAAGGAAGGGTTCACAGGACTCTGCTTTACCACTGAAACTTCCTGTGAGTCTTACTATCTCAAATTTAATGATGATGCAGAAACTTTACCTTCCCTTTATCTTTTGAAGGGAACATAGAGAAGAAAATTGGTCTTACTACAACAAAGCCTTATTATGCAATAATATTTCTGCCCCTGTGCACTTGAAGTGCTCTACTGACAGGTGGAAGGAAACGCTGCTGCCCGTGGAACTGGGCAGCGTCTGTGGCTCTTCTAGCCCCTGCTCGCATCCCACGTGTGAGCGGGAGAATCGCTAGCTCTGGCTTGGAGGGCGCCCGGGCAAGAGGGGGGTGAGGGGGACAGGTGTAATTGTAAAGCTCAGCATCTGAGACAGCGGGGACAAGAAACAACAGAGAGCACTAAGGATTCGTCTTCTGGTCCACCCTCCGATGGCAGTTGGTTAATAGGTAACAATAACTTCCCACTCTCCTGCCACAGATGGGAGCCTTTCAGTGATTTGACCCCAACTGCTGGCGCGTTCGGTACCTCTTCTCCCTCCTACTTGTTTTGCTTCTGACTTGCTTTCCTGTCACTGGTACTCAACTCCCTCCTCCTTGGAAAGCCTCTCCTGAAGCCATGCAGGCCCTGCCTTCCCCTCAGGTGTTTGGGCTGAATCACTTTCCCTTACTCAGAATTAATAAAATAGAAAGGAAAAGAATTTCACTCTCTCTTCAGCGGGCCCTCCTAAGATTGCTGCAGAGCTGAGCTTAGGTGAGCAGGCTTTCTCCTTAGAGTGACAGGCCCCGGCTTTAATGGAACATCCATTGCTGCCCATGAATATCTCATCACCAGAATCATTAGCAGGAATGTTTGCCAGGCTTTGACGTTTCCATTTAGAAGATGAATTAATTCTGAGCTGAGCCAAGAATCCCCTTGTTAGGACTTGAGCCCTCACAAGACCCTGAGCTTTGGCGGAATCCAATCCCATCCCCACCTGATGGGTCAGCCCTGTCCTGGGGGCAAGTGAGGAGGAATCTGACGGCAAAAATCTAACTACTGGCTACAACAAAAAAGGCCCCAATGAACAGTTTTAACTAACTGAGGATAATTACTTGATTCTATGAAAGCATCTTCCATGTGGGTGGAGGTGAGTTCAGGCACTATCTGTGCCGCCCCGAGGCACATCCCCCAGGTCTCGGGGAGGAGGAAGAGGAGATTAAGGGCCTTGCCCACCAACATCCAGTCCAAAGCGGGGAGATCCAAGGCCTTGCTCGTGGGCTTTCCCCCCACCTGCCCCTGAGGAAGCAGCTTCCGCGGATCGTGAGAGAGTGAGAGATCAGCCGTCCTTGCATCAGAGTCAGGGAAGGCCACGCCCTCCACAGCACCAGCGAGGCCCTCTCACAATAAACCGTGTTTGCATGGGGAGCCATGAGCAATGCGACAGATTGCTAGGAAAGCCTGCAGATGGCTTTATTAATAAAACTGCCATTCATAGGCACCAAAGCTGAAGTGGTTTCTATGGGAAACTCTCACATTAAAACAGAAGGAAGGTTTTTTTTAAAATCAAATTATAGTAGTTAATTACATTTTTTATTAAAAATTATCAAATTTAAACACGGGGATTTGTCTGGGAGGGCACTCAGGAAACCAGAGATGAACCATCTGCACTGCTGGGACCTATGGACAAAGCTCGGGAGGTTTCTCAGGTATGCCCTTGTGCTGAGGATCCTACCAGTCTCCTCACTCCTCCACGCTCTGACTCAGCATCAGGGTCTGTTCTGTACCACTCGTCCAACAGCCTGAGGGACGCACGCTAGTGGTGATCATGAGAGAACCGGCAGGGCAGACTCCAAGGCCACGGCCCATGTCCTGGCTTGACCTCTGGGCATGTGAGTGACACTATTCATCATCTTTCTTGAACGTCCTATCCCCCCCTATCACTACTCATTCCAGATTTCTTCCCTTCTTCCTTCCTCTTTTCCCTCCCTCCTTCCCACCTTTCTTATTTCTAACAACTTTTTGAAGGCATCACTTACAATAAAGTGCACAAATCTTGGTGTATTTGTGTATATATGTACTTACGTATACACCCATGTGACCACCACCCAGAGGAAGATACAGAACTTTTCCAGCACTCAAAGTCTGATCTGCCTTGTCCCTCACAAGCGTAACTTCTATTCTGACCTCTATCACCATAATAATTGTGCCTGGTTTTGACATTTATATGAATGGAATCACACAGCATGTTCTCTCCTGTGTCTACCTTCTCTTCTTATACCTGGATGAGCCATCACAAGCTCTTTTCCTCTCCATCCACACCTGAAGCATTGGTGTTTGCCCCATTCTACTTCCTCACCCTTCTATAGCTTCTGAACAATGTCACAGACACCCATGGCCACCGCCACCTGTACACTAGCAAATCCTTCTCTCCAGCCCCGCCTGCCTACTGGGATTCTTTGCCTAGAGGACTCACAGGCAACCCGCTTTTTCCAACAAAATCCGCCCTGCCTTGTTTACCCCAGGCTCAGCACCCCCATTCACCCAGAAGCCAAGCTGGGTCCTCCCTGTCACCTCCAACGTGCCCTTGTCAGACTGGCTTCGCGCTGGCCTCTTCGCATCCCTGGGATTCATTCCTTCACGCCCACCGCCCCTGCTCCCCAGGCCCTCACTAGGTCTCACAACTCCTCATACTCCAGGGCCTTGTTCTTTCCCTCTCCACTCTGTCCCCTACACTGGCACCATGTGTTCCAAAGAACCACACAACCCGGTGGATTCGGTGCTTATCCCCAACACACACACACACTGCTCACCAGCCAGAGTCCCAGCTGCCTTTGGCCCGGCCCCAGGAAGGTTCTTCATGAGATGGCCTGAGCCTCCCCCGCTCTGGTGGTGGATCCTGCCTGTCCTCTCTTCTCCCCCACCCCACAAGCACACCCAAGATGCTCTCGCACATCGGGACGTGCCCTTCCCTCAGACCAAATGGCCTTCCCACTGCAGTCTTCCGGAAACCACTACTCGCATGATACACGATGTAAACAGTGCCCTCTGGGACTTCCCTGCCACCACTCCTCGTCTTCCCAGGTCCTGGCTCTGCCTCTGGACGGTTCTGTTGCACTCTGATTATGTTCATCATTCAGTGAGCGCGGAAGGTCGGGAGCAGTGTCACCTTTCTCTGTGCCTCTGCTGCCCAGCACATTACAGAATGAATGATTTGAGCTTTAAGGGTTACTGATGGTGACAATGGGGCAAGTAGTCAGTACCTATGACCTGTTAGACCTAAAGCCAAAGAAAACAAATCTCACCTCTGGCATCCTGGGTTTGGGGTGAAATGTGCCACCTTAAGGAATCCTGCATTGGCTCAGAGATTCTGTCTTGGTTGTAACACATCACATCCATAATCAGTGGAGAAAACAGAAAAAATATGCTGGATGACCAGGCATAGGTAAGTCCTGCAGCGGGGACACAGCGCTTTATCCCACAGTGCTCCCCCAACCCCTTCTGCTATGGCCACTAGACGGGAGCCCGGGAGTGCTGGTTCTCAGGACACTGAGGCTGCAGACAGGCCCAGGTGACGACTTGGGAGCCACCCCTTGGCAGGAGCAAAGCCACTCACCCAAGGCATAAAGGCTCAGAGTGAGCTAGGTCATGGCATGCGAACAGCAGCGTGCTTCCCTCCTCGACCTGTACAAGGCCCACCTGGGAAGACCATGCCTCCCTCAGCACCCAGAGCCTCCCCAGAGGCCTGCCCACGCGTGCCTGGGCTGGGTGAGCCACCTCGACTGTTCCTCCCCTTTCTGTCTCACAGCCAGGGGACACCTTTTCACAAGTTACACATTTCAATCCAACAGTCAGCAGGGCGTACTCAACCAGTTGCTCCTGCCATGCTTGCGGCCTACTTCCCACGGCTTGATTCCCTCCGATGAAAACGATAAACAGGTCCCGATGAAGGGAGTGATGGACAGGACAACACACAAAGTTATAAAACCAATTTTCCAAATCAACATTTGCTTGATTTCCAAATCAGAGGACATAGTTCCAGAGGAGAAAAGAGAACTGCTACTAAGGATAAACAAAGGTTCCTCTGTGTGACTCAACATTAATTAGAATGACAACTAATTGAAAGCAATTTAATGTTGGTTCATGAAAGGTTAATGGAATTCATGTTTTGGAGATGCTGAATGAAACACAGATTTAGCCAGAAACATAAATCTAACCTTTATTTGCTTTAATTATTCGGTCAGAATAATTTCCTAGGAGCAGGTTTAGTCTCTGGATGGCTCTAATCAAACACTACTGAACTTTGAAGTGGACATCAGCTCACTGAGCTTCTCAATTTCCAATCAGTCTGCTCAGTATAACATGGAGGCTTTGTGGCCTACACAGGGGGGAGGAGAGGAGGGGAAGATGGGCTTAGAATCTGTCAGGTTTTAACAGATTCTGGAACATCCTACATCTTTCCCCACCCTCTCTAGTGGGGAGGCTCTTCCATAACCTGTGCCAGGCCCTTCCTAAGAAGGGCCCAGGCTGAGCTGAGCAACCAAGTTGCCTCCATCCTTGGGTTTTCCCACAGTCCCGGAGTGCAGTCCCTGTTGTGAGGAACTTAAGCATGAGCTTGGCACAGCCAGAACCCTGCAGTGAGTCCAAAATGAGCAGACCGCGCCCCAGCTCCTCCACTCTACTCCTGTCTGAATGCCCCTTCCCCACTTCTCTCCCTCTCCCTAGGAGAGCATCGAGCCTTCTGCCTGGCGAGATACCCTTAGGAACCACCCCAATTTCTGCACCTACTTGTCCGGGCACTTCACCCAGGCGCCAGGTACCAGCCTGCACAGCCTCAACCTCTCCTCTTCTGCCTTGGAAAACCCAGATCCCTAACTTTGTCTTACTTTACTTTTTAGTGGTCCCAAGGCCCTACTGCAATGAACTTCAGCTTCCTCCTAAAACTCTTCCTGACTCGGGGGCAACCACATTTCTCCCAGCCTGAGGCACATTCAGCTGACTTCGATGGAAATGTGGTATTTGGATTTAGCAAAGATTCCAAACTGGCTAGTACATGTTGGGTTCTTGTGCTTTGGCCCTGAGGTGCAGCCACGTGACCATGACAGATCTCAGTGTCACCGACAATGTCAAGGCAAGGGAAGGCATGATGTCCCCAAAGACTGTGTCAGAACTTGAGAAAAAAAATATTATCTAAAGAATGCTATTCCCAGCCATTCTGCTTGGCCTCTATTTTCCATTAGTATTTTGCAGCAGCTTTCTTGGAAATGAGCTCCAGCCAATTCAGGACTCTGAGCAAGCCCATCCCAACACATCCTGCAGCACACTGCACCCTGGGCACCTTGGAGCCACAGAGAGGTCAGAATTCCTGATTCAAGCTTATGTAGGTGACAGCAGCTGACAACAGAGGGGACTGCAAATGATCTATCCCACTCTCCTCCTACCTCAAGAGGCGCTGAGCCACCCCAATTGCTCCTGTTCATCTAACGAGTCAGCTGGTGCTGCCTTCCACACTGTAGGGGCCAACCCGCCACCAAACAGGCATGACGTGTGTTTCCCAGAACAGAACCCACAGCCAGGCTTCCCTCCACCCCCACCCACCCAGAGGCAGCCAGCTCGAAAGCAGCCAAACCCCATCAGTCACACAGAGCTCCCAGATCCGGACAGGTGAGGGATAACTGCAAAATTCCTCAATAACAAGGGCGTTTCTTAGCCATATGGTCTACCAACCCTAAGAGATTGAGAGACACTCTGTAAAGGACCCTAAAAATGATTTTCTTAAAAAAGTTTCCTTAAATATAATCATCAGGCTTGTTTACCAAAGGCAAGGGTATCTGATTCATCTTTGAGGCCCTCAAACCTAAAAGCGTGTGCTTTTGCACACTAATTAAATGTCCAGAAGGATTCATCGAACTCCTTGCTGACCATGGGTCAGGGAGGCCCTTGAGAAACAAGGATGACAGCCAGTGAACCTGACAAGAGGGGCACTATGGACACAGCCCCACTTCTCAACCAACAAGAGCAGTCTGTGGCACTAGATTAGTGACCAGCCTAGGATGTATGTAGTCGAAATGTCAAATAAGTGTATTAAATCACCGGGACTATGCAGTATCAGAATTTATCAGCGATCAACTTTCATTTGCCCAGGTGTAACCTCTAGCTATTGAAGATCAATGGGCCAGAAACAGAGAGGTTTGCAAAGCTTCCAACCATAAGAAAAATCCAAAAGACGACTCAGGAATCACAAACCTCAACACCAGACAAGCCAGGAAAGCCTACCCAGGGCCACACACATGAAAGGGAGAAGAAAGTATATAATTAAAAGAAAGCTGGCAACTGTTATAAAAGCCATGCCAATCTTTACCATGCCACTGACACCTGCACACCAAAGTCACACTGGATGAGGGCCGAGGAGAGGAAAAGCTAGTCAGACCCTGAAAAGGACTTTGGCTGACAGAGAAAACAAACAGAGGGATAAGTGGGCACTTCTTTAAAAGGAGAAGTATAAAGTAGCCATTTTCAACCTTTCTTGCTCTTGTGTACCCTAAAATTTTTTTAAATCAATATGTACCCCTTTGCATATTTAACCTTAACATTAAAATTTTTCATTTTAAGTCTAGTTACAAAGAGTACAGTTTCTGTTGTATTTAACTATTGGTTAAACTATTAAATCACTTTTATAAATGTATCCAGTGGAATATAAATACCACTGCAGTTAGACACCCACCTTCTTGTCATTGAAAATACAACTGTCTATTGAACAGTCAGAAATTTCTTCTTCAACTTGTATTTCCACTTCATTCCCATACCTAGAATTATACCCCCCAAATTTTACCCTAATGGAATGTAACTTTAGGGTTGAAAGTGTCTTATTGATTATACATAATTCTCTATAACATTTTGAAATTTCAGTTTGGTTAAATTTTCTGTGACCATAAAGGTTTCAAAGTGTTAGAAATATTTTTATTCTGGCCAGGTTGCAGTGGCTCACAGCTGTAATCCTAGCACTCTGAAAGGCCGAGGCAGGAGGATAGCTTGAGATCAGGAGTTTGAGACCAGCCTGAGCAAGAGTGAGACCCCCATCTCTACTAAAAATAGAAAAAAAAATAGCCAGTCAACTAAAAATAGAAACAAAAAATTAGCTGGGTGTGGTGGCTGGTGCCTGTAGTCCCAGCTACCCTCAGGAGGCTGAGGCAGGAGGATCACTGGGCACGGCACTCTAGCCCGGGCAACAAAGTGAGACTGTCTCAAAAAAAAAAAAAAAAAAAAGAAAGAAATATTTTTAATCTGGATTGCAGTATTACAATTACTATTAGTACATATTTGACCACAAGAACAGAATATAAATATTGAAAACTATTAAATATGATAAAATTTGTATTACAAATGCATCTCAATTAGAGGAAGAGAGGGAGGTAGTTCAGGTTTCCATGGATGAACCTTGCTTACTGTTAAAATAAGACATTTTCAGTACCAATTCAATTCAATATCCATTTTTTATTTTTACTGATATAAGCACCAGGAAACCTTGTTTTCAAAAATAAGCAGAAAGGAATCAAGTTTTGTGATAGGAACATCAGTGAATTCTTTGAATTCCTGAGTTATAA
>CM052437.1:28767944-28804250 GCA_028533085.1 Varecia variegata
GCAAGAACATCATAAAGTCCCCCTTAAGCCAGGTGTTTTCTCCAGCAGCTCAATTTTAGGAAGTGTAATGGAAGCTGAGGATTTAAAACTCAATTCCCTTAAACTATCCTTGTCCAGGCACCCCATGCAGTCTTCATACCCCCAGGGTTACATGAACCCAAACTGCTGACCTGGAGGAGGCCAAGAGTGACTGCCCCTCTGTTAACAGCATTTCATCCACCCACACAGCATTGACACGAGCCAAACCCATGAGAGGGAGGATGGTCACTCTCTGAGTAAACAAACCAACCAGGCAAAGGTTCAAAGCAATGTGCTTAGGAATAATCCTAACTTTGAGAATAAAACGAAAGGCTCTCAACTGTCAGTTAAGATCCAAGAACAGGACAGCCTGGGCTCCTTCACTGCATCTGCCCCCACAGCCTGGCACCAAACAGCTGACTGGCCAGTTCTCTCTCCTGCAACTTAGGGCTGGCTGCCAGTAGCTGGACAACCATCTCCTACCCACGTGCAACGAGAAACACAGAAAGCTGGTCTACAGAAACAGAGAATTAAACAGCTGCACAGCCAAGAGAGTGACAGAAAAGACAACCACGCTGGTCCTAAACGTAACCCTTATGAGGCCCCCAGCTTCACTCAGGTTCTGGAAAATCCCGCTTGCTGCATCAGCTGGTTTTACTGAATTTCTGGGACTTGCAGTGAGAAGAGGTCTGGCTCAGACAGGAGACTGCTCTTGAAGAAATCAGCTCACTGGACCAATGACATTTATATAAAGCCTTAATCAAAAAGTACCCTGGAAATAAGTGGACAAAGTAGATGAATGGACAGTTTACAAAAAATGACATATAACTTATTTTTAAAAATACAGAAAAATAATTTTTTTAAAAAAGATATTCAACATAACTACTTACAATAGAAAGGCAATTTAAACCACAAATAATTTTTATTACTTACCAGATTGGCAAAGATCAAATTGTAATAATACATTCTGTTGGCAAAGGTGAGGAGGAACAAGCCCTCTCAACATAGCTAAATAGGAACGTAAACCAACACCATATCTCTTAGTGAGGAACAGCTATGGAAATTGGAATGCACATCCTCTTGGCCTTATTAGGTCCGACTTCTAGAGATGATCCTACAAATATATTCAACAACATGTAAAATAACATGTAAAGAAGTTTATGCATTAAAGCAGTATTTATAAAAGCAAAAAATTTAAAACTAGCCATCAAAAAGAAACTACTTAAACTATGATGCATCATAAAATGGAATACAATGCAAAAACAATGAGGCAGAGAACAATCTCTAAGCTACAAGTGAGTTTTGGAAGATACCATTTAGGCAAAAATAAAACAGACAGACGAGGAAAATGCATCTATCTGGATTCACAGACTATACCTGAAAGTAAACAGGAACCTGGAGTGAGGAAAATACAAGGTATGGAAAACATCCTGTCTGTCAGAAAGTAGGGAGATGCTCAAAGACTGCTAGGAGCATGTCAGTAGAACACAGAAGTCAAATTTGGGCTTCATTTGGGCATCAAAATGAATAATGATAGAGATGATTATTACACACTGAATAAGGAAATTACAGTAAAACTTTTTCAAAGGGGATGCCCATCTTCACAGAACAATGTCAACAATGTGGAAGGAATGACAGTTGAAAAAAATCACTTTTTAACAACCACCTTAGTAATAAATAATTCAGTCAAGAATCACCAATGAACACTGAGTGCTGGACTGTTGAGGACAGGTTATTAACAGTCTCAAATCTCACCCCTCAGAGTGCTTATTAATTACAAAGGGCACAGGGTATCTTCACAAAGAAGAAATCTGGCAAGTAACATCTTAACTAAATTATCTAATTTCAAATCACCAATAATGGGACAAACTAGTATCAAATGCTACCTTGATGAGGAATCTTTCATAGATGAGGAACCAGGAAGGATTCCTGACAAAAATGTTTAACCTGAAATCAATAATGAGACAATCAGACAAATCCAAGTTGAGGGATGTCCTACAAAACAACTTGCCTGGACTCTTCAAATAGGTCAGTATCAAGAAGGGCACTGGGGACTGTTCTGGATAAAAGGAGGCTAAGAGACATGACAATTAAATGTAATGTATGATCCTTAACTGGATCCTGGACCCCAACAAAAACAAAAACCAACTATAACTGCTGGTGGGAAGGTAAATGGTACAGCTCAGTTGGAGACAGGTCTGGCCATTCCCCAAAAAGTTAAACACAGAGTTACCATAGGACCCAGCAATTCCACTCCTAGGTGTACACCCAAGAGGAGTGTGCACAGAAAAATTGGTCACTATTATTCACAGCAGCATTATTCATAATAGCCCAAAAATAGAAATAACTCAAATGTCCATCAAAAGATGAGTGAACAAAATGTTGTATATCAAAATATGATTCAGCCATCAAAAGGATGAACCTCAAAAATAATACGAGAGAAGCCAGTCACATACATCGCATATTGTGATTAAATTTATATGAAACATCCAGGAAGGGCAAATCCAGAGATGAAAACTAGATGAGCACTTGCCTACGGCTGGGAGGTGGGGTGGCTGGAAGTGGGGAAGGGAAGTGATTGCTTACAGGTTTCTTTTTAGGGTGATAAAAATGTTCTAAAAATGATTGTGGTAAGGGTTGCACAACTGAATATTGTAAATATCAATGAATTGTAAACTTTAGATGAACTGTCTGGTGTGTGAATTACATCCCAATAAAGCTGTTATTTTAAAAAACTCAGCTATAGGAGGCTGAGGTGGGAGGATCACTTGAGCCCAGGAGTTCAGGGCTGCAGTAAGTTACGATCCCACCACTGCACTCTAGCCTGGGTGACCCAGCAAGACCCTGTCTCCAAAAAAACAACACAACTCTAAAGGACACATTATTGGGACACCTGGGGAAATTTAAAAATAGACTATATATTAGACAGCAATAGTGTTATCAACATTAACTTTATTGAGTTTGACAATTGTATTATGATTATGAAGGAACATAACTTAGGTGATATCTGCTAAAGTATTTATGGCTGATTTATAATTCCATAACTTAATCTTAAAAAAAAGATTCAGCAAAAACCACATATATGCATTGTGGGTGCCCATGTGTGTAAGAACAAAAAAATGCAAAGGTGGCAATATATTGATAACTGGTGATCTGAGTACAGGTGTATCTTGTACTATTCTTAACAGTTTTTCTGTAGTTTGAAATTTTTCAAAATAAAAACTTGGGAGAAATAGAGAAGAATAAAATTTAGATTACAAGATTCAGACCATCACTTTATATATAATAAAATTCCACCTTTTTTCAGCATTAATATAAGTGAAGCCTACCAATCATGACAGCATAGGAAATTAGTGTCTAAATTGTGCCTTATAGGCACAATTCACTAAGGGGCAAGCAGGTTTTTAATAAAGAACCATATGGGCAGGGCACACTGGCTCACACCTGTGATCCCAGCACTTCGGGAGGCTGAGATGGGAGGATCACTCGAGGCCAGGAGTTTGAGACCAGCCTGAGCAACATAGCGAGACCCTGTTTCTCCAAAAAGTTTTTCAAATTAGCCAGGTGTGGTGGCATGTGCCTGTAGTCTCAGCTACTCAGGAGGCTGAGACAAAAGGATTGCTTGAGCCCAGGAGTTCAGGGCTGCAGTGAGCTATGATCGTTCCGCCGCACTCCAGCCTGGGCAACAGAGCAAAACCATCTCAATAAATAAATTATATATATATATATATATATATATATATATATAGTAATCATCAACATGCTACTAGGCTCCTGATACTTGACATTGAGGAACCATCTTGTAAAGATTATCTCGTGCCTAATTAGAAAAAAGAAATTAGACTCAGGTTTAAGATGCTTCTAGTGTTCTGAAATTATTCTGAAAGTTCATTTAATTTAAAAAAACTTCAAACTTGAAATTTTTCACTCATGTATTTATTCCACAGTCAAAATAAATCATAATTTAAAGCCATAACATTTTTAAAAGACAAAGGAGAATTTGTGGCACAGCCGCATTAACAAAACAGACAGCAGTCTACAGTGCAACACTAAACAGGTGTTCTCTGTTCCCATGGTGGAATAAATACACAACAGTTACACAGAAAATTTCACTAAAGATGTGAGATGAGGCAAATAACCCTTTGAAACGAACTGCCTGACAAGTAATTTCTATTAACATTTTACTGGAAAATGGAAAAATCCCCAAGGTGACTACTAACTTGAACCCCCCATTTCATGCACCTGGCCTTGGTGTCTGTCTTCCTTCCTCAGTCACATTCAAATTCAGAAAGGCTTCTGCACCCCATGTTCAAAAATGCAACCCTAAGTCCCCGAGTTCCTCAGCACAGACGGATGTTAATGAGCCCATATGCAACCTTCATCCAGAACCTCCAGGGAAATCAGGAGCACAAACACAAGAGCGCAGTGTCATTTCTTAAAACAGTAATTTTAACTGTCAAATGAGCTCTGACAAGCCATATACATTTCATAGACAAACCAAAATATTATCTTCATATCTTTGTTTTTCTTGCAAAAACGTTTAAGTCGGCCAGGCCATCTGAGTAAAAAAAAAAATAAATTAAACAGAAACAATGAAGATGGAAATTCAAAGGGTTTATGCCAAAAAGCGAACCAGTCCTCTGCAGCCTAACTCATTTGTTTTTGGGTTGTGAAGCCATGTAGAGGGCAATCAGGCAGTAGATGGTCCCTCCCACCGTCAGCGCCATGGTGGTCCGGTAAAGCATTTGGTCAGGCAGGCCTCGTTTCAGGTGGATAGGCACACCGTCGGATTTCTTGAAAGCAAGAATTAACAAGGGCATAGTTGATAAGAAAAAGATTTTACAATTTCAGGCTAATAAAGAACAAACATATTTGTCTACTTTGCAACTAATTCATCAATGCATCACAATGGAAAAAGCCCTAATCCATCAGAATGCTAACTGAAACACTAGTATATTTTCTTATAGCTGAAGCTTGTAAATCCAAAGTCATCTTCAAAATGCAGCCTCAGGGAGCATGCAGAACACAAATTCCAACTTTCTAAGGCATTTATCACATATACTGCTTAACTAGGAAAGGGGCACTGGTGAATTTTTTAAAAGGCAAAGGTAATCAGCAGCTAAACAGAGGTACAAGCACAAGAAATGTTCTCCACTTATTTTTACATTTAGTTTGGCTTCTGATCATGAGCACGAAGTCGGAGCACATCAGTTCAATTAACAAGTTCAAGTCCATTTTGTATTCAACTGCCTTCTTTCTCTCAAACTGTTAAACCCCCATTTAATAATAACCAGACTCCATAAAATGTTTAATTCATTATTTTTCAGTCTCCAAAATCCCTCTCTACTCCATCTTCAAGACTCCAAATGCCCTCTCAAATGTTACTTATCAGATAAAAAGGTACTAAACTGATCAAAACAAAAGTGTTCTATCCCCAAGACAAACCTGAATCTGGACACATTTTTGAGGGGCAAGCTACCGGGGGCAATAGCAGCAGCAGGCACTTCCACTCCCGTGGCACCTGAGATCTGGTCAGGTCACTAACTTTTCAATACTTTATAGGTAGATTAACTTCAATAATATTTTAAATTCCAATTCTGGCTTCTATTGATCAGCAAACCAAAGAGTGCCTCCTCTACTTCCAGCAACAGCTCCGTGAATTTTAATATCAAACAAGTACAAAACAATTAGAATAGTCAGTGTCATTAAACATGCTATTGCTTCTTCCCATGCAATGGTTTCACGGAAAAAGCTATATATGCCATCTGCATACCCTTAAATACTGATGAGGACATTAACACCTTTCCCTCTTTTATCAGTATCTACCTATATAAAATTCTATTAGTTTACAGCTCAAACTAAAATCAAGGGAATTCTATGTAAAGAAAAAGAAAGAGGTTAAGTAATAAACTAGATTAAAACTCAGTTTCGGCCAGGCACGTTGGCTCACACTTGTAATCCTAGCACTCTGGGAGGCTGATGCGTGAGGATCACTTGAGCTCAGGAGTTCGAGACCAGCCTGAGCAAGAGCGAGGGCAAGACCCCCGTCTCCACTAAAAATAGAAAAAGTTAGCTGGGTGCAGTGGTGAGCTCCTGTAGTCCCAGCTACTAGGAAAGCTGAGGCAGGAGGATCACTTTAGCCTAGGAGTTTGAGGTTGCAGTGAGCTATGAAGACGCTACTGTACTCTAGTGAGGGTGACAGAACAAGACTCTGCCTCCAAATAAAAAAAAAAAAAAAAAAAAAGACTCAGTTTCATAAGAGATTTTTTAAGCCTATTTATTTCACAGGCTTCTCTGTCCTAGAGTATCTTCCCTCACCTGGAAAAACTTCTGGAGCTCTGGAACTTTGTTTTTTCCAGCATAATCATACGCAGAATCGGAGGTCAGTTTAGTTGGTGTGGCAAATATGATAGGTGGTGCTTCTGTGGAAACCACAGGCTTTAATCCCTGTAGGAAGAAAGGAAAATGGCAAATTGGAAGTATGTCTGAACAAAACTTTCAGGGTGCAGGCTGTCTGAAATAGTGGAGGCAGCCATTCACACACAAGAGAAGGAAAGTCTCCCCAACTCTGGATTATAAGGCCTTTAGTTGATCTTCAAACTTTTGATAAAACACCCCAGTCCACGTGCCCAGAGCAAACCCTGTCAAGAACTCCCTGCCATTGAGATTGGGGTGTGGGGGTAGAAACAACAAAAACAAAGGCCCAATCTGAGCTTCCAGAAATGCCTATTGTGTCTATCTTCTTATCAAACCAGTAAAACATTTATAATCTGCTATGAACTTTTGATTAAATTTCATAAGGGACTTGCCTATCCCTTTTCTCTTCTGGATGAGCTAACGTACTAATATGTAATGTCTAACCCTAAGGCAAACTTCAGAAACTTTTCCAGACACAGTAAAGAAAGATCTCAATCTGGAAGCCTGTAATGGTTTAAAAAAAAACATACACAAAAACAAAAAAACACTTGTCTTCCAGGACCAGAAAACAAAACAAAAATATTATAAAGTAACTGAACTTTCCAGCATAAATAAACCCTAAGTTAAAAACATATATAGTAAAAATAAGAGGGAGAGGGGATGGAAGGAAGTACTGACACAAACTGCAACATGGATAAGCCTTTAAAACATTATGCGAGTGAAAGCAGCCAGTCACAAAAGACGACATGTATGAATCCATTCATAGGAAAGTCCAGAATAGGGAACTCTAGAGACAGAAGGTAGATTCGTGGTTGCTCAGGGATGGGGTGGGGAATAGGCGATAAGAGCTGAAGGGTGTAGGTTTCCTTTTGAAGTGATGAAAATGCTCTAAAATTGACAGTAGTGAGGGTTGCACATATCAGTGAATACACTAGAAACTACTGAATTGTACAGTTTAATTGGGCAAATTGTATGATATGCAAATGTATCTCAATAAAGCTGTTTAAAAAAAGAAGAACCTAAGAGGAACTCTGGTTTTTCATCTGAAGGAGTAAACCTACAGTGACAAATATATAGATGGTTCTCCAAAATAACCTGCAGATTAAAATAAGGACCTAAGAGTTACAAACCAATAAAATCATCCTTGTATATTAAATTCTAACTAGGAAAAATAAAGTTTTAAAGTTGGAAAGCAGAGTTCAATCCCAGTCTCTTCACTTTACAGACAAAAAAGGAAACCTCTTGCCCAAATTAATATAGTTATCAGTCTCCTAATTCTTGCCTCTCAAAGAAACCTAAATTATAATTGACAGGGCCTACTCTAACGATCAGATATTGAAAACCTCAGTGTCACTCCCACCAGGCAGGCATTGGGATCAAAGGGGCAACAAGAAAGTATTAAAGTAAACTTGGCTTCTGTTTCTTCTGACACAGTCCAGTAAATGAGAATGAACCACAGCCTGTTCTCTGTAATGTATTCACTCATTCAACATGTATTACAGAGCACTCTGTACTAGAAATACACAACGGATAAGACTGCCACAATCTCTACCATTACAGATAATAATGTTATAGAATAACTGCAGCTAATGTCTATTTAGCCCTTGTTATGTGCTCAGCATCATGCTCAGCATTTGCCATGCATTACCTCATTTAGTCCTGACAGTAACTCTAAGTAGATACTACTGTTCCCATTTTACAGGAGAAAACTGGATCAGAGAAGGTACCTTGCCTAAGATCGTATCGGAAAAGATAGAGCCAACTTTTAAAATTCAAGCCTCTCTAAAGTCCAGAGCCTTTTTAAGTATTCCACTACTCACATCCCACCTTCCCATCAACTGTTGCTTAAAAACAACAAACCATCTAAAGAGAAAGTTTGGTAAGATGTTGGCCTGCATTTAGTAATATAACACTCAAAACAGAGACAGGGAGTCAGTGAGGCCCTACTACGGAGACAATAAGGACCTCTACTTGAACTGGAGAATGTTAGATACTCCTTTACATCATTCTGGGAGCTCACTGTATTTTCTCCTTTCAATGATCACTTCCCCTTGAATGCAAAAATTTAAAAAACCCTTTCTACCAAGCATCTCCAAAATTGGTTTGAAAGTAAATTCATGTTCTGACAGGACTAATGGGGGTATTTTTTAGAAGGAATTAAACCTAACTGTTTTGTGTCTGTTGACCTATCCAGTGATTCAAAACTACAGCCAAGTTTTTGAACAGTATCATCTGAAAACGGGAGTATCAACCATCTTAACAGTTTTAAATAATCCCATGTTTCTATTTACAATATTGTGAGTTTAGAATACAGAATTTAAAGGTACCTATCTCATTACCTAATTCCATCAATTATTATGAATTGTATATTCTCCAATCTTTTTATATGCTTATTTGAATAATTTTATAGTTATAGTCTAAAATCCTACATTCTTTTTTTGTTTATAATAATCATTTTTTCAGCTTCCTACAGTATCCTTAACTGTCAAATTTACTCTTCACAACTTCACAACCCTTCACAATTTACTCTTCACAACAAATTTAACAAAAAATTTGTTATTTTTTACTGTTTTCTGTGTGTGAGTTATATGCAATTAAATTGTCAATATTAATTGTAACAATAAGAGTATCAAGAAGTAAGATTTTCAAGAACCAACTGCAGGGTTTTGCACAGGGGGCCACCCATCATGTAACATGTATGCTGCAGCATGAGCTGCCTGTGCACCATACGGCTCCCAAGGTAAAGAGACATGTGAGTTACATATGCAGGAGGCACGAGGCCCTGGGCTCAAAACTAGTGTGAGTTAAATGTAACTCCCATGGCAGTTAATGTGTTAAACCTCTGAACAATTTACAAGTGGTCAACATTCCAATGTTTCAAAGCAACTAGATCACCAGCACTAGGTTTCTCAAGTGTGGACTGGACCAAGAAGCTTTACTTATAGGAAGGGAATCCAGAATAAATCCCTTTCACCTGTGCCTATTCCAGGACTGTGGCAGTCCCAACCCAGAATTGTGAGCCTCAGATACGTCCCTCCCCATCTCAATAAATTACAATGCCATCCTTCAAGGTACTCAGGCCAAACCTTGGAATTATTCTTGACACCTCTCACACACACACTGCAAATCCTTTTGGCTCTACCTTCAAAATATATTCAGAATCTGACCACTTCTCACCTATCTCCACCAATCCACACTCTAGCCCAAGCCCCTGGATTTTTACAACAGCCCTCCCAGCTGGTCTCTCCACTTCCACCCTTTCTTGCTGCCCTGCAGTCTACTCTTAATACAACAATCAGTGATTGTATTAAAAGAGAGGATGTTGCAGCTCAGCTCAAACCCTCCCAATGGCCTCCTATCTCACCGAGCAACACCCAAAGTTCTTACACTGGCTTTCAGGGTTCTACTAGACGCATCCCCTTCTTCGCCCTCCTTATTTCATTCCCTTCCTCCTCCCCAGCCCACTGAACTAGCTCCTTAAACCTCCCAGGCACAGGCATGCTCCCTCTGCCTAGAATGCTCTTCTCCAGGTATCCACATGGCTTGCACTCTTTCTTACCTTTGTCAGGTCTTTGTCCATGTCACCTTCTCAGTGAGACTTTTCTAACCACCCTTTTTAAAAATGCATGTCCTCCCCCTTACCCTACTAACAACCTATACCCCTTTCCTGCCTTATTTTTCTCCACAGCACTTATTACCATCTAACACTATATATACCATCTATATATATATACCATCTATACTCTACTATGTTTACTGTGTCTCCCCCAACTAGAATAGAAGCCCCATGAGCACAGGATTTTGGCATGTTTTGTTCACTGCTCTTACTCCCCAAGACTTAGAAAAACAACTGGCAAAGAGAGCACATTCAGTAAATATTTGTTGAACATACACATAAGCTAAGGAAGGCTATAGCTTCAACACAATGTAGACTTGAATCAAAGTTACATAAATCAGCACTTGATGGCAGAGACTCCAAACCTCCCAAAGCAAGGAGAAAACAACTGAAAACTGTTCCTAAAATAAGTGGACCATAGATCAAGTAAAAATCACAGACTTTACTTTTTAATATTGACTCTCCTACCTCCAAAATTGATGGGCTGCCCCAACGTTTTCCTTTTTTTCTACCTCTTAGGTTTGGGGAGGAGCGTGGAGAAAGGGCAGAATTATCTCCCACAATTTTAATTTTTAAATAACAGAAACCTATGTATGACCCCTTGTACTCTGATTTAGGACTGGAAACCAGTTTCAATCACAATGATTCAATTCATTTCTAACTGCAAGCTAGATATCATCACTTCCATGTCCCTCTGATACCTGACATTTGGCATGTCCAAAATTCACTCACAGGCCCACTCAGGAAGTCCATGTCTCTGTGAAAAGCACCAACACCCTCCCATTCGCCTGTCATCCTGGAGTCCTTCCTGGTCCCCAACATCTCTCTCATTGGAGAGGACAAACTCTACTACAGCTTTCTGCATCAAGTTGCTCTGTAACTTTGTACTCATTTCTCACAAAATTAAGTCCTACTATCCTAGGCCCTTCCTGATCTACTTCCGTCCTCCATAGTCAAACTTAACCTGTTCGATGATTGTCCACCAGTGCCATGACTTTCCTCCATATCACAGGTCCCTTTATCTAGAATATCATTCTGCCATCTTAACTAGGAGAAGAACTGATCATATAGTAAAGTAATGTTTCCCTTTTTAACAAACTTACAGTTTTCTGAAGTGGCTGCAACACTTTGCATTCCCGCCAGAAATGTAGTAATAGGGTTCCAGTTTCTCTACATCTTCACCAATACTTTTCTTTTTGAGTATAGGCATTCTGGCAGATGTGAAATGGTATCTCACTGTAGTTTTGATTTGCTTTTCCCTAATGACTAAAGATGATAAGCATCTTTTTTTTTTGAGACAGAGTCTCACTCTGTTGCCCGGGCTAGAATGCCATGGCGTCAGCCTAGCTCACAGCAACCTCAAACTCCTGGGCTCAAGCGATCCTTCTGCCTCAGCCTCCCGAGTTGCTGAGACTACAGGCATGCGCCACCATGCCCGGCTAATTTTTCTAATTCTAGTAGAGACAGGGTCTCGCTCTTGCTCAGGCTAGTCTCGAACTCCTGACCTCGAGCGATCCTCCCGCCTCGGCCTCCCAGAGTGCTAGGATTACAGGCGTGAGCCACCTCGCCCGGCTGATGATAAGCATCTTTTTTTTTTTTTTTTTTTTTTGAGACAGAATCTCGCTCCGTTGCCCTGGGTAGAGTGCAGCATCATAGCTCAGTACAATCTCCAACTCCTGAGCTCAAGTGATCCTCCTGCCTCAGCCTCCCAAGTGGCTGGGACTACAGGCGCACACCACAATGACCAGCTAATATTTCTATTTTTAGTTAGAGAAAGGATCTCACTCTTGCTCAGGCTGGTCTTGAACTCCTGAGCTCAAGCAATCCTCCTGCCTCAGCCTCCCAGGGTGCTATGATTACAGGCATAAGACACCTCACCCAGTCTGGTAAGCATCTTTTCATGTGCTTATTTGCCTCAATTTATATTTGATACAGGACACAGAAAGGCTAGAAAAATGCTTTTCAATCAACCACTGGAAACTACCCTCCAAACAACTATTTGCCATCAAACTGACTTATAAATCTCTACTTGTGCTATTATTATAGAACTAGCTTTTCCATATTAGGTATTTAATGCATGTTAGGTTATTCACTTAATACTGAAAGTTACAAACATCTTCATTTTACAGTGTGCTAATGTTTCCAAGAAAGGAAAAGTTGAAGTACTCCTAATTATTAATATGAAAGTCAAAGCACCTAGTTGAGAGGGTGCCTGTCACAATGTCTCTGAAATTTACAATTCATATAAAGCCCACACAATATCACTTCTTTCAACATAACTTAAGCAATCTTTAAGTAACTAAGAAGTTTGAATTCTCAAGAGAAACACAATTCAAAAGGTGCTAGAAATCTGAAAGCCCTGTCTATATCAAACACATGTCAAGGTAATCTCTACTCTGAGTGCCAGTTTTATTCCAATATGTCAATTTTTTGTCCAAAATTTTATTTTTTCCTTACTAGACAACAAAACCTAGATTATGCTAAAACTCTAATAAAAGAACATCTGCAACCACCACCAGAATAGATAATTTGTGATATAATCATACAGTTAAACCCCAGAGCAATAAAAGGACTAACTATGGGTACAGGTACCATGGCTGAACCTCAAAAATACTATATTTAGAAAAATAAGCTTTACACAGAAGAGTACACACTGTGTGGTTTCATTTGCATGAAGCTCAAAAATAGGCAAAACTATCTACAGTGACAGAAGTCAGTATAGGAAGGTGGATAGGGATTGACAGGGTAGGAGGGGAACTTCCTAGGGATGATGTAATGTTGTATATATTGATAGGAGTAGGGGTCACACAATGCATGTATTTTTCAAAACTCAACAAACTGTTAACATTTAAGATCCATGCACTGAAAAATAAAGTGTATAGAAGCAGATATTATAGAAATGGCTGTTTTTCCACATAATCTGTAAAAGAAATTACTGTAACACTGCTCTCGATTCCTTCAATTCCTTCCTTACAACTCATAAACAATTTGGTTTCAGTGACACAACGCTGGTTTCCCTTCTAATCCTGGACTATTCTTTTGATAAATTTTCCTTCTCCGCCCTCCCTTCATGTTTCTGTAAACTAATTATGGTCCCACATTTCTTTCCTATATACTCCCTGCATGATCTCTCCACCAGACTCTACCACCACCTATGGGCTGAAGATGACCACATCTCTCTATTAAACTGTATCTAAAACCCAGCTGCTACTAGGCATGACATATCAACACAAGCTCAACACTTACGAACCCTAAATTTTTCTTCCCCATCCCCACACCTGAAAAAAACTTGCCCTTCTTATCCTAGATTGAAATCATTCTTAAACATCTTCCCTTTGAGCAAGTTGCAGCGTCCCACAAAAAATGGAGACAACGATAACGTTGATGATAATGGAGCCCACCTGGGCCGCTTACTATTCTAGTCCAACTGCATCCTATTGACGCTGCCCACACTACTCTGTGAGGATGAGAGATGAATACGATGTTACCTCACACCCGGCTTATAGAGAATAACTAACACTCATCCAGAACCAACCACCTGCCAAAACTGCTAATCACTTGACACACACCTCATTTAATCTGTACTAAAGCTGCCCTGAATGAAACTAAGCTCACAATAAATTAACTTGGCCAACGTCACACAATTAAGGCAGCAAAAGCCAGGTTTTGAGCCCAAATCCTTCTGGGGCTCTAAGATCCCCCATCTTTAAACACACAAGCTAGAGATTGTATACCATGGAGTTCTATTCAGCCACAAAAAACCAATGGTGATATAGCACCTCTTGTATTATCCTGGATAGAGCTGGAACCCATTCTACTAACTTAAGTATCCCAAGAATGGAAAAACAAGCACCACATGTACTCACCATCAAATTGGTTTTAACCGATCAACACTTAAGTGCACATACAGTAATAACATTCATCGGGTGCCGGGCAGATGGGAGGGGGAAGGAGAGGATGGGTATATACACACCTAATGGGTGCAATGCGCACCGTCTGGGGGATGGACACGCTTGAAGCTCTGACTCGGGTGGGGCAAGGGCAATATACGTAACCTAAACATTTGTACCCTCATAATATGCTGAAATAAAAAAGAAAAAAAATTAAAAAAGAAAAAAAAGCCTCCAATTGGTAGAATCTAAGTGAAATCGTAATACTTTTCAGACCACCCAAATAATAGCCATCTGTCAACCATTTTACAGTTGGGAAAGTGTAACCTTGTCGCAGATAACTTTTCAGGCTTCGCGGACATATGAAGGAACCCGTTAACTCTCCCAATCCGGATCATACAGCCCCTCCCACCCCATGACTTCCCCAGGTGCCGTCATCCCGGCTCTCCAATCTCGTGCTTAGGTGAGGTTGACTTTTGGACTGCGTCAGGGGGTGACAAAGGGACGTTGGAGAGGCCGAGAGCCAGACCTCTTCAAAGAAAGAGGGAAAGAGCCAAACCTCGGACTCAAGATGGGTCACTTTCTGGACCCCACGAGCCATGCCTCTTAGACAAGCAACGATCCCGGGGGTCACCTTGACCCGCAGAAAAACAGACAGAACTTCCATACTGAGCCAGTCCCTCCAGGAGAGAAACTACACAAAGAGGAGTCTCAATGACCACCGCGAGCTGGTGTGGAAAGGCGGCGGGAAGTGCGAGGCGAACCGAAACGAACCGAACTGCAGACAGAAGTCTCTCCGGGCTCCAACGCCGCGACTGCCCGGCGTGGGAGCTCGGGCAGCCACTCCTCCCGTCCAAGCTGGCACGGCGCGACTCGTACCTGCGGACTATAGGCGTCCGAAGCCCATGTTCCCACCAACTTCTGCGTGAAGCCACTAAACTTGTAGTACATGACGCTCGGAGTCTGACTTTTCGCGTCCGCTGCCTGCGCGACCGCCCCAGGAAAGGACCCCGCCTCCTCGGTTGTGGTCCCAAGGCTCAGCGCAAGGACCCTGCTCCAGGAGCTGGGCTGCCCGGAGACTGCCTGACTTAAAACATGTATTCTGACGCCACATGGGGGAACCAGAAGCCGATTTCTCAGGACCCCAAAATACAAAACTAGCTCTAAGTACAGAAAGCCGTTGTGGCGGGGTCTTTGGAAAATATGAAGTTCCGTCTTTCCCCCATTTCTATTTGGGCAGTGCCACGACGCCTCACGGAATGCGCAAGCGCCCCACCGTCTAAGCCCGGAGGCTGAGGCTCTGAGGGCAGGTGGGGCGGGCTCTGGGCGGGACCCTGGGAGGGGCGTGGAAGGGGCGGGGCTGGGTTGAGGTTGGGGCCAGGTGAGAACTTTCCAGGCAGAGAGACCTGGTCCCGCGGGGCAGTCACTTGGTCGTTGGGTTGAAGGCTTCTCTTCCTTTATCAAACTTTACTTGCTGGTAGTCTCTTTTCTCCCCACCTTGATCACCTCTTGAAGGACCCCGGTCTTGCTCAGTGTGCCCAGGAATATGGACCGGTCGCCAGGCTTCCCCTGGCAACCTGGGACTGTGAGCAAATAAGAAAATTTGGAAGCACCGCCTGTTTAGTACCGAGGGCTGTTGTGGATTTCGCCCCAATAATATAAAAGTCGCCTCCTGGGCTTTGTGCAGAGGAAATACACATAGTGACCTAAACTTCAGGCACCTGAGTGTAAATGTTGCACAGTTTCTAAGAATTGGTTTTCATTCTCACCTGAGTTCTTTGGGAAGTGGTTACTCATCCTTTTTGGGCCTCTGCTCTTTGAGATAAATGAGGTGGGGGGAGGTGACTAGAAACACTTGCAAAATCTGGACCTTGAGCCTGAAAGATCTGGGACTACCACTTTTAGTTCTGGAAGTATTCATTTCAGGTAAATTTAAAGATGTCTTTTAAGGCTCCACTATGTGCAAGGTTATAGATGCATTTGTAATGCATTTATGAAACCATGTGGCAAACTGATGGATGATACTAACTAACCTTTATATAACATTTTCTATAAACTCATTTAATCTTCACAACAATCCTATGAGGTAGGTACTATTATCATCTCCATTTTACAGTATAGGAAAATGAGGCTCAGAGAGGCTAAGTAACTTACTCAGCTCAGCGATTAGCAGCAGAGCTAGTCATCTGGCTCAAGAGTCTGTACTCTTAAGCACTGTATTACAGGTAAGTAGATACAACTCCATTCCGAGAAGAGGGGGATCAAGGCTGAGCACTCCAGAATGAGAGTGTACACCAGCATCTTGCCTTTGGCAAATCTAAACCCAACACCTCCAAGTATTCAGCATTGCCATACCTTGGAGAGTAAAGGTTTCAGCAGATTCATATAAGCCAATCCAAAGTTGCTGCTTTTACAAAGCAGCATTGTGACATAAGGGAAAGAACATGCGATTTGGGTTTGGGTCCCAATTTCTCCAAGGCTGAGTGATTTGGGACTAGTCATTTCCATTTTCTGAGCCTCACTTGCCAATTCTGCAAGATAGGAATCATAATCATTATCATATCTTTCCTGACTAGTGTTCTGAGAATCAACAGTTCAGTAAGTTACAAAGCTTACACTATGTTAAGTTGGTGATCTTACCTTTGGTCATTTCCCTTTTTCATAGTTGGCTGTACATAAGATTCTTAGTTACCATAAATTTTTCTTGGTTACTGTAATCTAAACTAATTAAAAACTGGCATCCTTCATACCAAGAAAGGGGAATGAACTTACTAGCGAATAGTGGAAAGAAAAGCCTTTCATAGAGTTTAGATTGAAAAGAGAAATGAAATCATTTAGGACAGCTACCTGTCTCCACCCTACTGTCTTCTGGACATGTTTTGGAAGAAGAAAGTAGAGAATGTTCCCCAACTTTTAACAGAACTAAGGTGTACCAGTTTCTTGAGGTATAAAGTGCCTGTCAACACTGGTTATTTTCTTAAAGTTCCTGCCATCTGATTTTAGATCCTGCAAGACATAAATTAAGAATCCTGAAAATGTTACAACAGCCGGGCTGTTCAGTGGGAGATAAAATGTCAGTAGCAGAGTGTGGGTTGGGATGTCACATGGAGTGGCTGATCATGGGAAGATTTTGTCTCATTTCCCAAATAAAACGCAGCACACTCTGACAGTGCTAAGGCACCCTATTCTCATTCGGATTTGCATATCCCACCTAACATCAAAGATGTGATTTTTTTTTTAATCATAATCCCTTCAGGTTGCTCCCCAGATCCTATTCTGAGGGAAAGTGACCGCAACTCAGAGTGCAGAAAAGCTTGCCAATCCCCAAGTGAGTGCCAATGCCAGTCTGGCTCCAGGTGAATCAGAATGCTGCTGCTTCTCCATTTATGAGGGCTGTGTGCTAATGGCCTCTGGCAGGCCACTCTGTGAAAGCACTCCGGGAATGGATGGAAAAACCAATATAAATTTTAAATTGGGTTATACTGAATATAGATAGGAACTGCCTTGTGAAATAGTTCTTAATTTTTTAAATTCTCTAATTTTCCACAAATTGACTGTTTAGCAAGACACTTAGTAGGTCTGGCAGATTTAAAATATGTAGGCCCTGTGGTAGCTGAGGTCATTGTGGACTCCTCCTTCTGATTCCTTCAAGCCTTTCCTGTCTTCAGGAGGGCTCATGTATCACCTGGCTTTGGTGTCACCAGTTGGGAGCAGAAATATCAGTAATGAACATTGGTTCTGGGCTCATTTACCATAGGAAAAGTGCCTCCAGGACATAGGCCCTAAAAAGCCCTGCTTTCCTCCACTTTACTGTTTCTTTGCTGCCAAATCCACAAACTGAAAAACATTTTTAATCTGGTGGAGGATGATTATGCACGTGGGTTTTGCCCATTCTAAGGTAGTTTCCCTCATAGAAAATGGAATATATATAGTGCAGTGTTATTGTTGTTTTTTTTTCCCGTGGCTTGTGTCTACTCTCTCTTTGGCAAAAAAAGAAGGTAGAGGAAATACATTTTCCCAACATTTAAAACTGCTAGTGATACCCTCAAGAAAAGCATCCCAAGTATTAATAAAATATTTAAAAAACAAAATGGAGAGCTAAACTCACTTTATAATACTCAGAATGATGAGTCGTTCAATTATAATTTTCATGTGGCAGAAATCTCAGGTGTCATCTCTTCCTGTTTTTGATAAATAAAGTTCTATCTGGCATGGAAAGTTTAAGTTTGTCTTTAAAACTTGAAGTCTAGATTATATTGATATTGAAAACCAAACCTTTGTTAAAGCGTGGTGTTTTTACAGCAAAAGATTTGAGGGTCTGAGTTCTGCATTTCTTGCCCAAAGGAGGGGAGACGGCAGCTGGGATTGCAGTTGCTGGGACAGCTTTATTGCAGTTCAGGATGAACATATTGACATCAACTCCCTACTCTGACCTTCTCATTGTTGAATGTCAATACAGTGTGTGACACTGTCTCACTTTTGCCTGCCTGCTTTTCGTTTTGTGCAAGTCAAAAGCACATCCACAGAGAATATGGATTTAACTCAAATTTGACACATCACATTTCATTTCACTGGTTAAGAAAGGCTGAGATATGACTCATAATTTATTTTAAATCATTTTAAATACACTTAATTATGCAAAGAAAAAAGTTGACATTCAGAACAAGATTCGGGCTATTTTACATTAACATCATCTATAAAAATACAGTACATACCATGTTGTCCTATGCATACAGTAAAAGGATTAGCAGCCGCCTTCTTCAGTTTTGGGGACAAGGGGTAGTTCCTAATCACTGGGGGATTCCCACTCTCTGCATCACATATGTCTATAGTGTTGAAATATTTCACAGTCAGCATGTATGACTTCTGTAAGCCAGTATTCACACACACAAATAACAGAGTCCCCAAAAAAACAAAAATTAGAATTTTTAAAATGTTTGCATGTACTTATACCCCAAACTACCAGTTAACTTAGAATATTCTTTAATCATCCACATATAGACATGAGGACCTATTAAGTGACAATCTCCAAGTGCTAGGCCACAGGGAGGGTGACTTGAGGGCCATTCTGCCCATTACAGCTAACACTGTAGTGGTTCTTCTTCACTGGCTGTTGAAGAAAAGAATGAATGAATGAACAAATGAGGACAAATGAACATCACCTCCACATATTGCTGTAAGAAATGAGCAACCACTCTGGACATTATTTACATGGGTGCCCTGACAGCTGTGGAAATTGATGACCAAGCGGAAAAGGAGCTAAAGAGCCATACACCTGGGTCTCAGAAATGTGGATGGATCATTTCCCTCTGAGGTAGTAAAACTTTTTGTCTGTAGAAAAATCTACCTGGATCTGTTCAATATCGAAACGAAGGTGCTCTATAGCCATTGAAAGTCAGTATGTCCAGATTCCAACCCTGCACTAGATTTGTGACCTTTGGCTAATTCCTTAACCTCTCTCGGCCACAGAATAAAAGAATTCAACTTAACAGCGTAATTGCAAAGATTAAATAAGATGAAATGTGCTGGCCGGGCGCGGTGGCTCACACCTGTAATCCTAGCACTCTGGGAGGCCGAGGCAGGTGGATCGCTCAAGGTCAGGAGTTCGAGACCAGCCTGAGCAAGAGTGAGACCCTCGTCTCTACTAAAAATAGAAAGAAATTAACTGGACAACTAAAAATATATATAGAAAAAAATTAGCCAGGCATGGTGGCGCATGCCTGTAGTCCCAGCTACTCGGGAGGCTGAGGCAGTAGTATCGCTTAAGCCCAGGAGTTTGAGGTTGCTGCGAGCTAGGCTGACGCCACAGCACTCACTCTAACCCAGGCAACAAAGCGAGACTCTGTCTCAAAAAAAAAAAGATGATATGTGCTGAAAAGGCTTAAAGAAAATATGTAAATACCTGGAAGTCTATATGGGAAATAATATTGTGTAAAAATGATAAAACTGGATCTATAGTCACTGATTCAACCAAAAATTAATTTAGCATGATGTGAAGCATTAGAATTTTAAGTTTATTGGAGTTTGTGTTTGTGTAAAGTGAGCTGGTTATAATAAAGATAGTAACCTAAGAATCTTTCCATTTCCTCAGCCCCCATCCCTTTCTCTCTTCCTTTCTCCTTCCCCCAAGAGTAGTAAATGTTAGTTAAGGTCATGGGACAGCCAGACCAGAGCTGTCAGGTGGATTGGATCACGGTAGGAAAACAGCCACCAAAGATAAGGAATCTATGTTGAAAACCTGAAGGCCAAAGTGAGGAATCTGGCGTCCCATTAAAATAACGCCTGACCTTTGAGCATTGGCATTGAAACTCAAAAATCAGATCACTTCCAAATGCTAAATCCATGATTAACTTGCCTCTCCTTCCTCCTCAGATTCTTAAACGGTGGAAATTTGGCATTGCTTTCGTCCTGCTACATAGAAACAAAGCCACGGTCCTATGATGACCTTCTGAAGAGGGTGACAGCTACATAGGCTACACTGACCAACCTAGGTTTGAATCCCAGCTCTTCCTACTGGCAAGCACAGTTACCTTGGGCAAGTTACTTCCCCATTCTGGGTCTCAGAGGTGAAGTGAAGGCTCTAAATCACAGGATTATCTGTGTACTACCATGTAGCAAAGGTACCAGCATGTGTTCACTAGTGCCCGGGCACAGCCTGCCAGGTGATTCTAAAACGGCTGACTTAGGGAGGAGGGCTGGGGAAATCAGCCTGCAAGAAATGGACCAGTCTATAGCCTGGGAAACAATGCCATGAAAAAAAAAAAAGGCTAGGAGGAAGTTATAAATCTGCAGAATATATCTAATGGAAGGCAAATCTCCCCCTTAAAAGAAAGGGAACTGGAGAGACTATGACATTTCGAAAACGACACCTGAGAAAAAGCCCAAGTCTGGGGCCCTTAGTGTGGCTGTGCCCTCCACGGACGCCCCCCACTGGTACTCTGGCCCAGGAGAGAAATGTGCTAAGGAGCCCGTTCCAAATAACCCAAAGGTCTCAGCAAAAGACTAATAATGCTGAAGCTGGGCTTTCTGACAGCGGGGAGAGTGGAAGGAAGACAGGCTTGTTGGCGTTTCATCCTTTGATCCTCACATTTTTTCCACCCCGCAAACTGCAAGGCTATCCTGTCCTCTTCCCTAGCACTTCTGCATCCTCACAGCAGCCCACAGATGCGCATCAGAGAATGACTGCATCTATTATAATCTAAGCCATGGTAAAGGTAAAAATCAAATCAAGGTGTTTGTGTTTTATCCCCCCGAGTAGAAGCAAGCACTCCGTGAACACACGTAGCCTTGTTTCGGCACAGATGTCAGGAACGCAGAGCCTGTAAATCTGCCCAGGCAGTTCTGTTCTTGAATCATTAAGAACAACCGAGTGGGTGGAACAAGAACATGAAATTGCTGTGTGAACTCGTGTTTTGTTTATGGAGCAATCATTTCTAGACGTGTTTTCTTTTTTTATGAAGAATCTTTTCTATGTTTGCCTTTTTAACACCCCACCTTCCTTCCTGTCCCCAGCTCTCCCACACCCACTAAAAAGAAACATCGAGAGCATCACAGAAATCTCTGCAAATTTACAGAATAGGTTACATTAAGTGTCTCTCTAAAACAATTCCGTTTACTCAGTCAAAATAAATGATTTGGTAATATGAATAACACAGGTAACAATTGAATCTGAACATTGTGTTTTGTTTAAAATGTTCAAAACAACAGCTCCTAAATCATAAAAATCACTTGTCTTTTTCTATCATTGTGCTATGAGGACCTTGTTAACCCAGTGAACTGAAAGTTCTTGTGATGCAAATTATCATCAGTATTTAATTAGTAGTTTATGCCACAAGATTCTTTACTTCACTGAGCCTCAGTTTCTTTATCTATAAAATGGCAATAATATCTACTTTGTGAGTGCCTAGCACATAGTAAACACTCATTAAACTGTAGCAGTTACTGTTATTACTAATAGTAGTACCAGCTAGGTGGGCAGGATGGAGTAGGGTTTTGCCAAATCCTGTCACTCCTCTTCTCTGAAAAGCCCCAACCTTGGCACATAGCAGGCATCCAGGAAGTGATGGCTCTTAGACTTATCTTGGTGATAATAAACCCCAGTTAGTGCCCCAGACTTCCTGGACCCCCAGCAGTTTCCATCCACCTCGCGAACCAACCTGCCCAGCTGCTCCCTCCCCCGCCCCTAGAAGGGGTTTGTGTGTTAGCTCTGGTGCTGTGTTTACCATCTGGGTGGGTCTCACTTTATTATATTTTTTCTCCTGTTGTTTTTGGCTTCTCCTCGTTGTCCTGCCTGGCACACACCCCAGCCACGTTCTCTGTGGCATATCACCGGCATGTCCCCCTGTTTTTGGCATCGGGGTTGCTGCTGGAAGCAGAACATGGTGGCATCAGGTGCTTTAAAACAGGGAGAGATTGCATTAAATTTTCTCTCTGGCAAATGAGCTTGGTTTTTAAAAAATGTTCCATGGAATGGATGTAATAACTCAGTTTCATGATAATTTCTTCTCTGCTTGCTCTAATTGCAAAGAATTCTTCCAGAAACAATGGAGTATTCCGGCTTTTCAATAGGCTAAAGAGACTGCATTTACATAGGGCTTTTATCCAGAGGAGGGCTTTTCAGACTTCACCCACAACACAGCCAGGTTCCAGGGAAACTTCCCCAGCAAGGCCAGGGCTGGTCCTGCAGAAGACCCAGGAAGCCCACTGGGTGTCATGGGCCTCCAAATCATGCCCTCCCCGGGACATTCTTAGGAGTTTCCACAAGAGGTACTTTGCTTTTTGATCTGAAAGCCTGTCAGGCCAACATTCAGGTCTAGGACAAGATCTTAGCTTGAAGAAAGGCCTACTTTCTTTAGGCTCTGGGACTACCAGGGGCTGTCTGTCCCCAGCCAAGCACACTCTAGGAGCTGATCAAATTAGAACACTGGGGGGAGAGGGGTGTGGGGGCACAGACTCTTGCAAGAGAGCTGTAATGCTGTCAATCAACTAGCACTTAATTTCCGGTGGGTTGTAAAAGTGCCATTTATCTTGCAAGCTGCAGGGTGAGCAGCCCAGTAGGATTCTAAGTTAAATGATGCAGGGAGAACAACTCTTGGTAAGGATTTTGTGCCTCAATTAAAAACAAAGCGAAAAAAAGACCAAACCTATTTTTATATTGATTGCAAATATTGTAGGGAAGGAATCTCTTCCACTTAAACTCCCTTGATGAAGCCACAGGTTGCCTAATAGGTCACAGGAGGCCTGGAACTGCTCAACGCCCCTCCTGGGCACAAATGGAGCGTTGCTGCTACACCCATATGGGGCTGGGCTCTGCAGGCTGCCCTGCCAAATTTTAGCCACTTTGGCACTGTCCTGCCAATAATGGGACGGTCCCCAGGGAAAATGGGTGAAGTCAGGTGCAGAAGGATCTGGTTGAATGGATCACAGGGCAGTTAGGAGCGGGGAGGCAGCAGTGGCCCTGGAACAGCAAGGCAGTTGGCAGAAGGAGGCCAGATATGGCTCTGCTGCTGTTGGACATTTGTACCCTCTCCTGGGCTTGCAGACTTCTCCTGATTTAGAAAATCACGGGGAACTGTTCATTTCTGAGAAGGGCTGCACAAGAAAGAAACAACTTCATGTAACCGCGTAACTGGAGCATTGGTGGTGGGCTCTGTCATTTAAATTCCTTATAGGATACAAAAATGTTATTCAATAAGTATTACCAAGTTGCCATCCAATAGGATGTTCCATGATGAGGATAATGTTCTATGTCTGTGTGGGCCAATACAGTAGCCCCTGGCCACATGTGGCTGTAGAGCACTTGGAATGTGGCTAGTGCAACTGAAGAACTTAATTTTTAATTTTATTTCATTTTCATTTTCATTTAAATAGCCACATACAGCTAGTGGCTATCCTGGGTAACACAGGTTTAAGGGGATGAAGGTGTGAAGGAGAAAGCAGACTTAAGAGCAACGACCCTATTTGTCCAAGTCTCCAAAGAAGGAAATCCAACTCATTTGCTAATGAATTCAGGCCACAGGAGTAAAATAATAATTTCAATTTGTATTAAAAAGTACGTTAATTCCTGTGTAAATGTTGAACCACAATAGTGTCTCTTTTTTACAATTTCAGTGGGGAAAAGACCATTTTATGCTTCTGGAAAATAGAAGTGTCATTTTCATCACGTGGCCAGCATTAATATCTCCAACTTCTAGCCATGTAGGGGCTTGCCTCTGTAGGCTTCTAATGTCATGCTATGATTTTTATAGCCAGAGGCAAAAGCAAGTTCTTCTATTGCTAATGACAGGTCGGGTTTCCCACTCTGATTTAGACAAGCACTCCATCCAATAGTTCACTGCATTTCAACATTTCTCTTTGCAAAGTGGCAACTTAATCCTCTGAGAAATGTTTCACGTGTGGCTGACTGCTGTTCAAACAGCTCACGACGGTGGATGTGTCGCCCCTAGGCCTGGGCAAATCCCCTGGATGAGGTGGCCTCTGCCCACAGACAGTGGGCACCAGGGAAGGGGCAGCACACAGCTGCCCCTGTGGAGCAGGCCCTGAATCCCTGGCCTCACCCCTTGCAAGGGCCAAAGGTCAAGCAGAGAGGGCACAGGTAAGGGGGGAACGAAGAGGTCTCAAGCAGGGCACAGGGTGGCAGCAGCAGGCCAAGTGCTTGGCAGCAGGGGAGGAAGAGGGGGATGAGGCTCTCCGGGTTAAAAACACACAACTAAAAGGTCCAGTAAGCCGGCAGCTGGGAGCCACATGTCTGATCCAAACAATAAGCCTTTAAAAATCCACAAAGCTCAAGCACAGCACAACAGCACTCTCTGACGCCAGAGCTCTGCCCTGGTCTTGTGAAAAGCACCAAGGACTCACCCTGCAGCAGCTACCCCTAAGCAGCAGGGCAGGGGCAGGATGTCCCAGGCAGCTGGAGGTGCCAAAAGCAGACACCAGCCCAGGCTCTGCAGGCCTGGACAGACAGCTCAACCAGGCCTGCTGCATCGATACATGACCTTAATGAGCAGGATAAACACCATTTGGGGCCATTTGCTGTGAAATGGACTGGAATATATGAGAAATCAGCCTTGTATGGGCAAAAAACACACACATCAGCAGAAAATAATGTGCTACAAAAGTTTAAACTGAAGACGTGCCATTCTGAGTGTGTGGAGGCGTTAATGCTTACGTAATTAATCATTTCATATTTGAAAATTGGGATTTTTTTTCCCTTTAATTAATTAGCCAGTAGACTCGTTATAGTACATTTTTCATGTCAAAAAGGCAGTGGGTTCTAAGAGAAGGGGGGCCACAGGGGAAAAGTGACAGCACGTTACAGTGTGCTGTGGAAAGTACAGGAACCACCATCGTCCCCGCTCAAAAAAATCCCTCTGGAAGGTGCAGAAGCCCAGAACAGGGCAAAATCTATGGGACTTTTCCAAGTCTCATCAATGCAAGACTTGCTGGTGCTCACATTTTTCAGAACCTGCATTTAGGTCTTAACCAAGTGTTGTTTCCTGCTCGACCAGTGTATTTGTCTTTTACTAGAAAGAGGGTGCATCATGAGGGCTAAAGATTAAACTCCGAAGCCAACCACCTGGATTCCAGTCCTGACTGCAACTTATCAATGCTCGACTTTAGGCAAGTCACTCTTAACCTCTTTGTGCCTCAGTTTCCTGCTCTGTACAATGCAGATAATGACAGTACCTACCTCAGAGTTGTTGAGAGAGGAAAATAAAATAATACATATAAATTGCTTACTTAGGTCCCTGGCACATGTTGAAGACTCAAAAATGGTAGGTTTTATTTCTAGAGGAGTTGCACTTCTTTGTGGAACAGAAGACCACCCTTGACTTTTTCTTCACAAAGCTGTGTGTGTGTGTGTGTGTGTGTGTCTGTGTGTGTGTGTGTTTTAAAACATACATAACAAAATTGACTATTTGAACCCTTTGTAAGTGTGCAGGTCAGTGGCATTAAGCATATTCACACTGTTGTGCAACTGTCACCACCATCCATTTCCAGAACTTGTTTATCTTCCCCAACTGAAACTCTGAAGCCATTAAACACCAACTGCCCATTTCTTCCCCCACCCCCAGCCCCTGGCAGCCAGCACTCTACTTTCTGTATCTATGAATTTGTCTACTCTACAAACTTCATATAAGAGGAATTATAATACTATTTGTCCTCTGTGACTGGCTTACTTCACTTAGCGTAATGTTTCCAAGTTTCATCCATGTTGTAGCATGTACCAGAACTTCATTTCCTTTTAAGGCTGAATACCATTCTGTTGTATGTTTATACCACAGTCTGTTTTTCCACTCACCTGTTGATAGACACCTGGGTTGCTTCCATCTTTTGGCTACTGCGAATAGTGCTGCTATTAACATGCGTGTACAAATTATCTCCTCAAGTCTCTGTTTTCACTTCGGAGTGAATTCCCCAATGTGGAATTGCTGGATTTTTTGAGGAATCACCATATCATTTTCTGTAACTACTGCACCATTTTACATTCCCACCAGCAATATACAAGGCTCCTCACCAACACTTGTTACTTTCTGTTTGTTTGTTTGTTTCATGATAGCCAACCTGATGGATGTGAAGTGGTATCTCATGGTGGTTTGACCTACATTTCCCTAATGACTGGCGATGTTCAGCATCCTTTCATGTGCACACAGCTCTCTGACAGTGAGTGCAATGGGAAGAGCAGGGCAGAAATCCGTTGGGTCCGGGCGTAGGAACTGCCGCGAGCAGGGAATACAAGCCCCCTATTCAGGGCCAGCGCAGGCCAATCCTGAGAGTTCCCAAGGATGACTGCTGACTCAAAATTGGGGCAAGTCCAAGAAAAAGGAAGCTAGACAGAGAGAAGGAGCTGTTCTGAGTGAGCTGTTGAAACTATATAGACAGTCCAAAAAGGCAGAAGATGCTCATATTTGTGCCCCGGGTGGAAGGATGATGCCCTCCCAGAACACTGGGGGCTGGCCTCCCTCTGCAGTTCTGAGTGGGCCCAGGCAGCTGGCTCCTCACAGCCTCTGCAGAAGGAAGGGAGATATGAGCCCCTTCCCACACACACCCTCCACCAGAAGCTCCAGACTTCGTCCTGGGCCCCTGCAGGAAGCAGACGAGGATGGGAAAAGGCCACTGAGCTGTCCCTCTGTGAGGCTCCATCCTCGATCCTTTCTCCAACCGTGCCATGTCGCTAGCACCGCACCCTGCCTCCTGCTTCTAGTTTTCTATCACTACCTGAAGTTAACTTGTTTATTTCTTTGCTTACCTTTTAATTGTCCCTCTCCCTCTCTGGGCGGTCAGCTCATGCAAAGAGAGACTTTGTCTCGTTTGCCTGGCACAGAGCAGGAGCTCAGTAAATATTTGTTGAGCAAATGGATGAACTGTTTCGATCCCTCTTCTCTCAGTCGTGGGGCTGGAACCTCTGACTTCTCTCTCTTCTCTGACTCTACCACCACTTCACCTCATACTCAGTTTTTTCATGGAAATGTCTCTCCTTTCTTTTTTTTTTTTTGAGACTCGCTCTTTTGCCCAGGCTAGAGGGAGTGCCGTGGTGTCAGCCTAGCTCACAGCAACCTCAAACTCCTGGGCCCAAGCAATCCTTCTGCCTCAGCCTCCCGAGTAGTTGGGACTACAGGCATGCACCACCATGCCCAGCTATTTTTCTATATGTATTTTTAGTTGTCCAGATAATTTCTTTCTATTTTTAGTAGAGATGGGGTCTCGCTCTTGCTCAGGCTGGTCTCGAACTCCTGGCCTCAAGCGATCCACCCACCTCGGCCTCCCAGAGTGCTAGGATTACAGGCGTGAGCCACCGCGCCTGGCCAAAATGCCCCTCCTAATCTCCTCCTTCTCTGACTGCTGGCCCTCAGCCCTGGGCTACTCGACCAGTTACAGTGGCCAAGACTTCAGTCTCTTCCTCTCAAATTTACTCCAAAACTTTTCTTCAAATACTCTTTCACCACATCTTCTGCCAGTCAAGAATCTGTACCCACTCACCCAGTTCTGGTGCATCAGCGTCTATGGAAGCTAAAGCCTTAAAAAGGTGTAAACTCTTTGACCCAGAAATTCCATTTCTATGAATTTGTGTTATGAAATAATCATAATTATATCCAAAGATGTATCTTCAAAGATATGCATTGTGGTGAAAATGGGCAATTGGATAAATAAATTATGAAACATCTGCAAAATGAAATACTTAGAACCTATTACAATGTCATGCTATAGTACAATTCTTGACACTGGAAGATGTTATTAATGTACTGTTACATTTTATTTAAAACAGAAGTGTTAGTTAAGATACATTTTTTTGGTTGTTTGTTTTTGAGACAGGGTCTCCCTCTGTCACCCAGGCTAGAGTGCAGTGGCATCTTCATAACTCCCTTCAACCTCAAACTCTTGGGCTCAAGTGATCCTCCCACCTCAGCCTCCCAAGTAATTGGGACAACAGGTGCGCACCACCTCACCTGACTAATTTTTCTGTTTTTTGTAAAGATGGAGTCTTGCTATGTTGCTCAGGCTGTTCTTGAACTCCTGGCCTCAAGCAATCCTCCCGCCTCAGTCTCCCAAAGTGCTAGGATCACAGGCGTGAGCCACCACACACAGACAAGGTACATTTTTGGACGCTAAAACAAAAGTCAAAATGATAGTGGCTTAAATAAGATAGGAGTTCATGGAATCTAGGGCTGATGAGGGGTCCACAGGTCAGGGACCCAGGCTCCTTTTCTCTCTTGTGTCTCCATCATCCACCTTGTGGTCTACGATGGCTGCTCCAAGCTCGTGTCATCACAGCTGTGGGGGGACAGGGAGATGTGGGTGTAGGGAGCATACCCCCGTCCTTTAAGGGCATGAGCCAGAATTTGCACACATCCCTTCTGCTCACATCCCTTCTGCTCACATTCATTAGCCGGAAATTAATCACACAGCCATGCCTCAGTGTGAAAGAGATGAGAAAACGGATCGTATGCTCACTGAAAGCAAGGAGCTTTGATGCCTAAAGGACCAGGGAGAGTGCGTGTGGGCATAACACAGCACATGGCAGAGCACACGTACACCATGGTGTACACCAAAAGTTTTAGCTGTGATGATCTCTAAATGGTGATTTTTATATTTTGTTTGTGCTTTTCTGTGCAAATTCTCTAATGAACATGTATTGCTTTTGAAGTCAAGGCAAAAAACGTTACCACATTTCCTGTCTAATTAGTCGAGTCTCCCTGAGCTTCTGTCTCATTTCCTGCCAGGCCAGCATCCATTGCAGGACCAGCACAGCCCTGGTTCGTTTTGCCCCAGGGCCTTTTAATTACACTGTCCCCAGGGTCCCAGTGCTGCCTGACCTCCTCCCCCAACATTCCCATTCAATTCTCCTCCTTCTTGAGAGTCACTTCAGGATCGAGAGGTTCCCCACCTGTCTCAGGCTTGGGCAATCTTGTCTTCAAAGCGCCTATATCACATCCATGTGCACATGGTTGAACCATTTTTTTTTTTAGAGACGGGGTCTAGAGGGGTCTTGCTATGTTGTCCAGGCTTCTCTTGAACTCCTGGCCCCAAGCGATCCTCTTGCCTTGGCCTCCCAAAGTGCTGGGATTACAGGCGTGAGCCACAGCGCTCAGCCAGTGTTGCACCTTTGTTCAGCCCTCTGCGGTCCCCCCATCATGTGTGAACTTCAACAAGACTAGAAGTGCCTGGAAAGCAGGCGGATATCTTACACTGCTGTGGTCTTCCCTTCGGCCCCCAGGGCCAGCTATTTCTGAACAGAGTCTGACAGAGCCACAGTCAAGAGTTATTTCTGCCCTGCCTTTGTCAAAGAGGATGCGATAGAGCAGTGGAGGAGTTTCAGCTCAAAGATTTATGGGTTGCATCTCTTGGTATGTGTTCCTTGAGCCTATTAACTTATAAAGTTAAATATAATTAGAAATGTTACCAAGATTGTTTTATAAAAATATTTCGCTTTTTACAAAAGCAACACACTTATTATAGAAATATTGAAAAATACAGAAAGACATAAAAACAAAATCAAAACATCTATAATTCCACCCCCTTATCCTCCCTTTTCATGGAACATATACAGTAAATAAAATAGGAGTAGAAAAGATCCTCCCAGCATCCCAGAGCTGAACTCTGAATTGATGATTTGGCACAAACATGGCTAGATTTTTGTTTCCATAGTTATTCTAAACATACTATCTCTCCATATTCATATCTCTATCACCTATATAGTATCTATATATAGCATCTATAGAATATCTGTGTCTCAGCCTCAGTGAGCCACATTTCTCAGGCAGGAGTGAGGCGGTCAGAACCTACAGCAAAGGTCGCTGTGAGTGGTACGTAGGAGAATCCATCTCAAAGACGTAACTGCAATGCCTGGGACACAGTGGGCACGTCACAAAGTCAGCTGCCACGATTCTCTCTTAAATTTTAACTAATCTGATCGGCAAAAAATTACATTTTATTGTTGTTTTAATTTGCATTTCTTGAATCACTAAGATGATTACAGCAACTTCTCCTATGGGTGTTGCTGGCTTCCCAATGATGTATTATTCATTTGGCCAACAGGCCAATCTCATCACAGAGCTCTGCAGAGCCTCCTGGTGTGGGCCTGTGCCCAGACTGCCCTAGAAAGGACCCATACTTGCCGCAGCTGTGCCTCCAGGGGGCCTTGTTTACTATCCAGACCACCCTCAGGGCCACACTGTGGCTGGACTTAGAGGGCAGGGACACTTGAGGTAGTCAGGGTCGGAGAGGCTCAGTTTTCTAAGGAACTGGGAACCTAAGGGAGGGTGTCAGGAGGCCTGGGGACTTGCACCTACCCTTGATGGGGCCATTGCCCAATTCAGCTATTGGTAGGGTTGGCAGACTTAGCAAACAGTAATACAACACACTCTGTTAAATTTGAAGTCAAGCTGGGTGCAGTGGTGCACACCTGTAATCCCCGCTACCAGGGAGGCTGAGGTGAGAGGAAAATTACTTGAGCCCAGGAGTTCAAGACCAGGCTGGGCAACATATTGAGACCTCATCTCCAGTGAATAAATAAATAAGTAAATCTGAAGTCAGAAAAACAGCAAATAACTTTTCAGTATATCCCAAATATTCATCAATCTAAGTGTCCATCAACAGAGGACTGGATAAAGAAAATGTGGAATATTTACACATGGAATACTATTCAGCTGTAAAAAGAATGAAATCATGTCTTTTGCAGCAACATGGATGGAACTGGAGGCCATTATCTTAAGTGAAACAGCTCAAACACAGACAAATACCGCATGTTCTCACTTGTAAGTGGAAGCTAAATAATGTGCACACATGGAGGCAGAGGGACAATGGGGACTAAGAGGGCAGCGGGTGGTAAAGGGTGGATGATGGGAGGTTGTCCGGTGGGTACAGTGTGTGTTATATGCACTGAAGGCCCTGACTTCACCACAATGCAATATACCAATGTAGCAAAATTGGCCGGGCATGGTGGAGAGCACCTGTAGTCCCAGCTACTCGGGAGGCTGAGGCAGGAGGATCGCTTGAGCCCAGGAGTTGGAGGTTACACTGAGCTATAATCAAGCCACTGCACTCCAACCTGGGTGACAGAATGAGATTCCATCTCTTTAAGAAAATGGAACAAAATTGCATTTGTACCCATGAATCTATACAAATGAAAAAATAATTGGGAAAAAAATTTTTTTAAAATACAAATTTACCCTCTTACAGGTCTGAAAGCCAGAAATCCAAAATCAGTTTCACTGGACTAAAGTCAGCTGGTTCCTAATGGAATCGGTTTGTTTGTCTTTTCCCTATTCTAGAGGATGCCTGCATTCCTTGGCACATGGCCCCTTCTTCCATCTTCAAAACGAGAAGTGTTGCATCTCCAAATCTCTGCTTCTGTCTCTTTCTCTGTCTGGCTCCGACAGTTCTGCTTTCCTCTTATGAGGACCCCTGAGATTACACTGGGCCCACCCAGATAAACCAGTATAATGTCCCCATCTCACGATCCTTAACTTAACCACACTTGCAAGGTCCCTTTTACCATGTGAAGTAACATACTCATAGGTTCTGAAGATTAGGACAAGGGCATCCTTGGGGGACCATTATTAGTCTGCTACAGCTGGTAACCATCAGACGTTACATTGTTTCTATTGCAAAAAGCATTCTGGGTTCTAAACTCCAACAACTCTCTTCCCCAATCTGTATCATAGCCCTTGGCATGTTATATCATGACTATTTTATATATAGTCTGCCTCTGTCTCCCTACTCCCCTGCTTTGAGGATAGAGACAAGAGAAATTCAGCTCAGTCTGCCCTGTGCTTGACACACAGTAGGTGCTTGAGCAAATGATGATTGAATTAACATTACATTGTACAGTAGAACATGCCTCTAACAATGTATGTATGTTATGGCAGTAAACAAGAAAGGGTGTGTTGGGTGGGAATGTGGACTTGGTGGAAGAGAGGTGGACCAGAGAGCTGAGCAGCACACAGAGCACCTTGATCAGAGAGGCATGGGTAGGAGAGAAAAAAGGAGAAGGGCAGGTGTGGCCAAACTGTGACCCCTCTTGGGTCCTGGGTGCAGACAGGGTACACTTAGGAGGTGATTATGAGAGTGGTACAGTTCCCCAAGCACACCCAGAGGCAAGGGTTTGGGTGCAAGCACTTTATTTGAGAAGTGACCCCAGGAAGCTCAGTGAGGGAGTGGAGTCAGACACCTGGGCTCAACCTCCTGGGGCTCCTGGAATTGTCCCACAGAGATGGATCTACAGGGACACTCACTGCCTCTTGGTGTGACACCTGTTTACAGGTGACCTGAGGGAGGACCAGAGGAGATATGGTGGAACACCAACATTATCTGCTCAATGTGGTTATTACCAGGAGGTGGGACTGAAACAATGTACACTTTCAACTTTATTTGCTTTTGTAATATTTTAAAATTTTATAAAAAAGAAGAATATTTCCATTTTGTAAAAATATAGGTAATTGTAGGACATAGTCCTGCCCCACCTACCCTGTAGTTGGGCTCCTCGAGAATGACTGCTTTTTGGCCTCCAAGGCAGCTGGCACCTTGATTCTCCTAGCAGGATCAGATTACATGGTAGACCAACTGTTAGTTCTTTGAGAAAGCTCCATACCGTTTCCTGTAGAGGTTGTACTAATTTACATTCCCAACAGCGTATAAGCGTTCTGTTTTCACCACATCCTCGCCAGCATCTATTGTTTTTTGACTTTTTAATAATGGCTATATTCTGACAGGGGTAAGGTGGTATGTCATTGTGGTTTTGATTTCCCTGATGATTAGTGATGTTGAGCATTTTTTCATATGTTCATTGGCCATTTGTCTATCTTCTTTTGAAAAATGTCTGTTCATGTCTTTTGCCCACCTTTTAATGGGGTCCCACTGGCATTTTGATTTGAGCTAACTAACATTCTCCCCTTTCTCTCACCCCTCACTTGTCACAATCTTTATACAGATATCAATTTCCAGTCACAGTGCATCAGAATCCATCTCTGATCATTAATGGTCTCTTCACAAAAGAAAACAAATCTCAATCATTATAAATTCATCAAGTTCATTTTGTTAGGATGAACTTTTTCCCTTTTATTTTCTTGTGATAAATTTTGTTTCATCTGACTGTTTTCAGACAATGCATACCCCATATCTGTGTCCATTCCTTGGTTCTTGAGTTAGGCCCATGGAGAAAAAGGCCATCAAACCAGCTGTCATAAGTGACAAGACCCTTCTGAGTGTGAAGAACTCAAGGGAACTTCCAGGCTCCATGGCAGCAGAACACCACCGCTTAGGGTCCATGATGACAAGATAGCTGGTCCCTGCCAACTGTCCCTGGGGCCACTCCCAGGTGCAAATGCAGATTAACAATCCTCCCCGAGACATCCCAGTTTGGGTGGATAAGGGTTTGTGGATTAAACCAGAAAGCTTGCAACCCAAAGGCAGCAGAGTCACCTCTCCTGTCTAGTTTCTTGAAAAGAAAGAGAAAGAATGGGGAAAATTTCTTTTCACTCATTCATCCTACAAATTCTTGTTGCATGTCTAGTATGGGCCAGGCACTGTGCCAAGCACCCACTCAGAGATTAAAGGTGAATTTTTTTTTCCCAGGAGGAATGAAATGCATGATGTCTAGGATGCTATCTGGTCAGCTCTGAAATGGAACAAGTAAGAGGTGAGGAGGAAACAGAGAGAAAAGGGAAGAGGGAGTGAATAATCCCCACCCACGAGAAATACGGAGGCCACAGCCCACTGCCAGGGGGCTGACCAGTACCTGGTGTCTCATTCTATCTAAAACCTTAAGGAACACAGTGTTTCCACAAATAAGCATCACACACTTACACACACACACTCCAGAATGTTCTGCTCGCCTGCCACATACAGTGGGGAAGGAGTGCATTTTTGTTTATTTTGGCAAATCTAGAGTCTCATCACTAGCTCTGCCTGGCAGACACTGGGCTCTGCCATGCGTATGTCCCTAATGTGGGGGCAGGGGGAGGGGGAGGCCAGCCCACTAAGGCAGCCAGAGCTCAGGCCTGGGGTCCCCTGCCAGCTGTTCCCTGACTACCCACCATTCTGCCCTTCGACTGCACAATCTGTCTTGCAAAAGCAATCAGCATTCCATTTTCAGGGGATAAGCACCAAGCGCAAAATATTTACCAACCGGAAGTTAAGCTTTGGCACCAAATTGGTTGCCACCTCAGCAAATCAAACTCAGTGAGCTGTCTCCTTGTCTTGGCTGTGCTTGTAATCATCAGCGGCTCGGCATGATCTCTAGGTGAGGGAGTTGGAGGGAGAGCGAGATGGGCGTTTGGTAGGATGCGCTGTTGGCAGACTGTTGACTCTGATCATCTCCTGAGCAGCAGAGGAATGGCTGGCTCTTCCTCCACTAAAGATTTCGCTGTCCCCACCCCCCGCCCCCCACACGCACACTCTGAGCATTCTGAGAGCGGCAGGAGACCACTCTGCTCTGACAACTTTCTCTGCCACTGACATTATCTCCTAATTATCTTCTCAGCAGTGATGGCCTGGTACCAGTCCTCAACTTGTGCAAATGATTATAGTACCCAATCTGATTGGGAGGAAAGGAAATTCTGCAGTTCTTTGAGCTTCTCGGGGCTGTTACCATTTTCCCAAAGGGCCTAAATGTTATAATATTCACAACAATCAGAAGGGAAGAAACACACACATCACTTTAAATGACCATTACTCAGAAAACAACACATTTTTCAGCCAGACGACTACATTGACGTAAGAGGGTAACTCTTGTCCTCAGCAGAGCTTCCAAGAACCAGAGCAATTAAGTAAATGGCCTGAAACAGAACCGAAGGATGGCAGACTCATGTGTGTTTCATGATGTACACTCTGGTGGATGCACCACAGTCTTCAAAAATGATTTTTTAAAGAACGAATTAGTTTTCCCAACAGCCTTGAGGTATGCGGCTCCAGTCTATAGCACACTTTGCTAGGGAAGAGGCCAGTTTGGTCTGGAAATCAAGTAGTGGCATTTAAAGGTTGACTTCACAGAGCCTGTCACTGTGTGTCTGTCCTTAGGGATGGAAGACTAGCAGTCACACCCTAAGTCCCCTCCCCAGCCTCAGGCACTTTCTTCCACTGGTCTCTGGTCACTTCTTGGTGACCTAAGCCAGTTTCTGGTGACCTAACCCTTCTCCACCACCAGTGTGGAGCCCATTAGTCAGATAAATAGAGCCTGACTCCCAGCCCGCCCTTGCCCCATTCCCTGGGAGGTAAAAAAACAAAACAGATAAACAGGGTCTGAAACTGCTAATCCTTGGTTGGCTTCCTTTGGTTGCATAAACCCAGAATCCTGGCTGGCGGTGCTGGTGGTGTAAGGGGGAAACTGACCAAGGGCTGTGTGGACCAATGCTTCCACACGAATGGAAAAGCCACCCTAGAGTTTGCAGGCCTGACACCTTAGCATAGGACCACACATGGGTTCCACTGCAGGTCAGTAAGCCGGCCCCAGCCCCTTTCCTCCCTGGGGACTCTGAAGACAGCCTTGGTGACGGGCAAAAGCCTGAGAATTTGGCACAATGCACATGGCAGCACTTTTCAGTTCTTGAATAAATGAACAACAGCTTTTAGAGCTCCAGACTGGAGCAGCCGTGTGGGTTTACTATACCTGGGATCGGGGGTGGAGCTCCAGTCGTGTGGTTTGACTCTGAATCTACTGGGAAGTTGTCTAAAATCCCTCCAGTTCTTTGGGGCTGTTTTCTTTCATTTTGCAAAACAAAATTATTAGAGCAACCTCCTTAGTCGTCAGCTTACTGGTCATTAAACTCCACAATGGATCAGACGGAAGGGTGCTGTCTAACTTCAAAAAAAACATCATTAATGATTCTATTACCGGCTTTATGAGAGGAAATGTGGGAGAGAGGTATG
>CM052437.1:28804350-28835461 GCA_028533085.1 Varecia variegata
GTTATTAGAGCAACCTCCTTAGTCGTCAGCTTACTGGTCATTAAACTCCACAATGGATCAGACGGAAGGGTGCTGTCTAACTTCAAAAAAAACATCATTAATGATTCTATTACCGGCTTTATGAGAGGAAATGTGGGAGAGAGGTATGTTGCAGCACTCCAGCTGAAATGCTCGCTTCCCTTCCACGCATGCAGCAGCCTCTCCAAGCCTTTCCTCTCCCTCTCCGGCCCACCTGCCTCCCCCCGGCTCTGCGGGGTGCCAGCCTGGCCAGTTTCTGTGCGTGGTCGTCAGCGAGGAGGCTGACGCTGCCACTCCAAGGAAGCTGGGCCCCTGCCAAGAGTCATTTGTAGCTTCAGGCCTCCACTGTTTCTTGTAAATAATTGGGGAAGAGATGCCTCCCCAGTGAGGAAAGAAACAAAGATTTGCTGGCCAGTTACGAAGCGTCAAACAGTAGCAGAGAGAAAATACAATCCCGGTGAAGAAATAAAGTATTTGTCATCACCCAGGGTATGCAAGACGGAGCCTGGCTCTGAAGATGCCAAAATGAATGTCACCAGCGCTGCCTTTGAGATGCTGCTCGGAGACCCAGTCCTTACCCTCAAGGAACACACAGCCTCAGACTGATGAGAGGTCACTGTCGACCCGCTGGGACGGGAGGCCACGCCCAGGGCTGGGAGCTGCAGAGGGGGCCCTTCCAAAGGCGGGGACTGGGGAAGGATGGAGGGACTAAGATGCCTAAGATTTCAGCAGGAGGAAGGAGGTGACACGGGAAGGTGATGTATAAAGTCACAGTGTCAGCAAAGTGCAGGAGGGTTTCAAGGTGTCAGGGAAGAATAACCCCCACAGGACCTGTATAACAAAGACAAGAGAAAAACAAACATAGGTTTATTAATATGTACCGTTCATGTATACATGGGAGACACCCAGGAAATGAGTAGTTCTCAAAGAGGTGGCCTTCAACTCCAGCTTATATACCATCTTCTCAAAGAACAGTACATTTTTAGAGAGGTGACAAGGCAAAGGCAAAGGACTTTGAGTCTCTAGGGGCAGCAACTTGGGGGAAGCCAAATAAATGGCAAATAAAGGTGAGCTAGTAAGGCTTGTTAATGCAGATTCTTCTGGTACCATCCCAGGTCGATAAGCATCCAAAGTTGTCTTCAGTGGGTGACCTTTGTCCTCCCTGGTAGAAGGGGGAGCAAGACACCGTTTGTCTCCACAAATCTAAGTCCTGCTTTTAGGCAAACAGAGCAAAGGCAGAGAGCTTTCCTGTACCTGCTCTTTCTTGTCTCCAGTTCAACAGTCCTCCATACTTCCGGGCTGCATGTTCTAGTCTCCCACAGAGGAAGCCAGCAGGGGGGCAGCGAGGGTCGGGAGAGATGGGCTGTGTCTGCAGCTGGGCCACTCGGGGAGGGTCCTGGAGGCCGCACTGAAGGGTCTGCAGCTGATTCTGCTGCAGCGGGCAGCAGTGGGGAGTTTGGGAGTGGGAAGGCCTCCATCAGATCACTCTTCCTTCCTCTGGCGCCAGCCTCCCTCCTGTTCTTGGTGGGGCCTTCTCACCTTCCAGGTGTGAGGGGGCAGGTAGGGAGGAAGAGATGCTGGCCCAGCCTCTAGCTCTTGCAAGGGTTCAGAGGAAGCAGAGATGAGGGTTTGCACATCTGGGTCAGTCCTGACTCTGATCACACTGCTCCATTTTGTGACAGCAGGCCAGTCCCCCTCTGGTCAAATGCCAGAGATGGCTCCCAGTGATTATGACAATTAAAATAACCCCCCTCACATTTCCACCCACCTGACTGCCTTGGGTAACAATAACATGTGCGCATGGCTGTCTCCCCAGAGGACTGTCCTCGCCTTGACAGCAGGTATTATTTTTGTCTTCAGCTTAGCATCTCCTCAAGTTTAGCATGATGCCTTGTATGTTTCAAGCACTGACATACATCTGCTGAGTGCACATATAGTACCATACTGTTTATTTTCCTACTTTATAAGGAAACTATTATTATTTTGAGACAGGGTCTTTCTCTGTTGCCTGGGCTAGAGTGCAGTGACGTTATCATAGCTCACAGCAACCTCACACTCCTGGGCTCAAGCGATCCTCCTGCCTCACCCTCTAGAGTAGCTGGGACTACAGGCGTGTGCCACCACATTCAGCTAATATTTTTTGTAGAGACATGGTCTTGCTATTGCCCAAGCTTGAACTCCTGGCTTCAAGCGATCCTTCCACCTTTTCCTCTCAAAGTGCTAGGATTACAGGCGTGAGCCACTGCGCACGGCTCAAAACCGATTCTTGTTTAAGTTCCATAGTCAAAGACAGCAGTAGCAATCCTCATGCCAATAAAAATTCTTCCTGGTTCTTCCATTTAGTCACCTTAATTTTTACTTAACACTTTGAGCATTAGGAAATCTAGCAGAGCAGCAATGTCTGCAACTGTTCTTATCCAGTAATACAACAACTGCAAAATCCCTAAGAGGATTTAAAAATATTTATCCAAGCTCATACTTGCCAATGCAGAAAAAAATACATAAATAGATAGGTCTGAAGCTAGATCCCAACACTGGAAGATCCTAGCTGCTGCAGCTCCAGCAAAGCCATTTTCAAAAGCACCAACTTCCATCTGGGACCTGCATTCAGGCTTCCCCTTGCAGCCAGGTGCATGCACAGGAATAAATCAAGGCTTGTGCTTAAGACTCTATCGAAGCCTGCACAGCCTTTGGGGTTTCAGAAAACATTTGGCCCGGAAATAGCTTGTGGTTGGCATGGAATTGGGAGAATGTAACATCTTTCTATTTCTAATATGAAATTTATGAGGACCAGAGTTTGCCTGGGGTGGGTCTCTGGAGGACTGGGTCAATTCTCTGAATACGACTCACAAGATGTGTTAGGTGGGAGATGAAAAAGAACTCTCAACACAAAGATTAGAATAGTTTTAAGGCCGGGCGTGGTGGCTCACGCCTGTAATCCTAGCACTTGGGAGGCCGAGGCAGGTAGATCACTTGAGGTCAGGAGTTCGAGACCAGCCTGAGGAAGAGCGAGACGCCATCTCTACTAAAAATAGAAAGAAATTATCTGACCAACTAAAAATATATATAGAAAAAATTTAGCCGGGCATGGTGGCGCATGCCTGTAGTCCCAGCTACTTGGGAGGCTGAGGCAGTAGGATTGCTTAAGCCCAGGAGTTTGAGGTTGCTGTGAGCTAGGCTGACGCCACGGCACTCACTCTAGCCTGGGCAACAAAAGCGAGACTCTGTCTCAAAAAAAAAAAAAAAAAAAAAAAATATATATATATATATATATATATATGTATATATATGTATATAGAATAGTTTTAAAGGAAAAAAGTTCATTTTACTTCCCAGGGGTGGGCAGGGCGCAGCACAAGTGAAAGAAAAGAGAAGTTCCTGCCAGCAGGCAGGACAAGGGGTTTGGGGTTTTTATGGGGACAAAGAGAAAGCAGCTGTGAAATGGCTGTGTCTATTTTTTTTGTTTTTTTTCTCTTCTCTGTGAGGCTGGCTCATAAGGGTCCTTGGAATGTGGTCTGTCTAGAGTGGGAGCTGGGGGTGGGGAGAGTTCGCACCCCTGCTGTCCGCTGGGGGCTCTTCAAGGCTGTTAAATTCTTAAAGGGAACAAGTTAAGCCACACTGGTAGTTAATCAAACAAAGGGCAGTTGTGCTGTGATCTTTCCCTTCAAAGGGGCAATTATGTGCTGTACAGCTTTCTCTTTTTTTTCCTCTGTTAGACAGTTTATTTTTCTCTCTGTTAGATAATTTGTTAGCAAGGCTATCCTTTCAAGATGGACCAGGATTGATGCCAAAGAAAGAACTAGACAGGCAGTACCTGATAGCAGAGTTCAGCAATGGTCTTGAAGTCCAGAGGCCTCGTTCCTGGTCCTGGCTCCACCACCACCAGCCATATGACATTGGGCAAGTCACTTAACCTCCCAAGCCTTGCCCATGTGGAAAGATATTACCTGCCTTGCTTACTGCTTGTGACAGCCAACTAAATTAACATATACAGATGTGTGTATTAAACCATAAATCGGGCCGGTGTGGTGGCTCATGCTTGTAATCCTAGCATTTTGGGAGGCTGAAGCGGGAGGTTTGCTTGAGGCCAAGAGTTCGAGACCAGCCTAAGCAAGAGTGAGAACCCATCTCTACTAAAAATAGAAAACATTAGCTGGGCATGGTGGCGTGCACCTGTAGTCCCAACTATTTAGGAGGCTGAGGCAGGAGGATCACTTGAGCCCAGGAGTTTGAGGTTGCAGTGAGCTAGGCTGATGCCACAGTACTCTAGCCTGGGTAACAGAGCAAGACTCTGTCTCAAAAAATAAATGAATAAATAAAAATAAACCATAAATCACTGTGCAAACTGAACTATCAATTATTGGTGATGCCAGGGATGAAGGGGCCATCCCCTTCCTGAGCCCCTGTTACACAAGGAGCCCGACAGCAGGTTGACTCCATGAGGAAGTGACTGTTGGGTGATTTCACCACTCCTGCTCAGACTATTCCCAGAGGAGACCCAGCGAGTTATGTTTCTTTTTGTCAATAGTGAATTGACGCCCTAAGAATAAATTTGTTTTACATCTATTGTTCTTTAAATAATAGAGCAATTTATACTCACTACAGAAAAAGAATGAGAGAGCAAAAACAAGAAAATTTAGAATACCCACTGTCTTGGTCAGCTTGGGCTGCCATAACAAAATACCACAGACTGAGTGGCTTAAACAACAGAAATGTACTGTTCCCACAGTTGGGCTCTGGCTCTTCCTGGCTTCAGACATAGCCCTTCTGGCTGTGTGTTCACATGGCTTTTCCTCCATGTGCCCGCATGGAGAAAGAGCTCTCTCTCTCTCCCTCTTTTTATGAGGCCACCAATCCTATTGGATTAGGACACTTACGACCTCATTTAATCTTTATTACCTCCTAAGGGCCCTATCTCCAAATACAGGCAGGCTAGGAGCTTCAACACATGAATTTGTGATGGGTTGGGGGACACACTTCAGTCCACAGCATGCAACAAGCTCACCCACCTAGAGAAAATCATGATTTATACCTTGGTATATCTTCTCCCATTCTTCTAAGCACAGGGATTTTTTTAAAAAGTGAGATCATACCATGTGGATTACTTTGCAACCAGCTTTTTTCACTCAATAATATACAGTAACAATCTTTCCACATCTTCGAATTTACTTCTCCAATGTCTTTGTCACTTTGTAAATTCCTCAGTGTGGCTACACCGTCATTCCTGTGGTCTCTAATTTTGGCCTTGTAGTCTGTTGCCAACTATCCCCATAATTCAGGGTGCTGAGATGAACACAATTGACTATTTCCTTAAGACAAGAAAATTCATTCCTGGGAATGAATTCATGGGTCAATGGGGAGTCATACTTCTAAAGCTCTTGATGAGTAATGTCAGAACGTTTTTACCTATTTATACTCCCACCAGTAATAAATGGAAATGTGGCCTCGATTTTTTTAAAAGAAACTTTTATTTTGGAATGAATTTATATCTACAGAAAAATTGCAATGCTAGCATAGCATGGAGAGCTTCTATATACCTTCACCCAGTTTATCCTAATGCTGATATATTACCTGGCCATGGTTCATTTATCAAAATGAAGAAATTTACATTGGTATATTGCTATTAACTAAATTGCAGACTTTATTTGCCTTTCACCAGTTTTCTCCACTAAGGGTCCTTTTCTGTTCCAGAATCTAAGCTAGGACACTATATTGTATTTTGTGTGGCGTCACTTTTTAAATCTTATTTGTTATTGACTGCAGGAAAGTCCCTGGTGTTTTGGGGGCTTGTTGTTGCTAATGCTAACTCCTGGTTATTGTTCACTGCTTTGGGTATGACTTGTTGCAGCCTATATTTGTTCCATCAGCAAAGTTTACTGTTGTACAGGGCAGTGAGGGTGATTGAGAGAAACTGACCATTGTGATTTACTTCCTCAAACTTTGTAGAGAGCCAAGGGGGAGGCTCCTTATGTGGGAAAGAACATATGTGTGTTCCTACTGGGTCTCTCATGTGAATACCATGCAGGGAACCTTTATAAAACAATAGCACCACAATTGGATTTTGCTCTATATTTGGAAAATTTGGCCCTTCATTACAAAACCAGCTGATGCGATCTTATTTAGCTCATTCTTTTGCTCATCTCCTGTAATCATTAAATTACAGAGCCATATTTCCAAAGCTCTAAGAAAAAAAAATGGATTAGAATAAAATCTTTTACACTCCTTTAGAAGAGCTCTGGCTTCATTTATGAACGGTAGATGCAGAGCCCAGGGAATGATCTATTCCCAACCATCCTGGGTGAATGATTTGCTTCATTTTCCATGCCCTACAATGTTCTCTTTCTAATGTGGAACAAGGATGGTGCCTTTAATATATTCCGGTCCTGGATGTAGCCCGGATTGCTGCGTGACCCTGTCCCCAGAGGCAAGAGCGAATGAAGGAATGAGAAGGCATGAAATACACCAATGATCAGGAGTAAGAAAATAAAAGCCAGGAAGACACGGCTGCTGTGTTGTTTATCATACTCCTTTGAATGAGGCCATTTTCATCTTGTGGGACAGCTCCTCGCCCTGCTCGGACTGTCAAATCGAAAAAGCCTTTGTTCTTTCCTTACGAAGGCTCGTTTCTCTTAGGTGACTCAAAAACTTAAGAAATACTCAGTGGGCTATTAGAACAGTTCTCGGACCAGCATCCATGGGCTGAGTTATCTTCCCAGCTCCGAATCTGTCTAAAACCATGATTGATTCCCTTATGTTTTCATTTTCTCTCATTTTCTCTGAGAATCCAATTTGGACTCTTTTCAGCAAGGTTCCTTGGGGAGACCTATTTGTTTCTCTGAGCAGTCCAGTTTGGGTGTAGGATCTCCCCCAGGCTGTCACCAACCCTCTCATTCAGAAGGAAGTTGCTGAGGGTCCAGCTCAGGGGTTTACCTGGGGAATCTTCAGGAAGATTCTGGTGAGAGCTGCTGTGACTGTTTTCCTTCCAGGCAGCTCTGCCAGGATGTGGCTCTGCACGCCAGATTTGCATTCCAAATACAGGACCCATTTGCCTCATTATGTTTTGTGTCTTTATTAGGAAGGAGGGGGAAATTAGAGCAGAAGAGCATCTCTAGGATTGTGCTATTGAAAACCCCCAAGGAAGCCATACCCTGCCCATGGAGCCCCCAACACTGTCCTCACTGCTGCGACTAGGAGTCAAGCCCCTAAGGGCTGCCTAAGGACCCAGAGCAAACTGACTCTCCTAGCTCAGCTCAGATAACTCACAGCTAATTAGCATGAGCTCAAACTGCTTCCAGCGCCTTCCAGCTTGCAAGAGTATCCTTAAGATTGGGTTATTTACAATCGGCTTGGGGACCAAGGATTGAAAATTATGAGATAAAGTGGCAACAAGAATAGCCCCAATTTTTCTCTACAGCTTCCTGAGAAAGCTGTCCTTCCCAGCCTCCTCATTCATCAAGACAGTGTATGTCTAGCACACTCCATCTCTCTTTTTTAACACTTTGTATCTCTTATCTTTGATTAATTCAATCAGTAAAGATGGTTTGATGATGCCAAGTGCTCCTATTAGTACCTTAAATTTTGGCTCCTAATTTTTCTTACCATAGATATAACAGAATCTATAAAGATCTCTTTATTCATAACAATTAGAGTATTTTAAATTGGCTAAAGAATCCTGTCAGCAGTTCAATTCCAATGAAGTCAAGATGTACTGAAGCTCATGCCTAGGGAAATGATGCTAAATGTTGGAAATGCTTTATAGGCATGAACTCAAGAGGCTCTCTCTGCCACCCCCCTCGAATGTGTGTGGGGAAAGGGAACCTGCCCTCAGCCCCCATCTGGTCTTAGTCCTTGCTGCAGCCTACATCTCCCGGCCCTTCCAGGTCACCTAGTTCCCTACTCCAGTCTTTGCTTCTCCTTGGGCCTTCGCTTGTGCCACTGCTGGTGTCCTGGGTGTCAGGGGATAGGTGGGCAATGCCAGGGGTGGGGGTGATTCCTGCCGTCCTTTTGTTTCTGTAATACAGGACTGTCATGGGTGGTAGATTCAGGGGTGATGCTGCACAACTGTATCAGCTAGGATTGGGTTCGGCTATGTTTATTCAGTTTGAGTCAGTATAGCACAGAACTTACAAGCCCAGACTGTTATTATTAAGCCCAGATTAATTAAATTTAGGCAAGTTAGTTAATCTCTTTGTGCCTCATTCCTCATCTGTAAACAGGGATAATAATAGTACCTACTTCATAGAGTTGGTGGTATGAGGATTAAATGAGTTAGCATATAAGCCAAGCACTTAAAACAGTATTTGATGTGTCATAAGTGATTATGATGGTAATACAGGGGGAAAAAAACCCAAAGAATTTTACTTATCTTTTACATTAAAAAAAAAAGTCCAAAGGTAAACAGCCCAGAGCTAGTATAGCAGCTTCATAGTATTGTTAGACCCAGACTTTTAACCTTCTGTTCCCTCTTCAAGGTGACCTCATAACACAAGATAATTGCTGGAGCTCCACTCATTGCATCCAAACTGCAGTTTGGAAGGAGAAAAGGCAAATGGGCAAGTAAGAGATTATCTCAACTGAGTAAACTCCCTTTAATGAGCCTTCCTGGGATTCTGACATAACACTTTTCCTGCATTTATTGCCCAGGACTTGATCACACTCCTGATTATATCTTATTGACCAGAACTGGGACACATGACCATGACATGCTGCAAAGGAAGCTGGTAGACGCTCTTCATCTCAGCTGATAACGTGCCCAGCTAAAAGCTACTAAAAAAGGATGGGAAGAGTAGACATAGGGAGAGAGAACAGTCTCCACTGTGATGCCACAGCACAGCAAACAGCCTAAGGGTGAGTATCAGGAGTCTCTTTTCCAAAGCTCCTCAGACAGCCCCTCCCACAGGAAGTTTTCCTCAGCTCTTTCTCTCCTCACGCCCTAACTCACCTGCATCACTTTAGCTCTAGTCTTCTCCAGACCCTTGTCACACCTGTGCCCTTCTCACATCTTCCCGTTTCTCCCTCATCTCAGACCACTCACTGCTCTCCAGAATCCCGAAACTCTCTGCAGTGCAGTGATGAGCAATTCAGCTTCCTCTTGGCATTGCTGCTCTCACCTGAATGCCCAGGGCCCTGCTATGGCTGGGGCAAAGCTTTCTCAACCGAAACACTCATCGGCAATCCGAGCCTTTTTCTACATCAAAGAATGGATACAGCTGGCAGATTAAATACACGTTTTTACTCCTGCTCCCTCCCCACACTCCTCTGCAGCATCAGTAAAGGGATCTGGAAAGGATACAAACCCACAAGGACAAAGAACGGGAGACGAGGTAACAGCAGCAACATTTTGAAAATTGGAAAGCAGATGGAGAAGTGGTAAGTGTTTTAGGCATTTCTAAGAAAGCCAGGTGGTAAACAAGCAAGGTAGAAAAAAACAAAAAACGCTCCTTTTTACAGCACATCCCTGAAGGCTCAAGAATTGGCAGCAACACCTTTGTTTCTTTTAGACCTCTGGTAGAAGCAGGAAGATTGGTGGGAATGCTGGTTAAGAAGCAGTTCGACCCCCCAGATCGACAATCTCTCCCCTAACCAGCAGAAGACTAGAGGTTTGTTCTCCGGAGAAAATAGGGGACCTCTGGTCTAAGAGCCAACAGGCACTGTGTTTTTAACGGGAAGCCAGGGAGATCGAAGGATGTGTTGGATGTTGAATCTCCCAAATTCCTTCCACAACTGGCTTTCGGGAATACACCCTCCAGGTAGGAAACTGGAAGCATCTTCTTGGGAACTGACTTACTGACATCGGGGTACCTTAAAGACCTGGACCCAGCCAGTAAGAAGGGGACCCGCAGTACCCAGCAGGGATTCCCTTCAGCCAGGAAGACTGACATTAGAGGAAAACCTCTCATGGGCAGGAGATCGAAACAAACCAACAGAGACCACATTGGGTGAACAAAATTAAAAACAAACAGAAAGAGGGAATGAAATACAGAGGATAAGAGAACTGTGAGAAAACAATCAGACCAATCCAGTATGTGGGACAGGTCACAAGACCACTGGCCAGATCTCTTCAACAAGTCAATTTGACAAAAAATAAAAAAGGTTACAGGGGGACATCTTCTAAATAAAAAAGACATGACAACCAAATGCAACATGTGGTACTTGACTGGATCCTGGTTATAAAAATAAGTTATAAAAGATATTTTTGAAACAACCAGGGAGATTTGAATATTGAAAATGCATTTAATATACTTAACCTACCAAACATCTTAGTAAGAGTAACTATGCTCAGAACACTTTCATTAGCTTACAGTTGGGCAAAATCATGACATGAAGCATATTTTATAACAAAGCGTTGAATATCTCATGTAATTTATTGAATACTGTACTGAAAATGAAAAACAGGATGGTTGTATAGGTACGTGAAGTACAGTTTCTACCGAATATGTCTGACTTTCGCACCACAATAAAGTTGAAAAGTCATTAAGTAGACCCATAGTAGGCTAGGGGCTATCTGTATTTATATGTGAAGCATAATGATGTGTATAAATTTCTTTAAAATTTTGTCCATATTTTCTTTAAAATGACTCAGGAAAAACAGATCAATCAGATATGGCAAAATATTAAAAATTTTTGAGCCTAGGTGAGGGGACGTATTAGGATTTCATTGTCCTATTTCTTCTCTTTTCCTGTTTTACACTTTTATAATAAAAATTAAAACCAACCAACCCAAAACAATCATGGACAAAATAAACTGATGTAACCTCTTCAAATCCCCCAGAAGGAAGCTGGGCAAGGAGAGGGCTGTTGGGTGGTTTCCTGTAGCAGTTTCTATCGGGTGCCCAGGGATGGGTTAGAGCTGGGCAAGAACCACCTCAAGACCCCTGGGAAAGTCAAGATTCTAATCCTGGAGAGTCCATGCCCAAACCTCAAGTTCAGGGTAGGGCAGACTGGGGTTGGGGGTCCCCAAGCATGATTTAGAGCAAGAATTCAGAGCAGGAAGATAGAGGATGGAATTTTAGGTAACTGCTTTGAAAACTAGTGGGTGGATGGGCCAGGTTAGGCACATTCTGTAATCAATAAAAATTATACTTATATGAGTCATTCATGGGGGCATTATTTGTTATAGTGAAAAAAATTTTTTTCTTTTTTGAGACAGGGTCCTGCTATGTCACCTGGGCTAGAGCACAGTGGTGTCATCATGGCTCACTGCAACCTCAAATTCCTGGGCTCAAGCAATCCTCCTACTTCAGCCTCCCGGGTAGCTGGAACTACAGGCGCTCACCACCACATCTGGCTAATTTTTCTATTTTTTTATAGAAACTGGGTCTCTGGGGCTCACTCTTGCTCAGGCTCAACTGCTGGCCTCAAGCGATCCTCCTGCCTCAGCCTCCCAAAGTGCTAGGATTACAGGCGTGAGCCACCACACCTGGCCTCTCATAGTATAAAATTTAAAAGAATCTACATGTCCATTGCTTAGGGAACTAGTTGAATAAACTAAAATACAGCAACACAATGGAGTACTGGGAAGCAATGAGAAAGAACTCTAATCACTGATACAGAAAGGTCTCCAGGATATACTGGGGGAAAAGATACAGTATACGTTACTTTTGGAGGGGGGAATAAGGTACAGTATATGTTACTTTTTATGTGTGAAGGAAGGGGAAAATAAATATGTAAGCACTGGAAAGACAAATCATAGACAAAATGGTTACATATGTGGGGAAGAAGAGGCTGGGGTGGGAGAGGAAAGAAACTGAAGCTTACCTATACATGCACCTGTTACATACAACAGTTCCAACTTTGAAATTGTAGTTTACACATATAAAAAATTAAATTTAAAAGAAAAAATAGGTTTACAATGATTGAAATACTGTAAGAAAGGACTGTGGTGTTGGGTATAAAGGTGACACACAACATCGTGTGTTCCATGTGCTCACAACCATGTTAAAACACAAGCCCAAGCCTTTGCGTGGAATACTGACGGATGTTCATTGCAATGTTCTGTGGCTGCTTTGAAGGCTTGGACTGGGTGTTTTCCTCTTTTTTCTACTTGTTCGTATTTTCAAAATTCTCTTTCATGAGTCTGAATTCATTTAATAATGGAAAAAAAAGGGAATCTGTTTTTAAGAAGATGTGGCCAACTGTGCTATGTATTGAAAAACCTTGCATTTGCATGGCCCTTTTACGGTCTACCATTCACTCTCACGTACAGCCCGCCATTTAGTTCTCGAAACTCTAACAGATACTGTCTTTAAAATCAAGGAGAGAATCTGGGGGTGGGACTCTGAGGCAAGTGCTTTTTGCCATAGCTGTTTCCATCATTTTGCTGGTCTTTGTTTTGCTCAGCTTCTGAGTGTCCAGTCTCTTCCTCTGGCCAGAGGTAGGATGACAGCCAGCCCCACTCAAAGAAGAGCCCATGACAACGGTAAGCTCTGCAGTGAGTTTTGAGACACACAACATTATGGAAGACTCAGAATGGCTTTGACGATCACTATAACTTTCCAAATTAATAAACCATCTTCCAACAGATGCCAATCTTTGAGGGACAAAGAGCACAGAAAGGCCAGGCGCGGCGGCTCACTCCTGTAATCCTAGCACTCTGGGAGGCCGAGGCGGGTGGATTGTTTGAGCTCAGGAGTTCGAGACCAGCCTGAGCAAGAGCGAGACCCCATCTCTACTAAAAATAGAAAGAAATGATCTGGACAGCTAAAAATATATGGAAAAAATTAGCCAGGCATGGTGGCACATGCCTGTGGTCCCAGCTACTCGGGAGGCTGAGGCAGTAGGATCGCTTGAACCCAGGAGTTTGAGGTTGCTGTGAGCTAGGCTGACGCCACGGCACTCACTCTAGCCCGGGCAACAGAGTGAGACTCTGTCTCAAAAAAAAAAAAAAAAAAAAAAACGACAGAAAGAGTCCAAGAAACCTAGCAGCTGCTTCCAAAGGAAACCCCATTACAATTCAAAGCACTGGGTATTTCTGACTGGGTATAACATGAATCTGGTTATTAATTCTGAAATGGCCCTGGAGCAAATACAATTTGCAATAATAGAAGAACATGTATCTCTTTTGCTCTGCAAGTGATGGGATCCACAAAATGCCAACACACTGTGAACATGGGTGGGAGATGCAGGGAGAAATGTTCTTATGTGTCCTGGTGGGGGAGAGGAGACTCCTTCTGCACATTCGCTCTAGGAACTCAGGGCAAACAGTACAGACCCCCACAAATCCTGTTTACACCAGGATCCCAGAGCTCCCGGGAGAAATAGAAAATGTTTGACACATCAGCACTGTGAACAATACTGACCTGAAGAGGTAAGACAAAGGAGCTCTTGGAGCTCTGCCTGGGCAGGAAATGCTTCACTCAGTCTTTTTAATGTTCACTGCCTTATAAGGTTCATTTTTTGTGAATTGCCTGTTCATATCCTTTGTCCATTTTTTAATACTGGGTTGTCCTTTGCTCTTTGATTTGTAAAAGTTCTCTATTTTAGATATCACTACTCTGTGCAAAGGATGTTAAAATAGGGCTCTTTCTGCTTCAGTTCTAATCTTCAATCAGAGCTACTGATATGCTATACACCAAATACCAAAGTGAGCATGAGGCTGGCTCTCCGTATGCAGAATTTACAAACCAGATTCCAGAGAAAACGAGTTCAACACTTCTTCAACTCCTCGGCCAGATCAAGGCTAATGCAAGGGTCTAAGTGTAGAGAGAGAAGAGAAATTTCTGAAGAGATTCTGTTGGAGAGAGACTTCTTGCTGTGCTATGAGTAGTCCCCATCCCCTCTTGGCTTAGGGGCACAGGGTTGCTTCTTCCTTTGACTCAATCGAAGAGTGAATGAATGGGCTTCTATGACACCACTCACTCAGGGAGCTTGATGTGTATGTCCCTATAGTTGGGGGTCACCATGGGCCAGGGTCTGACTCCTGCCCTGGAAACTCAGAAAGTAGGCAGGAAAATGAATTGCTTAGATGGAAGAGCCAGGAGACTGCTCATGCATCAGTATCTTTCCTCCCTCTGAGTTCATCAGGACAAAGGATGCACCAATGTTTCAGTGCACAAGATGTGGGCAGTGTGGGAGAGGGCTGGTGTGGGTGGTCTTAGTCCTGCCCAATGGGGATACTTGAAGGAGCAAAGGGAGCCCAGTAGCAAGAAGCTAGAGATGAAGCCCAGTTCCTAGGGGTTGGAAGCAACCGCCCACAATAGAACACATCTGTTAGGGTCAAGGGACCTGCAGGAAAGAGATCCCTAGTAAGAGAATCTTCTAAGAGACCATAGAAGTGCCCACTAGAGAAAAAACAGGCCTTAAACTCTGCCAAGCCCAGAATTCAAGACCAGGTTATAATGGGACTTTCTATCCACTTACCAACCCTCCCTTCCTACACCTGGGCCCTGGAAGGATAAACCGGGCAGCAGGTTCAAGGTTGGAGAGGTTGCAAGAACCCATAACAATAAACTAAAGGAAAATGCCAACCACCCCCTCCTTTCTCACTGCACTACCAACCTGAAGCAGATCTAAGCAGGAGGAGGAAAGAAATTTCGACAATAAATCAAGTTGAGAGTTTTTATTAAGATCTTGGGTGGACAACACAATTTATAAATTGAGACTAGGCTTATGTCTTAAAGTGACTCTCAGACTTTTTATTATCGAAAAATGAGTGGAAAAGTCTTGTACTTGCCAAAAATTTTATCCAAGAGCAGGAAAACATTACCCCACTGAGATTTTTAAAGGAAGTTGAGGGTCCAGGCCTGGTAATCCTAGCACTCTGGGAGGCCAAGGCAGGAGGACTACTTGAGGCCAAGCGTTCAAGAGAAGCCTGAGAAAAAGCAAGACCCTGTCTCTGCAAAAAGTAGAAAAAATTAGCCGGGCATGGTGGTGCAGGCCTGTAGTCCCAGCTACTTGGGAGGCTGAGGCAGGAGGATCACTTGAGCCCAGGAGTTTGAGGTTGCAGTGAGCTGTGGTGATGCCACTACACTCTAGCCTAGGTGATAGAACAAGACTTTGTCTCAAAAAAAAAAAAAAAGAAAGAAAGAAATGCTATGATGGTTAACTTTTATTTTTAGAGACAGGACATCGCTATGTTGTCCAGGCTGGACTCAAAATCCTGGGCTCAAGCAATCCTCTCACCTGAGCGTCCTAAGCAGCTGGGACTATGAGTGTGCACCACCATGTCCAGCAAGTTACGGTTAATTTTATGTATCATCTTAGCTGGGCTAAAGGATGTCCAGATAGCTGGTAAAACATTATCTCCGGGGGTGTTTATGAAGGTGTTTCCATTTGAATCAGGAGACTGAGTCAAAAAGGTCAACCTCACCAATATGGTCAGGCATCATCCCATCTGTTGAGGGTTTGAATAGAACAAAAAAGCAAAGGAAGGACAAATTCACTCTCTCTTTGAGCTGGGACATCCATCTTCTCCTGTGCTTGGAGGTTAGAGCTCCTGGCTCTCAGGGCTCTGGGCTCAGACTGGGAGTTCCACCATCAGCTCTCCTGCTTCTCAGCCCTTCAGACCCAGCCTGCATCACACACGGGCTTTCCTGGTTCTCCAGCTCGCAGACGGCAGCTCATGGGACTTCGTGGCTTCCATAATCACGTGAATCAATGCCCATATGGAGAACCCAGACTAATACAAATACTTTTCCTTTAATAGTTTTCAAGTTTTGTTTTTCATATTCAGATCTTTAATTCATCTGGAATTTACTTTTTGTGTATGGAATGGAATACGGTTTATTTTTGTCTTCTTTCAGAAAATCAATTTTCCTACTACCATTTATTAAACATCTACACTTTCCCACTGATTTGTGAGACCACACCTACCATGTACCAAGATGTCATACTAGGCGAACTCTCTGTTTATGGGCTCTTTATTCTGTTCCTCTGATCTATTTGTTTATTCTGCATCAATATGCACCATTTAAATTACTCTGGACTTACAATGCCTTTACTTCTGGTCTGGGCAACACAGCAAGACCCTGTCTCAAAAATAAATAAATAATAAAAAAATAAAAATCAAATAAGGCTGGATAATATTTCTTTGTATCTATAGACCACATTTTGTTTATCTATCCATCTGTTTTTTTTTCCAGTTTCATTATGATCTCAACTGAACAAAGTTTTTATTTATTTATTTATTATAGCTTATTATGGGGGTACAATCTATCCATCTGTTGATGGACATCTGGGTTGTTTATACATTTCAACTATTGTCACTGTGCTTTTTTTTCTTTTCTGAGATAGACTGCAGTGGATTCATCCTAGCTCACTGTAACCTCAAACTCCTGGGCTCAAGTGATCCTCCTGCCTCAGCCTCCCAAGTAGTTAGGAATACAGGCTTGAGCCACAATGCCCTGCTAATTTTTCCATTTTTTTTTTTTTAAGTAGTGATGGGGTCTTGCTCTTGCTGGTCTCAAACTCCTGGCCTCAAGTGATCCTCCCGCTTGGGCCTCCCAGAGTGCTAGGATTATAGGCATGAGCTGTGATGCCCAGCCATGTCACTGTGCTTTCTTGATCTGGAAGCAACCAAATGGGCTGAGAGTGGTGGCTCAGGCCTGTAATCCTAGCACTCTGGGAGGCCGAGGCAGGAAGATCACTTGAGCTCAGGAGTTTGACACCAGCCTGAGCAAGAGTGAGATCCCGTCTCCACTAAAAAAAAAAAAAAAAAAAGAAAAATAAATAAATAAAACCCAGCTGGGCATTGCGGTGTGTGCCTATATAGTCCCAGCTACCCGGGAGGCTGAGGCAGAAGGATCACTTACAGCAGAGGGGTTGGAGCTTGCAGTGAGCTACGATGACATCACTGCACTCTACCCAGGGCCACAGAATGAGACTCTGTCTCAACAGTGACAACAAAAAAAGTAGCCAAATATGTTATTATAGAAAAAGGCCTAAAATATTACACAACAACCACAACCAATGAGTGCCTGTTGGTTTCAGTTGGGAATGAAAAAAATTTTTACTCTTCATTCTTCTAATATATAATGATCCTATGTTATTTAAATTTGTTGCAACAATTTTTATGCAATTTTAAAAACTAATCCCAATGTTTTCAAAAATAAATGCTTCCTTTTGATCAGAAGTGGGATGCTCAAGAGAGATAATGAATCACTGTGAATGTGTGGGGTTTTTTTAAATTGTGATTAAAAATGAGCATCATAAAATTTACCATCTTAACCATTTTAAGTGTGCATACAAACAAGTTCTAAAAAATTATTAGGACAAGCTTGGGGTGGTTCCACTAGTAGTCGGCCAGCCATAGAATGAAGAAGAGCAGTTATTAAAAATTAAAATCACACCACGGGAAGCTATTTATGACTAAATGAGACTATTACACATAATACTCACTTTTTTCCTCTTTTAATTCTCTTAGTCTTCTGTAACAGACTTTATGACTCATAATGATTAACGATTATTAGTGATAACAGCCCTTTTTGAACAAAGCTGAAGCTTATCCCAGTAGCCCATTCCCAGAGTCTAAATGTGATTAAGAATATACTCAATTTCAGCTACATCATTTTCAGTGAAGTGCTACCCTTGTGTAACTGCTCTTGGTTTAACTGAAAATGCCACTGTGATTTTATCTGTTCAAATTGTGTAACATTGTTCCTGACAGGCGCACAGTTCTCCTGTGCTGCTATTTCCTAGGTGGTTACAATAAAGTTTAAATGGTATTTCTTAATATCCTTGCAAAAGGCTCAACTTAAGGAAATGGAGACTAAAGTTCAAAGGTTTGCTCAACCAGAGCTGGAAAACCCAGCCTTAGCACTCAATATAACTTGAACTTTCACCCTTCTGATTAAAAGTAAGATCATCCATTTATTTCAGTTCTGGCCGTGCTGGATGTAACTTTAACAGAATAAAATAACTACCCAAGATGGACAGCTATAGGGAGGAGACAACAGGCCATGGGTACCAGCGTCAAATCCCAGAACTCACTTCAAGGCCAGCTCTACTCGCAAGACAACCGAGGCAGCCGGTCAATCTGTAAGCAGAGACTCCTGCGCTGCTGGGTGGTCGTCAGCACCGAATGAGGATTCTGTGTTAGAAGACCTAGGTCTGAACTGCAGCTGAGCTACAAAGAGCTACTGTACTTCTGGACTACCCTGAGATGGTTTCTTTATCTGTAAGAGGGGTTAATAATACCTGCTTTCCAGGATAAACGCACAGACCATGCAATTGTGGGTGAGCAACGTGCACCGCAGAGGCTGGTCTTCACTGTCCTCCCCCAGCCTCCTTGGACCTCAATCCGGGTCCCCACGGGGCCAGTGCTCACAGTGACAAATCATTCTGACCTCTCCCGCAAATGATCAGTTTAGACAGTTGGACTATTTTTAAACACTGAATTGACTGATTCTTTAAATCTTCTAAGTCCCAGGTTGTATCCCTAACCCAGACCAGCCATTGCTCAGATATATGTTGTTGGAAACAAAAGGGGCTGTTTTATGAGTGGGGATAGATCATCACAAAACGATAGGCGACCACACAAAAATGACTCAGTGAGAGTAAAAAACAAGTCACGAAACAGCAGTATAAACTGATCTCATTTTTGGAAGGAAAAACCATCTTGATATGTACACACATACACACAGAAAAAAAGTCCAAAAGGAAATATGCCAAAATGTTAAAAATGATCAACTGAGTTTATGTGTTCATTCAACAAACATTTACTGAGCAACAGTTATGTGCTGGCCTCGCTGCTAAGGATTGGGGATACAGTAATTAATTACACATATAATTAGTATAGTTCAGAAGTGATAATATTAATAGCATTTAGTATAGTTCAGAAGTGATAATATTAATAATAAAGAAGAACCAATGGGATGAAAAACATCTATCGAACTTAATCTATTACAGGGTCCACAAGGCCCCCAAGAAAAGACCATTTAAACCAAGATCTGAAGGATAAGGAGGAGTTAGCTGGACAGCAGGGTACGGGTGTGGGAATAGCATTAGGGACGATTTTGATTTTCTTCTTTTTGATTATCTGTAATTTATATATTTTTCTTAATGATCATAATATTTAGAGTACTTATTGTTCTACTGGTGACATCTTCCTACTCCAACGCAGAATATGTTTTCTGATCACATCAAAGGTTTCAGGCAATTTCTCAGTGTTTATCTGGGGCCGACTGTGGGCTCTATACTCTTACTTGGCACTGAGAGATGCAAGTGGAGAACAGAGCTAAATATCCCAGAATCTAAGCGTTGGAAAAAACCTTGGAATCAACAAAATCTCTTAGTCAAGACCTAGACCCAGAGAGAATATAATAAGCATCTTAACCAGGCCCACAGTGCAAGAGCAGCCAGCCCCATGGCAACAGCCAGATAGTTTGACAAATTTGTTTTCTTTTTCATTTTTAACTACCAATCCAATACGTGGTTCCTGATCTGGCTGGCTTGAAACTAAAAGTGTCTATAAGACAAAGTCACTGGTAACCAAGATGTTAGTGCAACTGACACAGTGAGAAGCCATTGTTCAGCAGCTGCATTAAGAAAAAAATTTAATGAGGTAAAATCTAATGCTGATGAGGGTGTGGTGAAAATGACAATATCGGGCATTACTGAGTGCTATGGTTTGAATGTGTTCCCCAAAGTTCCTGTGCTGGAAACTTAATCCTCAGTGTAACAGTGTCAAGAGGTGGGAGCTTAAAGAGATGATTAGGTCAAGAGGGCACCATCCTCATGCCTGGATTAATGCCCTTATCTTGGGGCTGAGTTCCTGATAAAAAGATGAATTTGGCCCCCTTGCCTCTCTCTCTGTCACCCATGTGATGCCTTCCATCATGTCATGATGCAGCTAGAAGGCCTTCATCAGATGTGGCCCCTCAATGTTGGACTTCCCAGCCTCCAGAACCATGAGCCAAATAAACTTCTATCGTTTATAAATTACCCAGCTCATGCTATTCTGTTATAGCAGCACAGAAAGGACAACACTGCAAATCCGTACACTCCAACTGAAAATCAGTATGGCAGTGTATTTCAAAAGCCATAAAAATGATAACACTCTCTGGTCCACGTTTGTGATTCTTATCCTAAAGGAACGGACTTCTGGCATGCCCACATGCAGACATTTGAAAGTGATGGCTACGGAGACTCTACAGGAAGAGGGAAAAGCTCAGAGTTTAATGCAGATGCTCTTTATATTTCTACTATATATAAATATAATCACATGAAGCCACGTTTATGCATTTTCCCTCTAAGTCACTAGAATGGCTTTCTCCAAAGCCCCATAAGCACCCAGTTGCTGGACCCAGTTCACACTTCTCAGTCCCAAAGCTCACCTCGGTCCTCAAGCATTTAACACCCCACCTCCCTGTTGGGCCCCTCGACCCCCTTTCCTCCTCTTGTCCAATTTGGCAGTCTCCAGGGACCAAGCCCAGGTTACATCCTCTATTCCAACGTTCTTTCTGAGGGATTTTTCATATCTTTTTCCACACTAGCTTCAACTTCTATCCACAAGCCAAGGACTCACAAATCCTGACCATTTGGCTGACTCTAGATCTGACTTCTCCCCAGGGCTCCAGGCACACAGCCACCAGCCTGCTTGACATTTCCATTTGGATACTGCCCAGGCTCCTCAAGTCAGTAGGTCTAAAATGGAACTCTTTCCCACCAAAAGCTGCTCGCTCTGTCTCTCTCATCATTGCTACTGGATCCACTCTCATCACTTCCTCTACCTCGACGATAATCACAGTAGTTTTCTAATTGGTCCCACTCTCCCCTGTCTCTCTCCACCCCTGGCACAGTGGACAGAGCGATCGCCTTTAAGTACAAACCCGGCCGTGTCATTCCCCTGACGCAAGTCCTTCAAAGGCCCTCTGCCTGCAGGGTGAAGCCCACCTCCCACGAGGCCTTTCCTACTCTGACCTCTGCCCACCCAACAGCAGTCCTCACACACCCTTCCCTGAGTACTTTCCCAACCAAGTGCAATTGCCAAAACAAGCCACGTGCTCTTGCTTTGGTACATGCTGAACCCTACAAGTGTTGTGAATCCTTAGGGGTATGTCTCCCCGAACTGAATCTGAGAATCACTCCCCTCAGAAGCCTTCCTTGACTGCTGAGCTGACTGAGATGGTCGTCCTCTGGGATCTCACAGCAGCCGTTTCATCACCTTTTTCCTCCCCCTAAACCTCTTCCGTGTTTTATTATTGGTCTCTTTCCCTATCAGGAGCTCCTTATGACCAAGGAGTGTGTCTCCCACGTGTGTGGCTAGAGCCCGGCTCAGAGGAAAATGAGGAGAGAGGAAGAAAATAAAGCAAGTGATGACAGCAACTTGTTACAATGATAAGGAAGCATGTGCTTATTTTTTCTCTTCCTGCTTTCCATAGTGTCTAGTATGTGGATTATGCTATTTTGATACATTTTAAAAAATCAACTCATTTTTAAGATGTGTCCACTCTCCCTTAGCTAGCTCCAATGAAAACAACTTGCTGCCCAAGTAAAGTCAACATCAAGTTCCGCTCTCCCCAGACCCCTCTGGCTCCTCAAGACCCCCACCTTGAGCCCCACAAATTATTCAGGACTTGGCAAAGTAGAAAGGCTTACTTCAACATTTTCAGCAGACTAAAGGACCACCCACACACCAAAAAATGCCTTGGCCTTGAAAAGGTTACATTGCTCTTGTAGCCCTGTGCCAAAACCCATTTTTGGCCAAACATTCATCAGAACCTCACTGTATTCACAGCCTGAACACAGATAAAGAGATACTTTGGCAGCCCTTGCCTAAGATTTATAGGGGACAGAGATGATGGGACATCTGACTGACATATCCATCACCTTGTCAATTTGAGACATCAGTGAAAGATGGGGTGGGGGAGAGACTTAGAAAATTCCCCCTTCCTTTTCTTTTTTTTACCAAAACATTAATTATCTTTTCAAGTATCTAAAAGTTCAACCATGCACACTAGCTTATAATTCTTTTAAATCTGTGAAAAATAATCCAATCATATAATGTTCAGTCTGACATTTGCTATTATTTTTCCTTAAAAGAAAACAAAAACCAGATTAGTTCCAAAAATAAAATATATAGAAAAACTCAGATGAGAAGCAAACCCTGTGGCTTAGAAATCATTACTCTGATTAACAGCACATAAGTGTTACCTGACGAATGGATTCCTATCTTAAATGCAATTATCACAAATTTCTTGTGCTTCCCCACTGTTTTTATAGTTTATGCCCAGCTCTTGAAGCAACAACTTTAACAGCAATAAATCAAAAGAAACCTCTCCCTGGAACATGGGCACACTGCTTCACACCTCAGCCAGCAGAGCCCCTGGAGGGAAATGCTGGGCCTTGGCTCAACAGCTGTCCAGCAAGACACCCACTTCTCTGCCCTCAGAAGTCCTTGCATCTACCCCTGAAGGGGTGATTTTCACAATTGAGCCCATCACCAGCGCCTGCTGGGACTTAGGGCAAGAATGTCAAATCCAGAGTCACTTCCTCCAAGAAGTGGGGGTGGGCAGAGAAGAAAGGTGAAGGGTGAGGGGAGAGGGAGGAGGGTCACGTGTCCTTTTCACTAGGAGAAATGAAAGGGTCTGGCAGGCATTTCTGGCACTGAGAACATACTGTAAACAAACAACAGCATATATTATAGAAAGTACAATTTCAGGCCGGGCGAGGTGGCCCATGCCTGTAATCCTAGCACTCCGGGAGGCAGAAGTGGGAGGATCAAGTACTTGAGCTCAGGAGTTCCAGACCAGCCTGAGCAACAGAGAGACCTGTCTCTACTAAAAATAGAAAAAGTTAGCCAGGTGTGGTGGCGCATGACTGTAGTCCCAGCTACTCAGGAGGCTGAGGCAAGAGGATCACTTGAGCCCAAGAGTTTGAGGTTGAAATGAGCTATGATGACACCATGGCACACCAGCCTGGGTGACAGATCAAGACTCTGTCTCAAAAAAAAGAAGGGCACAATTCCCAAGATTTTCGATTCAACTCAACTCAACATATATTACATGCCTAGGGGTACCTATCATCATTACCTGGAAACTTACCTCCTGTAGATTATTTATTTCTTACCACAGGGAAAGGCAGTGGTTAAAAGGGAGAGGAAAAGAGCATATGAAAGCAGGTCAGAGAGATCAAATGATTGACTCAAGACCCCTGACCACAGAGGCACTGTCACAGCCAGGAGACACATTTTGTGCTTCATCCACCAGTCGTTTATTGCAAAGAGAAGTTTTGGTTCAGAACAAAAGGGAAATGAGTCCACCAAGAACGAACTACTGCACACCAGTTGATGAAGTCAACTCAACAGATAGTAACATGTATTTAGTAGCAGGTGTAGGTGGTTCTCAAAGTCAAAATTTATTAACTATTCAAATGTTCAAGCTGTACAGAATTTTTTTCAGATGTGCATACAACATATTTGTATCATAACAAAGTAAATTTTTTATAAAATATTATTTCCTTAAGGACTGAAGATGCTAAAAAGCTTCAACCATGAATTAAATATTTGATGCACAGGTACTATTAAAGATCTGACATAAACACATAAGTAACACAGCCGAGTAAGAAAAACTATGACTCAAATGATTGCACACTTTACTAATGCCATATTAAAGTAGAAAACAAAATTATGTCACATAAATTGAGCTGATTTTTAAGAATCTTTTTATTAGAAGATAAAAGCTATGTTCATTTAAACCATCCTTCCTAAAAGCACTACTAAACAATACAATTATTACCTTAAATCCCAAACTATAATACAATCTTTACTATCTAAATTACCTTCCCTGTTGTTTGATACAGTACGTCTGATCTCCCCATAACATATCCAGCAGCCATTAATGATGACAATTAACAGTAGTTATGTGCACACAGGAGAAGTAATAAAATTGGCCACACACATATTTGAATAACTATTCCCATTGAGAATAGGGTCAATAAAAATACTGGTTAAAACCAATACGTATTTTATCTGTTTATCTTTAGCAGTAAAAGCCAAACAACACACACACGTATTATTTTTTCCATAAAATCTTTACATGTCAAAATACTTTTTAATCCAGGTTCAAATAATTGATAATGAAAAGACATTTCATCTTCTTTCTTCCATTTTATCAGGCCCGCATTCACAGGTGCACAGAAAGATGCATAAGTGAAATGACAATTTGACCATAGACTGTTTGCAAGACAGAAGTGCTCTATTTTTTTAAGGCATCTTTATCACATACATACACAGCAATTTATCCCTTGATGAATTTTATCATATGACAGTACCAAGCAAGAAACTGAGGTATAACTTTACTCAACATAAGTACAAATGTCAGAAAGTGTAAAGACATTCTCAGTGTACAACACATATTTCACCCATGACTAAATACAGAACTCTTCTCAAAGTTCTTATAGGCCCAGAAATACCCGAGATTCTCAATTCTAGAAAAAATACTAGAAATTAAATACTCTAATATCTTTGCAATAAGGCTCTCCACATAAGGCTACCTTTGATATAAGGCTACTTTGACTTAGTTTCTGAAAATAGCAAAAATGTGCACCAAAATTCAAGGTATTCTGAACTAAAGAAAGAGGCCTTGGTACTTTCCTGCTTCATCTTAAGTGAAAAAAAAAAAAAAAAAGAAAGAAAGAGGCCTTGGTCTCATGAGGGATAGTGAGGCTATTAGTTTACTGATCAAAATTAAACTTAAGCTAAAATCAAATTTAAAACACATCAAATAAAAACTTTTCCTATGATTTTTCAACATAAGACTGAACTATCATGATATAAAAATGGCTGAATGTATAACCATTTTTTAATGCAAAACAGACACATTTGTCTTTACATAAATAAATAGAATGTAATCCATAACTTGGTATTCATAATATATTTCAAAAATCTACATTCTATGACCTTTACAAAAGTAAATCTATTCTTTACTTTCAAGTTATAAATGACCCAACAGTTTATCTTTGGAGATTTCCAGTCAATGGCTTTCTAAAATGAAGGATAATACAAATCTAAGTCATAGGCCATTTGGTGCATTAACATGTAAGCCATCAGTTTATGGCCCCAAAAGAGAAAAATGATTGATACTACATAAAGTGAAAAAAATATACCCTAAATTTATGCTCTAGTCCAAAGACTTAAAATATCTATGTATTTTTAATTACTGAATAGTTTGATACAATGACATTCAGTGAAAAAAATCTGAGTACTGTGTTCATATTCAAAACGTTTTCCTTAAAATGAAACGGACAGCCTTTATTATGCTCAAATAGAAACCGATGACAAGGTAGATTTTTTTTAAAGTTTGACAATTACTGCACTCATTTCCTCTATCAAACTCTTAGTGACATTAAGAGAAAAAAATTCTAATTATTTTCACCTAATAATTTAATCAAGTGCTCTAGAAAAATGTTCTTCTAAGGGGAAGTTTGGCAGGAATTGCTTATTAAATTTCCAAATTAGATCAAAAGAAGGGAAACAAACAGGATTCAAAAAATTAGACTACCTAGCTGAATAAATAATAATAGTAAACATTAAAACAGCTGCATACTAAGTAACCAGAAAGACCCACAACCCAAATTCCACTTACACAGTGATGTCAGGTGTCATCTGGTTGTGGGGTGTCCAGCTGACTCCTACGGGAACAGGTACGAAGCTCCCTGGACTGGTGCCAGTCTCAGAGTTGCTCCTTTGCAAAAATGTCCTAAAGGTTGGGGGCTGGGGAGTGGTATACGGGGAGAGGAGCTCTAAGTGTAAATACCAAGTTAAATGCTCCTTTATTTAAAGAGATCTAGAAATTCGCGTGTTTAGTAATCATCCCAACACGCCACAGGCTTCAATTCAAACACTAGCCCTTCCAGAGACAGCCACAAATCAGCCACAGCTTCGGCCCATGGAACTAATGACTTACTTGTTATAATTCTGGCTAATCACAACAGCAATTTGAGCTTTGAGTAAAATTCATTTTCTACTCTTGAGTATATCAGACAGGTCAATCACTGTGACATCTATGTACTTGCCACTTCGTGCTCATTTTGTGTCCAATCAGCAAGATGTCATCATTGTGTAGGCCAAGGTTTGGCTCTGCACAGTCTCTGTGGGCCATATTATGGTACTTCCAACACCTCCTTCTAAGGGAAACTGCCCTGCCCATGGCAGTCTCCCCACCCCAGAAAGACTGCTTCCCCCAAGCCAAGGGAAACTGGCTTGGAAAACCTCTCCCTAACCTGGGAGATGGTAAGACTAAGCTAATGCTACTCTGGAACCTGAGCAGGGAAAGTCGGAGAGTCAACCAGTGGAACCCCAGGTGGAGAAAATACTGGAAGAGAATGCGAGATGCCACGCAGGTGAGAGTGATGCCAACCTGGATGCCAGACCCCAAGAGGTAGGAAAAGAGAGAGGAGAACTGCCAGGCTCAGCCAGGCAGCTGCTATTATGTCTTTATAATAAACACCTCAGCGACCTCTGTGTTTTCCTGTAACAAATAAACCTATAAATACAGTGAGACAGATATATTTCTGAGGGACTTCCAGCTATAAATTTTTTCTCTAAGCAAATTTTGTTTATTAAGATGATCAACTAGGGTCATAGATTTATTTTCAGAATACTCAAAAGTATTAAGCAAAAATAAAAACTATAAAACATTAGTACATTATTTTTTATGAAAAAGTTGCTATAATTTGCATTATTCTCAATTTTAAGAACTGTAGCCATTATTCAAACATTCAATGACTAATGGGATCCTGCTATTCCTAAGAGTAGTTGTTATGAATAGTATTGAATACACTTATTTTACAGTTATGGCAAAGTACACCTCTCTTTGAAAGCTTTTTTTCCTAAACATTTTTAATAAATATGTAACATTACAAATGTGGTATACCCAAAATCTTGGATTATAACTCCATTAAGTTTGATATCCATATTTGCATTGAAGATCATTAAGATTTGCCTAGCACATGCATAAGATTTATTTAAAATGTAACCATTAACCAAAGGCCTTTAGGGCATATGTATAAAATTAAAGAACTGTAAGAATTCAGTCAGATACTACATATACAATATTATTCATGAAAAAATGCCAGTGGGGCTCTATCCATTAAAAGTTAGTCAAACTGGAAAACTTACAAGTGAGCTTCCAACCACTTGGGGAAGTATTGTTTACATATAATATTGAGCTTTTCCTCCACTTATTTTACTAACATAATTCCCTAAAGGAATTTCACAATCATTATATTCATGACAATGAATTACATTAAAAAATTTGGATCCCCATGTGGTGTTTCACACCTACAATCCCAGCACTTTGGGAGGCTAAGATGGCAGGATTGCTTGAGGTCGGGAGTTTGAGACCAGCCTTGGCAACATAGTGAGACCCCATCTGTACAAAAAATTTTTAAAAATTAGCCTGGTACAAATGTGTAGTCCCAGCTACTCAGGAGGCTGGGGTGGGAGGAGGATAGCCCAAACCCAGGAGTTTGAGGTTACGGTGAGCTATGATCGGACCACTGCACTCCAGCCTGGGAGACAGAGCAAGATCCTGTCTCTAAGTAAATAAATAAATTAAAATTTTTTAATTTTTAAAAATTTAAAAATCTGGGCTTAGTATTTGTGTAAAGGACCCTCAGGCTAAACCAAAGAATGGGTTTTTAGAGTAGAACAGGAGCAGTTTTGTCCAGGTACAAGGATCTCTCAGAGGGTATCTGCCTGAGTGAGGCCAGCTGGTGGTCATCTCTGCGTACCCCACAGGATCCAGCACAGCAGTGACACTGATTAGGCAAATGCTCCTACTATGTGCGCACAAAGGATAACAACAAAAAAAATTTCCTAGGGCAATGCTGCAGACAAATTAACTACCAAGTTTTGGTTTTGACATACCTTCTTTTTCATCCCAGTAATTCAGTGATACTTGCACTACGAAAAGAGGCAGACTTAAACACCACTAGGAAGCCCAATTCCAGGAAGCTCAGACAGGCTCCCTGATTCTCAGGCTCTCCTACCAAGGTATCTCCAAGATAGGCAGAGGAAGAGAACTGAAACATCTCTAACACTGACCATCCAATGAGACAGAGGTGCTTTTATTCACATCCTCCAGCATTCTCCCAGGACTCCGGGAATACCTGAGTTTGAGAAGCACAAGCTCAGGTAATAAAGAGGCATTAAAATAAACTAACCGGCCAGGTGCGGTGGCTCACGCCTGTTATCCTAGCACTCCGGGAGGCCAAGGAGGGAGTATTGTTTGAGCTCAGGAGTTTGAGACCAGCCTGAGCAAGAGCGAGACCCCATCTCTACTAAAAAAAATAGAAAGAAATTAGCTGGACAACTAAAAATATATAGAAAAAAAAAATTAGCTGGGCATGGTGGCGTATGCCTGTGGTCCCAGCTACTCGGGAGGCTGAGGCAGAAGGATTGCTTGAGCCCAGGAGTTTGAGGTTGCTGTGAGCTAGGCTGATGCCACGGCACTCTAGCCTAGACAACAGAGTGAGACTCTGTCTCAAAATAAAATAAAATAAAATAACCAACAGAAACAAATCATCTTACATCTCTTATGTCTGTGTGTCTATATATCTTCAGGCAAGAGAAAACAAACTCAAATTAACTTGGGTTAATGAAGAGAATCAGTTTAATAGACTTAGAAACCATTGAATGTATATCAATTGAAGAACTGTTTAAAAGCCATCAACAAGCACTTCTGTGGCTTCAACTTGATTAGTATCTTGTAGAGATTTAAAAACTCACTTCAACAAAATTTAAGTAAATCCTGGCATAGACAATACAACAAACAGCTCAACTCACAAAAAAATCTGTCTCTTCCTTAAAACACATTGTTAGAAGCCAACAGCCCTTCATGATAAAAACACTCAACAAATCAGGAATAGAAGGAAACTTCCTCAACCTGATAAAGGAAATCTATGGAAAAACCCACAGCTAACATCATACTTAATGATGAAAGACTAGAACTTTTCCCCCAAGATAAGGAATGGGGCCAGGATGTCCACTCTTGCCACTTCTATGTAACATTGTAATGCAAGTTCTAACTGGAGTGGTTAAGCAAGAGAAAGAAATAAAAGGTATCCAGATTAGAGAGAAAGAAGTAAATAAAACTATCTCTATTCCTGGATGGCATGATCTTATACATAGAATACCCTAAAGAATCCTTAAAAAACTATTAGAGCCAATAAATGAATTCAGCAAGTGTGATGATGGTTCATTTTAGGTGTCAATCTGACTTGATTAAGGAATATCTAGAGCACTGGTAAAGCATTACTTCTGGGTGCGTCTGTCCTGGTGTTTGTAGAGAAGAATGGCATGTGAGTCAGTGGACTCAGCAGGGAAGAACCACCCTCAATGTCAGCAGACAACCTCCAATTGGCCAGGGGCCTGGACAGAACAAAAAAGGCAGAGAAAAGGCAATTTTCTCCCCCCACAATATCTCTCTCTCCCTTCCCCCTGGAGCTGGGACACTCTTCTTCTTCCCTTAAACATCAGAACTCCAGGCTCTCTGGACTTTGGACTTCAGGACTTACACTAACAGCCCCACCACTGCCCCGGGGTCTCAGGCCTTCAGCCTTGGACTAAGAATTACACCACCAGCTTCTCTGGTTCTGAGGCTTTGGGACTTGGACTGAGCCACACTTCCAGCATTGAAGGGGCTCCAGCTTGAAGACAACCTATTGTGGGACTTCTCAGTTTCCACAATCATGAATCAATCCCTCTAGTAAATCCCCTCTTATATATGTATATCTATACATCTCCTATTGGTTCTGTATCTCTGGAGAATCCTGACTAAAACATCAAGGTTGCAGGATATAAGATCAATACTTAAAAATCAATTGTGTTTCTATACACTTGCAATAAACAATCTGGAAACGAAACTAAGAAAACAATTTGATTTATAATAGTATCAAAAAGAATAAAATACTTGGGAATAAATTAAACCAAAGAAGTATAAGACTTGTATGACGAAAACCATAAAACACTGTTGAAAGAAATTAAAGAAGATCTAAGTAAATGGACAGATAGCCCATGTTCATGGATTGGAGCACTTAATATTGTTAGGATGATAATAATTACTCTAATTGATCTACAGATTCAGTGACATCCCTATCAAAATTCTAACGGCCTTTTTTGCAGAAATGGACCTACCAATACTGAAATTCATATAGAAATGCAAGGGACCCAGAATAGCCAAAACAATCTTAAAAATTAGGAGGGGCTCACACTTCCTGATTTCCAAACTTACTACAAAACTACAATCTTTGATGTGGTTCTGGCACAAGAATAGACATATAGATCACTGGAATGGAACTGAGAGTCCAGAAATAAACCCACATGTCTATAGTCAATTAGATTTTTGACAACGGTGCCAATCCTATTAAGTGGGGAAAGAATATTTTTTCCAACAACTGGATAACCACAGGCAAAAGAATGAAATTGGACTCCTATACCACATCATATATAAAAGTAAACTCAAAATGGATCAGAGACCTAAAGGTAAGAGCTATTACAATAAAATTCTTAGGAGATATCATAGGAGTACATCTTCATGATCTTGTGTTTCTTAGAGATGACACCAAAAGCACAAGAGACAAGAAAAAAAATAAATTGGACTGCATCAAAATTTAAAATTTGGTCTGGGCAGGGTGGCTCATGCCTGTGATCCTAGCACTCTGGGAGGCCAAGGCGGGAGGATTGCTGGAGGTCAGGAGTTAGAGACCAGGCGGAGCAAGAGTGAGACCCCGTCTCTACTAAAAATAGAAAAAATTAGCCAGCCAACTAGAAATAGAAACAAAAAATTAGCCGGGCATTGTGGCGAGTGCCCCCACCCAAAAAATTTAAAGTTTGTGTGCTGCAAATGAAACCACTAAGTAAATGAAAAGACAACCCTTAGAATTAGAGACAATATCTGCAAATCATATATCTAATAAGGTTCCAGAATTCAGAATATATAAACAACTCTTACAATTCAACAACAAATAGACAAATAACCCAATATTTTTTTATGAGCTAAGGACTTAAATAGACATTTCTCCAAAGAACATACAAAAACAACCAAGAAATAGATGAAAAGATGCTCAACATCATTAGTTACTAGAGAAATGCAAATCAAAACCATAGGGTAATACCACTCATACCCACTAGGTAGGCTATCCCTTTTTTTTTTTT
>CM052437.1:28835961-28855338 GCA_028533085.1 Varecia variegata
TAGACAGTTGCTGGTGGGCCAGCATGGGAGGCAAGAGAGCCTTCTCTGTCTTCAGGTTTCAGTACTGGGTCTAGCACTCACTAGCTAGCTGCGGGATCTTGGGCAAGTCATCTAATCTCTTGAAGCCTGATTTCCTCATCTGCAAAATGAGGGTGATAACAAGAGGGTCCTTGTGGGCTGCTGAGTGCACAATGCCACCTAGAAGGTCTCAGCCATTGTACAGAGCAAGGGACACGGAGTGGTGGTGGAGAGAAGGAACATTCCAGTCCAACAGAGGAGCATGATGGGAGTGAAGTTTGGGTGAAGATGAAAAAGAGGAGCTGTTCTGAAATGGCACCAAACCTCTCAAAGCTGGACATTTAAGGAAGAGAGTGTTCCTTTTGCTTGAATAAGAGCATAAAGTATCCCAGAGCAGAGAAAAAGGCAAGGACATTGGTGCAAGATGAGGGTGACATGTCCTTCTGGTGACTTCTCACCTACAAGAATGTGGTCCATGTGGTGGGATGGTTCTGAGGGCCATTTAGTTAATGAAGCCATAGCATTAGCAGTTAGGAGTGGCTTGCCTGGCAGTGCAATAATGGCCACTATGCCATATGTAGGGGATCAGAATATGTCACCCCCAAATATGCCACTTTATCAGAAGGATTATTTTGAGCTGAAGGCAACTGAGAAGAACCAGACACAAGAAAAATTCTGTGCCCTTTCCCTCTCTACCAGGAAGGGCAGGAAGATTCTTAGTCACTGGAGACACTGCACCCTCATCAGCCCAGCGATGGCACCAGAGGAATCTACATTAACACACCTCACTGAAAAACAATCCTTATCTTCCATTAGTTTCCCCCATATATTTACCTTTCCATAGTTTGCCACCTCCAAAAGCCAAAATTCCTTTTTCTTTGTCTTGTTACTTCTCTACAAATGTATTATTCTTTGTTAAGATCCAATATAAATATATAAACCTCAAGTTCTAACCACCGTTTGATTTTCTCCTGGGTGGGGTACTGTGCTGTACTTTTAATAAATTGTGTTTTTCTCCTGTTAATCTGTCTTTTGTCAGTCTAATTTGTAGGACGAAGGGCTAGAACCTAGGAGGGTAGAAGAAAAAGTTTTTTCCCCCTCTGCTATACAGATTTCCTGCCTCAGCCTTATACATTTGAGAGCTCTTACTTTTTTCCTTGTATCTCTCTTTTTTAAGAAATCACTTTACTAAGGCAGGATTGACATACAAAAGGGTGTAAATAATTCATGTGTACGATTTGATGAGTTTGGAGATAAGTATACACCCATGAGACCATCACCAAAGCTATGCCATAAACTTTTATATCACCTCCAAAAGTTTTCTCCTGCCATCTTTATTTATGGTGATGGTGGTAATGATAAGAACACTTAAGATGTAAATATTTATTATTTTTTTGAGACAGTTGTCTTGTTCTGTTGCTTGGGCTAGAGTGCAGTGGCATCATCACAGCTCACTGCAACCTCAAATTCCAGGGCTCAAGGGATCCTCCTGCCTCAGCCTCCCAAGTAGCTCCCAGCTAATTTTTTTTTGTAGAGACGGGGTCTCATTTTGTTGCTCAGGCTGATCTTGCACTCCTGGCCTCAAATGATCCTCTCACCTTGACCTACCAAAGTGCTGGGATGGTGTGAGCCGCTGTACTTGGCCCTACTTAAGTTTTTAAGTAGACTACAGTATTATTGAATATAGGCACTATGCTGCACAGCAGAGCTCTAGGACTTATTCGGCTTGTATAATTGAAACTTTGTATCTTTTGTCTAATACCTCCCCATATTAGACCTCTTCAATCATGAGTAGTATCTGGACTTGGGGATAACCTCATAGTCCTATTGAAAGTCATAGCGCTTTTTAAAGTCTTTTTAAAGCCCTGCCTAAGCAAGGCCTCAAAAAATTTGGTTACCAATTCACAGTTGTTGCTCTCCATGGAAACCTTTAGTAAAAGGCAAAAGATTTATGCGTTCTGAAGAGAAACCAGAGCATGAAAGTTATAGCTTTATCTTCTACAGGGGTAATTGTGCATAGTGGGCTAAGTGATTAGTCTTTCATTTATATAACATTAGAGAAGTTGGAAGGCTACATTTCTATTCAAAAAGCCGACTTTTTAGAACACCAACTGATTTTGCAGTGGCTGAGAAATAAACTGATGTAAACACAAACACTGAAAATATGAATTAACAGCAGAGCAAGGGCTTTTTAAAGCAGAGAGAGTTGATAAGTAAGTTGCATGGAACAGTAGTGCCCATGGGGCATTTCAATTTCTAAAGCTCAGGGCAGGCAGGGTGTTCAGAGTCCCTGAACATATCCAGTTATGCAATGCAAAGTGCTGGAGGAACCTGTATTCAACCCAGAGTCAGCAGTGGTAAGGGCTACAACTTTTGACTGAATTTTTTATGTTTCAGGTTACTTTGTTGTTGGTCACATTTTTAGAGACATCAATTCACTTATCCATTTTGTATTTATTTATTATAGAATCCAGGAATGAGAAATGACCATGGTCTATTTGGGCTAACAGAAGCACACATGAAGTGAGATTTCCAGCATCATGCACTGAGCTATATACCACCCTCACATCATCTCACTGAATCCTTACATCATCCATTTGATGTGGGTATCATTATCTTCATTCTACAAAGGAGAAAACTGAGGCTTAAATAAGTTGGGGGACTTGCTCCAGGTCACTTAGCAAATAAGTTGTACAGCTAGGATTTGAATCTAAGGAGGGCCCTCATAGCCAGTTGGTACATTATTATATGGACAATTTGTAATTCTGTAGATCTATATAGTCCTTTTAGGTTTTTAAACTGGAGAATGCCTTGATGAAATGGATTGAAGGCAGAGCTGTCTGGTAGCATTATAAAGGATTCACAGAGATAGGAAAAACTGGAGTGCAGAGAGATGGGGTAGAAGAAGGTTGTGGAAGCAATCCAGGCACTAGAGATGAGTGACCAGAGGTTGGAACTAGAAAACCTGGTGCTTGCCTTGTTTCTGCCATGCTGCTGCTGCTGGGGAACCTCAGGCAAGTTACAGCCACATCCCTGAAGCTTTGTTACTCCTCTCTAAAATGAGTTGACAAATTGAGACTAGAAAACCTTTCAAACTCCAAAATTGTGCCTGATGCCTTTAAATTTTAATGCATTCTCAAGATTTAGATATGAAGACCCTAAATATCATCTTGAATCTGGAATTCAGATGTAATAATTCTCAACATCGTCTTCTTCTCAAAGTACAAAGGAATAGAATTGGCTTTGCTTTCTAAACTAGATTATATTGAGACAAGCCAATCATTTCTGCATCATATTATTTTCTTTGTTTAAGAAAATGATTTGGGTATTGCTACTGCAGCAGTGGTTGATATTAAAATCAAATAAGAATATTACTCTTGAAACAAATGAAATGATTTAAACCTCTCTCTCTAAGAAATCTTATGAAAATATACCTAGGAGGCACACATTATGTTGTCATCAAATTAATTTGTTTCCTAAGTTCAAATTTCATTAAAATGAGATATTTCTTCAACTGGTTCAATCAAAAGACTGTAAAGTGATTTTAGATAGAGAACACAGGAAATACAGGATAATAATATTGGTACAAATAATGGGCAAAATAGTTCTGCCTTCTGTTGCTTGTGATGCTTCTAGAAACTATTTTTAATGGCTTCCTGATGAACTGGCTCAGGTTCATCTCTCACTCACATCTGCAAACTTTTCTCCATCCTCATGCCTTATAACAAACCCATCTCCAAGACTCCTGTGTTCTTGGTCTCAGCGTTTCTCAGGACTGATCCAGTCTCATCCTTACAGACATGGGGTTAGGGTTTCTCCTTAGCATGACCTACGGGCAAAGGCATCTTCCGGAAATAAAGCTTTCATCAAGCCAGTTCTGTTATTAAAACCTTCAGGGATCCAATGCTTCTAGGATGAAATCTAAATACCACAGTTGAGGTCCCCACTGCTTCAGTCTGGCAAATGCATTAGCTTTCTTTACAGATTTTAATCCTCCAGATCTGAGAATTGGCTACTTGGAATGCTTTGCCTTTTTTCTCTGCCAACTCGTGGCCATCACCTCTTTCAAGTCTGTCTTGAAATTCACTTCCTTCCGGATGTTTTCCTTGTTTAGTAGCTACTTAGCAAAATACAACTCCTGTTTTTGAGCTTTTAATCACATTAAGTGCTTTTAAGATAAATTATCCAAGTCTGGGGATAAACAATTTACAGAGATTTTCATTTTTTAAGAAACCACCCAGAGTGATTTTACTTTGTGTGAGAGAGCACTTCAATTTTTAGCTGTCTGCCTTTTCACTGGGAATCCACACTACAACCACAGCAAAATAACTCTTTATGGTGACCTCTAGCGGGCACGAGACAATCCTACAAAATTTTGAAAAGTAGAGGGCAAAGTAAAATCCCTCCCAGTAACCAGCCAGGTTACAGGTTACTCTGCTGTCAGATGGCCGCATCCCACCCCACTCCACCCCACCCTTCCCCACCCTACCCCACCCTTATTATTATTTTTTTCCAGTATTTGTTTTGCATCTAACACAGTATGCCTTACAACTCACCTGCTTCGCCTCTGGCGGGCTGGGCTGCCGGTGTCGGATGCCGTGTGAATTGCTCTAGCAGTTTAAAATAATCCCTGCCAAGTGGAACCCACCCTGGGCATCGGCAAGAGCGCAGGGTAGTTCGCTCTGCGGAGACTTAAACGTCTCTTCATGCTCCCAAAGCCGGTGCTGCAGCCAGGTGCGGTGTATGAGGGAAATCAAGACATTTTGAAAAGGGGGGGTGCAAACGAAGGCAACCAGAAATTCTATTTTTGCCAGTGGTAAGGCGAGTCTCCTCAGACTTTCACCCCACTCTATGGGAAGAGTCACGCGAGGGTCCAGGCGCGCTGCGCTACACGTAGGCGCCCCCTCAGGACCGGAGCCCCAGAACGCGGGGGCCGGGGTGTGTGGCCGCCTTCGGAGCACGCGGTACGTGGGTCGCCCCGCGCGGGGAGAGGAAGAGCAAAGTCGCCAGCAAAAGCAGTGGCTGGGATGCCTTCTCTGAGAAATCCTTTAGAGCGATCTCAGAAACCGAGCTGGGCTCTGGAGAGTTTCTGGAAAAAGCTCTCCAAACGCCGTCTGTCCCCGCCCCTCAAACCCCGCACCCGTCCTCACAGGGCTTTTAACAAGGGCTGTTAAGAGGGCCTCCGGGGCTGTCCAAGTCATCCCGATGGCCCGGGGTGGGACGCAGGAGCAGGCATCCCGGCCGCGGGGCTTGGCTCTCCGCTCCACCCGGGGGTCCCCACTCCTTGCTTCTCCGGCCGGCGGACCCCTCCCGGCCACTGAGGGCGGGAGCAGAGGGGGGACGGCGTCACGAGGCGGGGGAGCCCGAGGTCCAGGGCGGGGCGCCGGGGAATCCCAGCCCGAGCGAGTCTGGGAGGTGCGGGCGCGGGCGGGAAGAGGAGGGCGGTGCGCAGGGGGAGGTGAGCGGCGCCGAGCGGAGCCTGCAGGCGAGGAGGAGGACGGCGAGAGAGGCCCCGCCCCCGCCTCTCCGAGCCGGCTCCTCACCGCCTCCGAACCCGCTCACTTTGCCTCTTGCCTCTGGACGGCGGCGGGTGGCTGCCGGATCCGCGGCCGGAGGGAGCGCGGGAGACGGGGAGACATCCCGCACCGGCGCCTCCTCTTGGCGCCTGCACCCCTCAGGGGGTCGGCGCCGCCGCCTTGAAGAGGGCACCCCGGCCTCGGAGGGGGCATCCCCCGGGCGCGAGGGGCGGCGGCGCGGACACAGCCTTGTTCCCTGCCAGTGGGGAGCAGCGCTGGCGCCGAAGGGGACTCCCCAGCCACCTGCAGGTACAGCCGCGCGGAGGGCGCGTCGCTACCAGCGACGCCGGGCTGCCGAAGAGGCTAGAGCCGAAGGGCTCCCGGGCCAGCGAAGGGCAGGAGCGGAGTCCCCAGGGAGAGCGGGCTCCGACGGCGCGCTCCCCCGTCGGCCAAAGGCAGGCAAGCCCTGCGTGGCGGCCGGGGGCCGGCGGCGGGGCCCTCGGGCCGAGGGGCCCCGCGTTGCCTAGCCATGACCTTCGGGCGCAGCGGGGCGGCCTCGGTGGTGCTGAATGTGGGCGGCGCCCGGTACTCCCTGTCCCGGGAGCTGCTGAAGGACTTCCCGCTGCGCCGCGTGAGCCGGCTGCACGGCTGCCGCTCGGAGCGCGACGTGCTCGAGGTGTGCGACGACTACGACCGCGAGCGAAACGAGTACTTCTTCGACCGGCACTCGGAGGCCTTCGGCTTCATCCTGCTCTACGTGCGCGGCCACGGCAAGCTGCGCTTCGCGCCGCGGATGTGCGAGCTCTCCTTCTACAACGAGATGATCTATTGGGGCCTGGAGGGCGCGCACCTCGAGTACTGCTGCCAGCGCCGCCTCGACGACCGCATGTCCGACACTTACACCTTCTACTCGGCAGACGAGCCGGGCGTGCTGGGCCGCGACGAGGCGCGACCTGGCGGGGCCGAGGCAGCTCCCTCCAGGCGCTGGCTGGAGCGCATGCGGCGGACCTTCGAAGAGCCCACGTCGTCGCTGGCCGCGCAGATCCTGGCCAGCGTGTCGGTGGTGTTCGTGATAGTGTCCATGGTGGTGCTGTGCGCCAGCACGCTGCCCGACTGGCGCGCGGCGGCTGCAGACAACCGCAGCCTGGATGACCGGAGCAGGTACTCCGCCGTCCCTGGGAGGGAGCCCTCCGGGTAGGACGCATTACTTCTCTGCCCGTGCCGTCCGTCCTGTCGCGTCTGTCAGTCCCGTTCGTCCGTCCCGTCTCCGTCCTGTCTGCCCCCGGCCGGCCGAGCCAGGCTGCATTCGGGACCCAGTGAGGCCCCAGGCGCGGCCAACTACGGGCGAGTTGGTCCCCACTCCCACCCCTATTTCCCGGGCACGAGCCCGGTCTGGCCCGTACAATCGGCGTGGCTCCTGAGGGCGAAATCCCCAGGAATGAGGATGGGCGGGTAGAGATAGACAAACCTCCCATCTTTGTAGTTTACTTTTGAGCCAATAGCAGCTTGTTCATCAATTTTTCTAAACTTATGTTGTTAGTATTCAACTATTAATCTCGAGCTAAGCACAGTTTGAATTATTTGCCAATTTTTGGTGGTGTTTGAAAAGATGAATTCTTGTTATGGTGAAATGTGGTCTGCTATTCACTGCCCACACATTCTGTATGCTCTGCCTCCGGCATAATATGTGCTGTAATGGAATTGTTATAAAGGAGGTAAATTTAACGATAGACTCTAAATAATGGATGTCTGTGCCTTTTTCTTCTTTCTTTTTCTACAAAGTGTAGTTAGCAAAGCTTCTGTCCACCATTTGGTACCAAAGATTCACACTGTGACTTTCACAGGGTCCTTAGTATGGGAAGGGAAAAACCGTTACCTTAGGCGAGGAGAAAAATCTAAATTGTCCTCAGTCCAGAAGAGTATTTGGATAGTTTATGGGTTTTTTTTCACTTTACTAGGATGAAAGGAAAATATTTCAATCTTTCCTAAGATCGTGTTACCTTTTCAATGGTGGTAACACTTTTCTGTTTTTAGTAGAAGTGAACATATTTTGTTGGAGGATTAAGCAGACTAAAATTGGACTTTCAAGGGAGACAGCCTTTTGAGGCACAAAAACCAAATTGTATATTTTATTTCATCTGATTACTGTTTCAAGATCCTCCTTCCATTCACTTTTTAAATTTAAGATTGTGCCTTGTTATCTTTTCCTGACAGGCATGTGTGTGTTAGGAATGGTGCTATGTGTCTTGATATTGCAGTGGATTACTTCCACATAATACTCTTCTTGTAGGGAGTAAAGATTTTTGTATAAATCTGAGAAGTAAATAAAATTGTCTAGTACCACACCGAGTGTATTACTGGTATGCCTTCTTGGCTTGAAATCCAGGATACATGCTTTGAAAGGAAATTCATTAGGAAACATTTTCTTTAGTGTATTAGGTCCTAACTGTTTTGAATTTACAGATAAGAATTACTTATTTGGCACTCTAACAATACAGTGAAATTCATTTATTTACCTAAGTACATAAGTGCCCTTTATTATTTTTTTTTTTTTAATTTTTAAGAGGGCTGTAGGAAAATGAGCCATAAATGACTGGCTTTGAAATGATTCACTAGTAACTGTAGAAGTCTGAGGTTAGTAAAGTCTTGAGTTACATTAACAAAGGAAATAGGGGAATTGAATTATTAGTACAGATATTGAGGAAGTTGACTAAACCAATACATGAGTAAAAACAGTGAAATATCTGAAATATAATTTTGCGGGGAGGAGGGGAGTCTGGAGATCATTAATGTATATCATCTGGAGAGAAATGAGAGCGATAAATAGTAATTTTAGGGAGGGAGAGAAACAGAAGAAACCAAAAAGGGAAGCCACAGAGACGGACAAGAGGGAGACTGCAAAAGAAGCGAAGAAAGAAGATAAGAGTGATGCTTATTTGTGTATATGTACTTTATGTATGTGTATAATTATTCAAGTTGGAGCTGTTTCCTAGATACCCAGATATTTCAGGCAAAAGCATGTTTTTCTTGGTTTAATGGCCCAGTTTTTAAGCTACTCTATGAATGTAGGTATATGAAAACCAGTATCTGCAGTCCCACATAGATAAATTGAAGGATGGCTGAATGACCGAGGATGCTGCACATTACAGAGGAAGCCCCCACTGAGAGGGCCCTTAAGCTGACACTTTAAGTATGATCGCTTTGCTGCTTGTGGTTGCTGAAATTAGTCTTTCCAAAACATCTTTCTGATTATTTGACCATATTTGGCAGCTATGAAATAAAGCCAAAACTTCTTTTTTGGCCTTCAAGGCTCTTTGCAGTTTAACCACAACCTGCTGTTTTTGACTTATTCACTCATAATTTGCAAGCATCTTTTGAGTATCTGCTATGTTCAAGGCACGGCAAATGTTCCAAATATGGTAACTTTTTATTGTAAAGTAAAGTTGGTGTCAAGTTGATGATATAGAAATCAGAGGCACAATTGATCTCTGAGAGTTGAGTTCTGAGAAGGCCTTCAAGGTAGGAGAGGATGGAAACAAACCATGGTTGGAAGGTTGCAGAGGGTGTGCACTGCCCAATACTGGCAGAGGATATCATTTATATGAATTATTTTAATGCAACCTGCACAACTATGTGTGCCCTGCCTACGAACAAAATAAGGAGGCTTTTCCAGGTAAAAGGAACACTATGGGCATAGGCATGAAACTTGTATGTTATATTTAGGGAGTGTGAGTCCAATGATGGAGTGAGAGGTAGATAGAGAGCTGATGATATAATAGAAGGTCTTGGATTTGAGGGAGAATAATTTTATTTTGCACGCAGTGGATAGCCATTAGCTGGTTTGTGGGGTTTGGGGTGAGTGGGTTATGCATATAAAGTAACCCGTGTGGTAAGTGTGTACCCTGAATTGGAGAGGGGGGAGGTTAGACACAGGAGGATGAGTTTGGAGATATTTGCAGTGGGAGGAGATGAGAGCTTGGATTGCTTTGTGGTGGTGAGAATGGAGAAGAAATGACAACTCTGGGAAATACTAGGAAGAATCAAAATTAATCCAGAGCATTGAAGGGTACAGGCATTAGGGGTGATTTACGTGGACTTCCAGGAGATAGAAGTCCTGCCTACCATCTGCAGCCTCCATTTGTCCAGCCTGGTCTACTCACTTGTTCTTGAACCACCCTAACGTCCCTTACTGTGCAATCCCTAGCGTAGTGAAATTGGATCATTCGTCAGCCCAGCTCAGATTCTGTTCTCTCTTGAAGCCTTTACTGACTTCCCTAGTAGATGTGATGTTTCCTCCTGAACTTCTTGAGGGATTGCTTATTTGGCATCTGTAATATTCTTCCTAGCACGGTAGTTATTTTTTCATATAAACATGTCCTGGCTCCTAAGCTAGATCAGATGCAAAGCCCTAGAAGGCAGGTAAATTTTCTAATATTATTTATAATCACAGCATCTTTTAGAAAAAAGATTATTGTTTAAGTACAATAAATATCTATTGTTTATATTACATTTCAAAACATAACCTTCCAGAAATATATCTTCTATGCATAGTTTGAAAAGCTGTTTAGGGTAAGGCATTGGGGCTTCAGGTGCCAAAACTCTTAGTTGAAACAGACAGAAAAAAACAATTATATATCGAGAACTTACTATACAAAAGGAATAAAGATAACAGTATGGTTTCTTCTTTTTGTTTTCTTTAGATCAGGAAGAAAGGTTCCTTTTTATTAGCTTTTGAAATTTTGGACTAGCACACACTCTAAAGTTTGGAAAAAGTCTTGAGAAGTCTTCTAAATTGATAATTTTAAAACTTTTTGTGGGCCGGGCAAGGTGGCTCATCCCTGTAATCCTAGCACTCTGGGCAGATCGTTTGAGCTCAGGAGTTTGAGACCAGCCTGAGCAAGAGCAAGACCCCGTCTCTACTAAAAAAAAACAGAAAGAAATTAGCTGGACAACTAAAAATATATATAGAAAAAGTTAGCTGGCCATGGTGGCACATGCCTGTAGTCCCAGCAACTTGGGAGGCTGAAACAGGAGGATTGCTTGAGCCCAGGAGTTTGAGGTTGCTGTGAGCTAGGCTGACGCCACGGCACTCTAGTCCGGGCAACAGAGTGAGACTCTGTCTCAAAAAAAAAAAAAAAAAAAAACTTTTTGTGTATGGGGATGATCCTTTTAAATTGATTTGTTTTGGATGGCTAATAATCATATCAATAATAGTTCAAAATTCCAGAGCTACAAAGGTAAGCCATTCTCCATTCCCCATCCATTCAATTCTTTTTCCTAGATTTAACCAGTTGCTAATTTTTTGTCATTTCAGAGATATTTTATATATTTGCAAGCACATTGTATATATTTACAAAAAGCAAAAAAAGTGTGTTACATATACCATCCTGAAACTTGGTTTTTTTTTCTTTTCACCTGTTTTTCTTTTCTTTTCTTTTTTTAGAGATGGGGACTTCCTCTGTTGCCCAGGCTAGAGTGTAGTGGCACAATCATAACTCACTGCAGCCTTGACCTCCTGGGCTTAAGTGATCCTCCTGCCTCATCTTCTGAAGTAGCTGGGACTACAGGTGTGCTTCAGCACAGTTGGCTCCCGAAACTTGTTTTTTAACTAGCCAATGTGTTGTGGAGATCGTTCTATATAAGTCTATAAAGAGCTTCTTTTATGCAGCTGCATAGTATTCTACTGTATAGATTTCCCATAATTGCTAGACATTTGTGTTTTTTCCTTGTCTGTAGGAAATGCTGCAGTGAATGTTCTTATACATATACATTATTTTGCTTTTGTGCAAGTATATCCATAGACTAAATTCCTGAAAGTTAAATCAAAGTGCACACTTGTAATTTTTTGTTTCTATTTTTAGTTGCCCCACTAAGTTTTTCTGTTTTTAGTAGAGACAGGGTCTTGCTCTTGCTCAGGCTGGTCTGGAACTCCTGACCTCGAACAATCCTCCTGCCTCGGCCTCCCAGAGTGCTAGGATTACAGGCGTGAGCCACCTTGCCTGGCTTGTATCGTATCCATTTATACCTTCACCAACAATGTACCAGAGAGCATGTTTCTTCATACTCTGCAAAGTGTTTGGTCTTTACCATGCTGAGGGGTGAAAAATGGTATCTAGTAGTTTTAATTTGTTTTGTCTTATGTTGAGCAAGATTTTGCATGTTTACATATACTGAGGAGTCATACACCTTACTTTTTTGTGAGGTTTTTATAGCTTTTTCTCATTCTGCCAATGACTTTCTCAGTTTGAAGGTTTTTTTTTTTAAATTAAGAAATTAGCCGTCTAGGGCCACCCTGAATGCACCCGATCTTGTCTGATCTCGGAAGCTAAGCAGGGTCGGGCCTGGTTAGTACTTGGACGGGAGAAATTAGTCTTCTGTTTATGATATAAGTTGTAAATACTTTGTTCTCTAATTTAGCTCCATGCTTACTTCGGCAGCACTTAGACTAAAAATGGGAATGATATAGAGGAGATAAGCATGAAAAAAAAGAAAACAATAATTTAGGCTGGGTACAATGGCTCACACCTGTAATCCCAGCACTTTGGGAGGCCGAGGTGGGAGTATCACTTGAGGCTAGGAGTTCGAGACCAGCCTGGGAAACATAGCGAGACCTCTTCTCTACAAAAAATTTAAAAATTAGCTGGGTGTAGTGGTGCATACTTGTAGTTCCAACTACTCGGGAGGCTGAGGCAAGAGAATCTCTTGAGCCTGGGCGTTCAAGGCTACAGTGAGCTGTGATCATATGAACTGCACTCTTGCCTGAAAGAGCAGGATTCTGTTAAAAAAAATTTAAGACCTCATTAAAAGAAAACCACAATTGCCTAGAACATAGTAGCTTACTCTTATTATCTATTTATTGAGAAAAAATGCTTAATGATTAAAAAATAATCATGAGGCTGGGTGCGGTGGCTCACACCTGTAATCCTAGCACTTTGAGAGGCCTGAGTAAGAGGGAGACCCTGTCAATACTAAAAAGTAGAAAAATTAGCCAGATGTGGTGGCACATGCCTATCGTCCCAGCTACTCAGGAGGCTGAGGTAAGAAGATCACTTGAGTTCAGGAGTTTAGGTTGCAGTGAGCTATGATGAGGCCACTCACTCCAGCCTGGGCAATAGAGTGAGACCCTGTCTCAAAAAAAAAAAAAAATCATGAAGTCTAACCATTCATCAACTGTTGCTCCAGTGATCGTGCCAGGCACTATGCCAGGCACTGCAGGTATAGCGGTACAGAAGAAGGATTCCTGCCCTCATGGAGCCAGCCAGCTAGTGGTGATAGTGGACGGGGAGACAGCACAGTAAGCAAATACAGAAGAATTTTAGATTGTGAAAGGTAAGATGAGTTGAGTCCTGAGTGTGAGAAAGAGCCATCCTTGGGTAGAGGGAGGGAAGAGTGTTCTCGGAAGAAGGAGCAGCAAATGCAAAGATGCCGCTGAAGTGGCAGTGGGCTTGTCTTGCCTACAGAACAGGAGGAAGGCCCATGTGGACTAGAATTTAGTCCAAGGGCAGGAGTTGGTTGATGGGGCTGGAGGGGAGCAGGGCATATCAGGCAGGGCCTACGTGCCATGGGAAGGAGTTTGGCTTTCTTTCAGGTGTGACAGGGACATCGTTGGAAGGTTTTAAGCAGAGGAAAGATATGATCTGATATGTTTTTAAAAACACTGCTGACCACTGGGTGGAGAATGGATGGAGAGGTCAACGGCAGATGGAAGACCCAGCAGGTGAGAGCATGTGGGGCTGGATCTGGGGGAGTAGCAGTGGATTCAGGTGAATTATGTGGATTTTTGTTATGTTATAGTGCCAGCTCATCGGCCAGGACTGGGAAAGTATGTGAGATACTATTTATTGAGTGAAGCCATGGTAGGGCCGACAGGCATTGGGGTCCCTCTTGCTTGACCACTGTGGCCCACTCGTAGTGAGCTCTGAATCCAGTTCTTTGCTACAGGATCTGCTTCCCATTTTGGGGTATTGTGGTGAGGAGACTCCGGAAGAGGGATCTCCAGAGGTTTGTTGGGAGAGGGATCATAAACCATTTTTCTTACTGAAAACTGGAACCATCTCATTGAGAGGACTGTCTCATCTGTTAAAGATCTTGAATGAACACATTCCCAACCTGCCTTGATAAACAATTCTTGTAACTTAGAATGGTGATGTCCTTTTTTTTTCTTTAGGCTTAAAATGACAAATTTATTTTCTCAGAGTTCTGGAGATCAGAAGTATGAAATAAAGTAAGAACTCCGCAGGGCCAAGTTCTCTTCCTGCTTCTGGTGGCTCGAGGCGTTCCTTGGCTTGGGGCTCTAGTTTCTGCCTGCATCTTTGCATGGGTCTTCACATGGCCTTCTCCCCTGTGTCTGTAGGTGTTCTTTTCTGATTCTTAGAAGGACACTCTCATTGGATTTAGGGACTACTTTGGAGCCTTAAGGAGGTTATTGGATATCTCTGAACTCAATTATCCTGGGGATTAATTGCCATCACTGCTGCGAAGATGCCTCCTTATATGCTATCACATGTAATCTTCATACAATTTGAGCATTTATTCCATTCAGAGAGCAAGGTAGGGGTTGTAGGGAACCAGTGTGGTTTTAGAGTCCCAGAATGGTGAAGTTCTTAATGTTTTATCTGTAATCCTAGCACTTTGGGAAGTCAAGGAAGGAGGATTGCTTGAGGCCAGGAGTTTTGAGAACAGCCTGGGCAACACAGCAAGACCCCGTCTTTACACACACAAAAATAATAAATTAGCTGGGTTTGATGGTGCATGCCTGCAGTCCTAGCTACTTGGGAGGCTGAGGCAAGACGATCACTTGAGCCCAGGAGTTTAAGGTTACAGTGAGCTATGATGATGCCATTGTATTCCCGCCTGGGTGACAGAATGAGACCCTGTCTCAAAAAAGAAAAAAAAAAAAAAAGATAAACTAGATTTTTCAGGCAGTGTGCCTTCTAGTAACATGAGTATTATTTTGGCACTGCCAAGGAGATTAGTGTTCTTTTTGGCATTTTAACATACAGTCACGTCATCTTTTAAAATTACTAAGCTTTGCTGCCTATTTCATAAAAAGATGCTCTTTGCTAGTTGCCTTTGAGAACTTTTGAATTTTGAAAGACAGGTTGGATATCAGGTAGTTTTCTCTTTTATTTTTTGGTCCTTTGTTTCTGGACATTTTGTCCCCACAGTCAGTCTCAGCAAAAGTGTTCTCTGTTGAGTTTTAAATCTCTTTAGTATGCAAAGTCTTGTTATAATTTTGATCTGTTCTTTAGAAATTCTTTCTAAAAGATGCTTCATGTTGGGATTTTGATCTTTAATTTGTATAGCTTTGTATTGTGGTGGTGAGAATTTGAGGAGATTTAAAAATGTTTAAATTGCTTGTAGTGTTATTTTAAGCCTAAGTTAAAAAAATTAAATAATCAAAATGAAACACCAGGTGATAGAAATTTAAAAATCAATTGTGTTATTTCTATTGCCTTTCAGTTCAATATTATAGAAATCCAATAGGTTTTTAAATACTTTAAAAATAAAAAGCAATATTTGAAATGAAGATGAAAGTCTCAGTGCTTTTACTCTGCAGATAAGGTGGATATTTTCAGAAGTCGGTAATTAATAGATCTCTGATAGGATTGACTACAACCCAGAACCTCAGTTTAATTCTGCTCTGTCACCGTGGACTGTTTCTTTTAATGTGTATGGTTTTTTTTTTTTTTCCTCTGCTGCCAATTTTAGAATTCAGTGGAAACTTTTTCTTGTCAATGCCTTTTCTCTAACCAAAGTGCTTTTTTTCTCCCTTTTGGTAAGCAAGTAATTTTCAACATTATTATTTTTGCTTTTTTTAAATTAAAACTTCCCTCATTGGAAAAAAGTGTTAAAAACTTAACATGCTACTCTCTCCTCAGTCCCACTACCCAGTTTCTTGGTGTTCTTCTAGAAATTTTCCATGTACATATAAACATACACCCCCACATATATATATAAACACATACATGCATATGTATGTATACATACATAGTTAGAGATTTTCTTTTTTGTTGTTTTTTTGAGACAGAGTCTCGCTCTGTTGCCCAGGCTGGAGCGCTGGTGGTGTCATTTATAGCTCACTGCAACCTCCAACTCCTGGGCTCAATTGATCCTCCTGCTTCAGCCTCTTAAGTAGCTGGGACTACAGGTGCACACCACCACACCTGGCTAATTTTAAAATTTCTTTGTAGAGATGGGGGTCTCACTCTTGCCCAGGCTGGTCCTGAACTCCTGGGCTTAGGCAGTCCTTTAGTCTCGGCTTCCCAAAGTGCTAGGATTACAGGCATAAGCCACCACACCCAGCTGAGATTTTCTTTTTTAAATATATAACTGGGATCATTTTATAATCTTGTTCAGCAATTTGGCTTTTTCAGTTAACAATACATCTTGAAGCTCTTCATAACAGTTTATATAAATCTTATTCATTCTTTTTCTCTTTTCAAGATTAAAAACATTTTTTAAAAAAAATTAGAGATAGGGTCATGCTCTGACACCCAGGCTGGAGTGCAGTGGCAGGATCATAGCTCACTGCAGTCTCGAACTCCTGGACTCACGTGATCCTCCTAGTTCAGCTTCCTGAGTAGCTAGGACTACAGGCACATGCCACCACATCCAGCTGATCTTCTTCATTCTTTTTAATGTTTGTATAGTATTCCATTGTTTGGACGGGCCATAATTCATTTGATAAGTGTCTGTTCTGTAGATAATAGTAATGGCTGTAATAGCCAATATTTATTTAATACTTAATATACTAGTCCGTTGTTAAGTTTTTAACATGTATTTTGTCATCCAAGTCTCATTACAGTCCTGTGAAGTAGTACTGTTATCCCCATCTTATGACTGAGATTTAGATAAGTTAACTAATGTGTCCAAATGCACACAATGGGTTTGTTGTGCCCTGGGTTCTGATTCTGGAGTCCCCACTCTACTCTGCCAAGGAACAGTTAGTTTGACTCTAGTTTTTCAAAAATGCAGACAGTGGTGCAGAGCACACTCTTTTTCATATATCTTTACAAATTGGAGTGGTGTATGCATAGACTAAATTCCAAAGTGAAAATAAGTTAAAAAGATTGTGCTCTAGGCCGGGCGCGGTGGCTCACGCCTGTAATCCTAGCACTCTGGGAGGCCGAGGCGGGCGGATTGTTTGAGCTCAGGAGTTCGAGACCAGCCTGAGCAAGAACGAGACCCTGGGTCTCTACTAAAAAATAGAAAGAAATTAACCGGACAACTAAAAATATATAGAAAAAATTAGCTGGGCATGGTGGCGCATGCCTGTAGTCCCAGCTACTCGGGAGGCTGAGGCAGAAGGATCGCTTGAGCCCAGGAGTTTGAGGTTGCTGTGAGCTAGGCTGACCCCACAGCACTCACGGTAGCCTGGGCAACAAAGTGAGACTCTGTCTCAAAAAAAAAAAAGATTGTGCTCTAAACATTTTTTTGATAGCTGATGAGGATATGTAGAGAGGGGAACCCTGGTACACTGTTGGTGGGAATGTAAATTAGTGCTACCACTACGGAGAACAGTGTCGAGGTTCCTCAAAAAACAAAACTGGAACGGCTATATGACTCAGTAATCCCACTGCTGGGTATATATCCACAGGAGGGGAAATCAGTATATGGAAAAGATATCTGTAGTCCTGTGTTTATTGCAGCACTATTCACAGTAGCCAAGATTTGGAGTCAACCTAAGTGTCCATCAATAGATAAATGAATAAAGAAATTGTGGTACATATAGACAATGGAATATTATATAGCCATAAGAAAGAATGAAATCCTGCCATTTGAAACAACATGGATGGAACTGGACAAAATTATGTTAAGTGAAATAAGCCAAGCACAGAAAGACGTCTTACATGTTCTCACTCACATGTGGGAGCTAAATATTAAAAACAGTTGATCTCATGGAGACAGAGTAGAATGATGGTTACCAGAGGCTGGGAAGGGTAGTCTGGGGGTGGAGGATAAAGTGGGGATGGTTAATGGGTGCAAAAATAGAGTTAGTTAGACAGAATGAACAATATTTGATAGCACAACAAAGTGACTATAATCAACAATAAGTTAGGGTAAACTTTAAAATAACTAAAAGAGTAGAATTGGAATATTCCTAACACAAAGAAATGATAAATACCTTGAGGCGATGGATACCCCAGTTATCCTGATTTGATTAATTCACATTTATGCCTGTATCAAAACACCACAGGTACTCTGTAAAGATATACAACTATTATGTATCCAAAATAATTAAAAAGTTTTTTGATAGAGATTGCCAAATTTCCCCTAAAATATGAATGAAGGTCAGTACTATTCTTTATTAATATTAATAACCATCATCATAATAATGCAGTTTATAATGAATAGGATACTATGTTAATAACATTTTAATAGCAAATACCTAGAAACAACACATTTTAAGAAATGTAACAGCTTTATTGAGATATAATTCACATACCATAAACCATCAGTGGTTTTTAGTATATTCACAGAGTTGTGCAACCATCACCATCCATAGTGTTTTAAGCACTATGTTTTAATGGTGTGTTTGAAAGAGATAAAATGAGTTGGAAAACTGGATCCCTTGAATGGCTAAGAAAGGGATCTAGACATTTTGGTTGAGCAGATGAATCAGACAAAGCAACAGACAAAACATTTGTGTTTGAATTAATCAATTCATTCAGGAACTTGTGGGTTCTGTTGGAGTGTTGGGAATAGTTACATACATTTAAATAATCCTCTTAGTCTGTGAGTAGCAGGAACTCCTTGGTTTTTGACTCTCCTGCAGAAGGAAGTATGTAATTGAGGCAGACATCTGACTTTTTCAGCCAATAAATGTCAAAAGGAAAAGTCTGTGGTGGAAAGAACCAGAACTCAGGGGCAGGAGACCTGGGCTGACAGTAGATAGTTAATTCACTACCCCACTCGGGGCCTGTCCTCTCGTCTGGTAAGTAGGGATATCTCAGAGAAGGCTCAATTTGAGAGAATAAAGACCGAACTCTTAACTGGAAGCTAAACTTCCTTAGCTATTTTTCTCTGTCTTAGGCCCCTTCTCACTGTCTATCTTGCCTTGAGTTTGCCTGGGAATATGTCTTAGCTCCCTTTTAGTCTAGAAGTTCTTTGAGAATATAAATTCTATGTTTTACAACATGTAGTTCAATACCTTGCTCTTGGGTAAGGCACTCAGTGTAAATGAGTTTTGCATGTGAAAGAACCATACAAATATAACAGCATTTTTATTTTTTTTTAAAGCCAGTCAAATTTAGCAGTGGGGATTTGTAGCATTTTCTCTTTTGATAGAGGAGTGAGTATTTCCAAGTTTTCTTCAACCTATGAGTAGGTTATATTTAAAAAAATCAATTGTAAGTTGATTTTGTGGCTCCCTATGCATTTATTCATTAAGTTCAACAAATATTTACTTAGTACCAACTATATATTTGGGACTGTTCTAAGTGTTGGGGATATAGCAGTGAAAGCAACAGAGAGTCCCTGCCTTCAAGAACCATCTATTCTTTTCTTTTTTTCTTTTTTTGAGATGGAGTCTTGCTAGAGTGCCGTGGCATCAGCCTAGCTCACAGCAACCTCAAACTCCTGACCTTGAGCGATCCTCCTGCCTCGGCCTCCCGGAGTGCTAGGATTACAGGCATAAGCTGCTGCACCCGGCCAAGAACCATCTATTTTAATAAACATGGCCAGGTGCGGTGGTTCAGGCCTGTAATCCTAGCACTCTGGGAGGCTGAGGTGGGAGGATCCCTCAAGGTCAGGAGTTCAAGACCAGCCTGAGCAAGAGCGAGACCCCATCTCTACTAAAAATAGAAAGAAATTATCTGGCCAACTAAAAATATATACCATA
>CM052437.1:28855838-28878164 GCA_028533085.1 Varecia variegata
GACTTGGCCTCACAGTTCTAAATGTGGGCTGACTTCATCAACATGATGCACTTGGATAGCTAGATGCTTCCCAAATCCGTTCTCCTTTTCTTCTTGAGTAAGGAAGGGGATATGGCAGGGATGCATGTCCTGAGCAGTCTTTTGGTGAGATGTAGCCAAGTACTAAGTTCTCACCAATGGCAAGAGCACAGCAGGGAACTGAGGCCTTTAAGTCAGCAATGTCTCCTCTGCAGGATCTCTCTCTCCCTCCCTGCTGCTGAGACCTGGACAAGGCAATGGCTTGGCCTCAACCAGGGAGTTAAGGAAAAGCCACAAGAGGAAGGAACCTGGCCCCTGAGTGACTTCAAAAAGCAGAGTTACCTAGACCCTCATCTCAGATGCTATGTGGGAGAGAAATCAGCTTTTTGTTCTTTAAGCCTGCAGTCCCCAACCCCTGGTACCAGTCCGTGGCCTGTTAGGGACCGGGCCATAGAGCTCCGCCGCTACCCCTCCATCCCTCCAACCTGGTGTGTGGAAAAAATTGTCATCCATGAAACTTGGTTTTGGTGGGGTACGTACAGCAGGAGGTAGCTTCATCTGTATTTATAGCTGCTCCCCATTGCTTGTATCACTGCCTGAGCTCCGCCTACCCCGCCCCACGGCCCTTGGAAAATTGTCTCCCATGAAGCCAGTCCCTGGTGCCTAAAAGGTTGGGGACTGCTGCTTTAAGCCATTGAATTTTGGGATTCTCTTAGAAACCCTCTCTTACCACAGTGAATATCATAGCCTGTCCAGAAACGGAAACACGGTGTTGCCACAGCCTAAGTGGCCGTTCTAGGGAACATCCTCAACCACGGGATGCTGGTGACTATGGTTCTAGGTTGGAAACTCCTCAAGCCATCAAAGACACAGGTTTTGTAGACTAATTCCTTGGTCTGATCCTCCCTTTCCCATACCACCCTGATTGGCCTCCTGAAAAAGAGCTTCACGTTCACCTAGAATGGTTGCAACCATTGTTTTGGGGAAGTTTAAGACCCTCTTCATCCCTGTGTCACTCTTCACATACCCTGGTCCAAGATTCATATTAAAGACAGATGCCTCCAATCTTGGGGTAGTGCTGCTTTGTCTCAAAATCTGAGAAGCACTAAAGCCCTAAAACCTTATATTTTGGCACTGGTGGAAGAGAAAAAACAAAACAAAACTATCTGGTATCCAAAAAAAAAAAAGGCACCTGCAGTAAGGCCACTCCTCCAGGCCTGAAGGCCAACCTGGCAGAGACTCAGTACTCTGCTACTCCACTCCATCACTGTATAGTTGAATTACCAAAGCCTGAGGCACCTGTGGTTTTCTTGAGAGTTAAGTCATGGCAGGTGCAACAAGTCTTATTCCTCCAGCACTTCAGTTTCAACCTCTCCTTTGCCACGGAAAAAGAACTGCCACATCTATACCTTGCCTGGGAGCCAGAGTACCCAGAGACTTCAAATACCACCTGAAGAAATCCACAGCCAGGCAACCCCACCCAGACCTAGAAGTCATTACCCAGAACCAACGATAATGCCACTCTGACACCCAGGAGCTCCATCACTCAGCCCCAGCCCCAGAGAAAGGCCAGTGGAGGGGTGGCTGCCTTCTCCTGCAGCCGGTCGATTTCCCTGCTGGATGAGGCCAAGATTCATGGCCCTGCCTGTGTCTCAGGCTTCTCCAGAGGCCTCCAGGGTTCTGCTGAGATGATTAACACATTCCTTGAAACTTCTATTGGCTCTGCCAACACTCAATGTGCTCCTCAGGGTTAACCCAGACAAACAACAGGCACCCTGAGGGCAGCAGCATTCACCCTCATCTCTGGGCACCTTGGAAGATGGCTTGTGATGGAATTTGTTTCTAAGCTCCCCATATGTCAGGACCACAATTTGTTTATTTGTCCATCCTTCCATTCTACATTTATTGAGAAATGGCTTTGTGCTCTAGCTCTAGGCTTTGTTGTATTATTGGAGGATATATTATAGCAATGAACAAAATGATGAAATCTCTGTAGAGCTTTGCACAGTGGCAGTATGGTAGCCAATGAGATTTATCTGAGGCGCGATTATTGCTAATTGAAAACTTTTCCCAATACCCCGCCATGACGACTTGCAATATAGTTGGCATTGGCAATTTTTTGACGGTCCCTACAGGGACTGGATTAAAAAAAAAAAAAAGAAGTCTCTAGATTTGGGGCTTACATGCTAGTAGAGAAAGGAGATGATACATTAGAAGTAAATATAGACATTCTACAAAATACCTGACCAGTACTCCTAAAAACTGTGAAGTAAAGTTTAATCATAATTTTTTATAAGTAAATATACATTAGGTGCTGATGGATGCTATAAAGAACAAGAAGAGTCAGGGTGATGAGGGGCTCTTTTAGGAAGAAGCCAAGGAAGTCCTCTGTACTAAGCAGAGACCTCAATGAAGGGAAGGAGTAGTGTGCGTGGCTTTCTGGAGAAGAGAGAAGGAGTGCAAAGGCCCTGAGGCAGCAGCATGCTTGGCGTGTTGGAGGAATACTGAGGAATACTTGGCTGGCGTGCAGGGAAAGGGAGCAGTGGGAGAGTCCTAGGAGAGGGGATCAGAGAGGTAGCCGTGGACAGATCATACAGGGACCCGTAGTAGGTGCACTGACTATAATGTCTCCCATTAGTCATTTCCTTCATTCCTCCCTCCTTCCTCCCTTCTTCCCTTTCTCTCCCCCTCCTTCCCTTCCTTCATTCCTTCCTCCCTTCCTCCCTCCCTTTCTAACTTACTTCCATTCTTTAGAGCAAAAGTGTGTTTTAATGTTCACTTTAGAGGGAGAAAGGCTAGATGTGGTCCTGGCACCGTCTCGCAACCATAAGCTCTTCAAGACCTGTGGCTTTTTGACCTCCAGGATGTTGCAGATAAACAGATAACATAGGCTTGAAGAGCCCAGGAAGACATGTGCACTCAAACCTCCATTCTCTCACGTATTTCAAACAATTTTTCTTTTTTGTAAAAAAGTACTCTTTCCTGGTAAATAAAAATGTCAGAATTCTTTTGCAGAGTCCCGAGACTTCCTCTCCTCTGTTCATTACGTGGTAAGATTTGTCCTTCCATGAGGTAGCATGAGATCCCTCCTTGGTCTCATGACTCTGGGAAGCACAAGTCATTGCAGAGAGTCAAGGAAATTACCTATTTCTCTTGTGAAGGAGCATAACTGTAGGAGACAGATCTGGTCTTTGGAATCCTGGCTTTACCGCTAAAGTGTGATCTTAGGAAAATCATCTACCTGCTTCCTCAGAACATCTGTTTCCTCATTGATTTCAGCCATTTTCAGTTTTCTGTTTTGTTTTAAGCAGTGGAGTCATTTTCAAACTGAAATAGTTTGCAGAATCTTTTTTTTTTTTTTCTGAGACAGAGTCAGTCTGGCTTTGTTGCCCTGGGTAGAGTGCAGTGGCATCATCATAGCTCACTGCAATCTCGAACTCCTGGGCTCAGCATTCCTTCTGCCTCAGCCTCCTAAGTAGGGAGTAGCTGGGACTACAGGTGTGCACCACAATGCCTGGCTAATTTTTCTATTTTTAGTGGAGTCAGGGTCTCACTCTTGCTCAGGCTGGTCTTGAACTCCTGAGCTCAAGCAATCCTCCGGCCTCGGCCTCCCAGAGTGCTAGGATTACAGGCGTGAGCCACCACGTCTGGCCCAGAATCTTAATGTATAAATAGATGCAGGGGGCCCTGCTTGGGTTGGGGGAGTTTGGAGGGCACAGAGATCTTCTAGGCCTCCCCTTTTTCCCCCTTGCATCCTATTCTGGGCAGCCCCCAGAGGATCTCTACAATCTGGGAACTTCATGGGGCACTGTTTGAAGACCACTGCCCCAGCTCAAAGGATTTGGCACTTCACTAGCCCCTTGTCTTGATCCCTCATGCTCCAAGTCCTCACCTGTCCTTAGGTGCCCAGGGCCGTATGACAGCCCCCTACCCTTTGGGCAACTGAGAACCGAGAGAGAGAAAGTGTTTCTGTACCTCACCTTGTCCTGTACTTTAGTTTTTATTTCCAATCTAAAGACTTAACTGGTTTCCTACATGACTGACACTAAGAGTAATTTCACTTCTCAGGTGATTCTGCCTCCTAAGCTTTCTGTTTCCTTTGCAAGACCTTAACGCTTGACATTTGGGTGGCAGTCAACATGAACCAGTAGCTGGGTATTTGAGAAGTACCTGGTGAACTTCACCCTGGGGAACTTCACCCGTCTGAACTTCCCTCCCAGACAAATGGGATTGTCAAGGCCGGGCACAGCATGGAGTAGGGCTGGTCTGTACTATGTGGACCAGGGAGCACAGAAGATCTAAAACCTCTAACAGCATTTCAAAAAAATGCATCAATCCAAAGAAGTCAGTCAGAGAGACAAGAACCTCTCAAGGAGATCATAACCAAATACAGGATGATGGAACTAGCTGACTCGGTGGGAGACAAGCAGCAGAGTCTAGCCCTGGTCTGTCCCATATGGTAGCCACTGGCCACATAGGGCTATTGAGTACCTGAAATGTGGCACCCAAATTGAGATGCACCATAACTGTAAAATGCACCCTGAATTTCAAAGACTTGGAATCAAAAAAGAAAGTAAAATATCTCATTGATAATTTTTACATTGATTACATTAGGTCCAATACAATTATAATGACTCTATATATGTGGATTAGATTGATTATGTTGAAATGATCATATTTTGTATATATTCAGTTAAAGCAACTATATCATTAAAATTAATTTCACCTATTTCTTTTTACTTTTTTTACTGTGACTACTAGAAAATTTTAAATTGCATATGTGGTTCACGTTATTGTAACAATGGCGGTCTAGACTCGGCCCTAGAGGGATTTCCTCAGGTGGGAAAACACAGAAACAGGAACCTTTTCACAGGGAACCTGAAGTTTTGCCCTTGGATGAGGAGGCAGAGGTTAAAAACACCCTTCTTACCCTTCCTCCTCTCAGAAGTAGCTGACATGGAGTCTGTCACCCTAATGTGTTTAGGAGGATTCTAAAGGTGGGAACGGGTCCACCTGGAGCAGTAACCTTCACTACAGCCTGCCCAGAACTGGCCCCATCATCCACTCCTCCAGTGCACCCTGGTGCCCACCCTAGGTTCCCTGTTGGATGATTAGGTTCAGTTGCATAAAGTAGACAAAGCCCAAATAACATAACATAAACAGGACAGAACTTTACTTCTCTCTTAAGGAAAAAAAAAAAGTTTTGAGAGAAATAAACTTCTGTCTTGCTTATACTATTGATATTTTGGACTTTGCCTATTATATGCCACTGAACCTAACTAGCAATGCTACATGGATTCCTAACAGCCATCCTGGACCTGAGACCATGAGCCAATGAAGGCAGAGCAGCAAGACTGAAAGAACCTAGGTCCAGGATGACAATGGAGCTGTCATTGGTCTATTAGAATCCCACATTCCATGCAGTAGAAAGGTGAAAATGGAAGAAGTAAGACCCTTTTTTTCCTTTTAAGGAGACTCCCCAGAAACACCATACAATACTTCTTGCATTTCATTGGCCAGAACTTAGTCACATAGTATACCTGGCTTCAAGAGAGGATGGGAAATGCCTTTTAGCTTGTTAAATTGCTGCCTTAAATAAAATCAGGGTTATGCCACTTAAGAAGGAAGAGGAAAATGTATGTTGGAATAGGCAACACATTTGTACCCCTTGGGTACTCGTTAACAGCATCACTCTGAAAGGACACAGGGGGTGGTCCTGCAGCTTCCGGCATGGGCACGGAGATAAAAATGGAGGCATAGAGCACTGACCCTGCAATGATCTCCCCTGGGCTATGGGAGGAGGGAGCATAGAGAAAATCAAGTCTGTGCACAGGGGCAGGTTGAAGATCAGCTTCAAGGCAGTCCTGCCACAGTGGCAATTGAGTGATTAGGATCAGTCCCTCATGGCCCACATTTGACCGCAGCACAACTAGTGGCTTGCCTTAGTGTCAGATCACCTGGTTGCAAGGAAAAAAAGTTCTTTAAAAGGGGACACAGGTGGGTCCCAGAGTCCCTGTAGAGTACATTCAAGGTCTTCAATAGATTGTAGCGTGCGGCTAGAGCATTATCACAGTGACACAGTCTTAACCTTTAGTGCCAGCCTCAGGCTACCCCCATCCCTGTACAGCAGGCCTCCTCCATCCACATTCTACAGCTCTCAGGGCACTTGATCCTTAACCCAGCCTGACTGAGCACGTAGGCACATGTTTGTTTACCATGTCTGTTGTGTTCCTCCCAAAGATATTTGGCCTGAGTGTGGTCACGGGAAAGCAATCAGACAAGTCTAAGTTGGAGAATAAGCTGCCTGGACTTTTTAGAAGTATCAATATTAAGAAAGACAGGGAAGTGCTGGGGAACTGTTCTGGATCAGAGGAGACTGAAGAAATGTGACAACTAAATGCATTGCATAATCATAAAGAAGGTGCACCTATTGGGACATTATTAGAAAAATTGGGGGCATTTTAATGGAGGCTATATATTGCATGAAACTATGGAATGTTGAAATTCCTAGATGTGGTCATTGTTTTATGGGTGTGTAGGAAAGCGTCTTTGCTCTTGGGAGACACATATTAGGGGTGGAGTATTATGGTCACTATACCTGACTGCCAGGTAGTTCAGCAAATAACAATAATAATTTTAATAATAATAAACATATGGGTATAAATACAGAGAAAGATGGAGATATTGACCACTGGTAAATGACTCTAAATTCCTTAAGGAAATGGTCCAAGGTTTCCCCAGAATATATCTCAATGTCTACCACATAGTAGGCATGTTTGTTTATGAAGGAATAAATGAATTGGGCCAAGGTGTTTCCTCAAAATGTTGCACCTTCCCATTGGCCCTTTCTTTGTGCTATTTCACCAAATGTAGCCTATGTGTTTGTCAGAATTGTTGGTTGCTAGTGATCCAACTTGAACTAGCTCAAGCAAAAGGGGGACTTATTGACTCCTGTAACCAAACCTGGGGAAGGCCAGGGGCAGCCGGACTCAGGGAGAGCTGAAATCAGACACTCAAATACACCTTCTCCCTGTATAGTCTGCATCTTTCCTTCCTGCTGCAGAATGGCTCCTTCTGTTTAGCTTTAACCTCTTATCCTCCACTAGAAAGAAGCTGCACCTTCCTCTTCTCTCTGGCTAGAAATTTTTAAATGCCAGGGGAGGGCTCAGATTGGTCCGACATGCATCACAGACGCTGTGCAATCACCAGGAGTTGAGTGGAGTAAAGGAGGGGGAGGTCCTACTTTGGGTGGACAAAAAGGTTGCCCATTACAGCCAATAGTGGGCATTAGCTTTGTAGATATCTTTGAAAGGCAAAAAGTGATATAGTTGGAAAACGTATTTGCCCTTTGTTGTGAATATATTTTTTCCCAATTTGATATTTGTCTTTTAATTTGAGCCATTCAATAAGCTCTTCAAAGCACCCATTTTGTACTATAGACAGTCCCGACTTCGGTTCGACTTAAGATTTTTCATTTTACAATGGCGTGAGAGCCATCCGTATGCGTTCAGTAGAAACCATACTTTGGATTTTGAATTTTGCTATTTTCCTGGGCCATCAATGTGCCGTATGATACTCCCTCGTGTTGCCGGGCAGCACAGTGAGCGGCAGCTCCTGGTCAGCCATGCGATCATGAGGTAAACAACCAGTACTTACCCTATAGTGTACTGAAGTCAATAAATTACATGAGATATTTAACACTTTATTATAAAATAGGCTTTGCCTTACATGATTTTGCCCAACTGTCGGCTAATGTAAGTGTTCTGAGCACGTTTACGGTAGGCCAGGCTAAGCCATGACGATCAGGTCAGGTGTATTAAATGCATTTTCGACTTACAATGGGTTTATCCAGCCATAGCCCTATCGTAATTTGGGGAGCATCTGTAGACTCCTATGCCCTTCAGTACCGTTTCTTTGGTCACAGTAATGGCTTATTAGGTTATAGCTTTCACTAAATCCTTTTCAGTCCTAAGGGTATACTCCAGCCTCTTGATAGGATTTAGGTATTTCCCAAGTCTTCTCAGGAATAGCTAATCAAACCACTTTTCCCTCTCCTGTCAGGGCCCTAACCCACATGGCCACTGTCAGTTAATGAGACCTCCTGGGTTGTAAATAACAGAAGTCTGCTCAGACCAACACAGGCAAAAAAGGAACGCAGAACCCATGGGCCCAACAAACAAGCCTTGTGAGGGGTTGAAATCTAGAAATGGAGGGCCATGAGGAGCCAAGGCAGCTGTTTCCTCAGTTTCTCAGTGTGTGCCATCTCCCTCTTTCTGGAACTACACTGATGCTCCCCGCTTCCTTTATTCTGCTTTCTCTGCAGACAGGCTTGCTCTGTGCTCAGAGGAAGATAGCTGGCCCACACACAATTCCAAAATGTGTATGTACTCCTAGATCAAGTAAAAACTCACAAAAACTTGTCCCATTCCCAGATTCTTTGGTAACTGACCCACTTTATTCAGGGGTCTTCCCCTACTGCAGTCAGCTAGGATCAGGGGAGCAGGAGCCCACATGATAAACATGGGGCCAACTCTGGGCAGGGGGTGAGAGTGTGGGTGAGTTCTCAGATGGTGCAGGCTAAGGGCTTTATGTTATGTTAGAATCTTATAGAGAACTTTCTGTTAGAGATCCCTAAAGGCGAATAAAAGAGTGGTGCTGAACACCAACTGTCCATTGCTTGACTGGCAACTTGGCAACAGCTGGCAAATGACAACCCACTAACACCAGCCCATGATGGTTTGTTTAGGTCTCACGAAGAGTAGCAGCCTGAGCACTACAAGTCCAGATGATGAGAGCTGCAGAAAACAGCCTGTTCATAAGGCCATCAAGATTTTGAATCCCAGCTGGACACGGTGGCTCATGCCTGTAATCCTAGCACTCCGGGAGGCAGAGGAGGGAGGATCGTTTGAGCTCAGGAGTTCGAGACAAGCCTGAGCAAGAGTGAGATCCCGTCTCTACTAAAAATAGGAAAAATTAGCTGGGCGAGGTGGCTAGTCCCTGTAGTCCCAGCTACTCAGGAGGCTGAGGCAGGAGGATCGCTGGAGCCCAGGAGTTTGAGGTTGCTGTGAGCTGGGCTGATACCACAGCACTCTAGTCTGGGCAACAGAGTGAGACTATGTCTCAAAAAAAAAAAAAAAAAAAGTTTAAAGATTAAAAAAAAAAGATTTTGAACCCCAAAGAATCCTGTCCTTAAAGTGAATCCTCAAGTGGAATAACTAATGTCACTTGATTTATGGATTCATGACATTATAACAAGAAAAGACCAACATGAAAAAATGCTAGGTTCTTATCCCCTTCTACATTATTTCCCCACAAAGATCCTCTCCACTTAGGGTTTTAGCTGTCACCTCTATAGAAAAGTCTCATACATCTTTATCATAGCCCTTCCCTCTACACTCAGCTTCAGAAATATATTTCCAACTGCACTGGATATGGCTATCATACTCCAAATTCATTATGACGAAAACCAAACTCACTATCTTCCCCTTCAAATGTGCTCTTTCCATATATCACTAAACAAGCCCTTAAGGCCCCATAATGACTGCCAGCCAGAGCCTCCCGGCATCCCTACGTCCTCCCCTCCATCTGTCCCCCTTTCTTCACTTCCACAAGGGCCCCTCTTTGGTTGAGCACTCTTAAATCCTGTCCAGACAGTTGCAATCACCTCACTAACTTCCCTCCTTTTAGTGCATTTTCCACGCTAGAGCCAAACTGTTACCGAAAGTTCAGCACTTGTCCTCGAGGCATCAGAAGAATAGGAAAAAATGTTTTGAGGGAAAGAAAAGAGGAGTTTATTAACTTGCCTGGCAAATGAGGAGGATGCAGACTAGAGTCTGAAAAATGCCATCAGCCTAACAATATGCAGAAATACAGAGCTTTTGAAGGGTGGGTTCTCAGCTTAAAGCAATTGCTATTCAACTACAGTTTACGATCCTACAATCCCATCTCCGTCCTATCTTGCTAAAGACAATGCCATGACCTCCACCCAAGACCTCCCACCACCAAGTCCCTGGCCAAGCCATCTCCTGTGGCACAAAGAACAAAAGACTTATTCTGCCCCTCCCAACCACTGGCCTAAGGCAGCATTGCAGGTTTTAGTTCTCAAAAAGGAGTGGAGGATGTTTGAAACAGACAAAATATTTTTGCCATTGTTTTCAGGCCATTCCCTCTGTTACAAAACTATCTCATTAAAAATATAAATTCAGGGTTGTTCTCTGCTTAAAAACTGCCTAATCACCTACAGAGTGAAACCCAAAGCTTCTTAGCAATCAAAGCTCTTAAGATTTTCTAGCGTAGCTAGTCTGGCTTCATCTCCCATTATGCGGCAGACATTATGCCCCACCTCCTCCTTACACCCTACTAATGTCAATTTCTCACCCTTTCAGAAACAAGATTAGTGTTACCTAGATGCCAGAATTTATATTCTACGGCAACAAACAAAAATGTAATGTGCTATATGGGAGCTATGCGGAAGTGCTACAGGATCCTGGAGGAAGGGCAACTATCAGCCCTTGCCCTGGGGCAGGAGGTACCTCTAAGATCTCAGATGGAAAGGCCAGGTCAGTACAGGAGGAGGGGATCTGCAGACAAAGGCCTGGAGATTGAAGGGAAGGGGCACAGCAGAGACTTTCAGAGTGTTTAGCATCTCAGTGGAGTAGCAGAGCAGTGAAGTGGGAAAGGGAGGGTAGGTCCCAGCTACGCTGGATGGGAGGCAGAGAGCCAGTTAGGGGAGTGGCTTTAAGAGATTTGTAGGACAAAGAGATCCCTAAGAAAATGCAAGGCTTTTTCTGGATAGAAATGCTCTGGGCAAGAATTAGGGCAAAAAGGCTATGCTTCTGGAATGGAAGGGAGAGTAGGAAGTTCCCAGATAGAACCAATGAGCCAGAGTTAATAAAAAACAAAAAGAGTGTGTGTGTGTCTGTGTGTTTCTGGAGCAGAGGGTGTGCCCAGAAGAAATCTGGTTTCTTATGTGTAAAATAAGGGTGTAAGACCTACCTCATTAGATAAAATGTGTAAAGCATTTAGTTTAGTGCCAGCACATGGCAGGTTTTCCAGAGGGTTTAAAGTTGGCACATCATTTTCTATAGATTGTATGATATGATCTCCATAAGAAGTGTGGGATACAAAAGCAAATAGAGTACAGAAGTGGACAATGAGGCCCTTCAGACTGAGCTACAGGTTGAGATTCCAGACCAGGCCTGAGACCTCCACACTTTACGGTTGGAAGACCTTCTGACTAGAAATTCTGGTTACTGGAATTCTTTTAAGATGGGTATCTTGGACTTGCCTTCCCTGAAAGATGGGCTCAGTATAGTGATAATGGTACTTTAAAAGAAGCCTCCCCGATCCACTCCTGAAAGTGCAATTAGCTGATCCAGGAATTCTCTCTTTAGATAACCTGGTGGGGGAGGGAGGGACAGAGGGAGGACCTTAGAGTTTTAATAAGAAAACCATTAACCGCAGCTAATAGCAATAACAATGGAGACGCCTGGGGACTTCAGGCACTTAAATTGTAAATGGCAAAACACCGGGCACCTTGGATTTCTCCATTGTTACATACTAATGAAATGGCTGCAGTCAAACAAAGGCTGCAGGGGAAATTAGCTGAGGGTGTGGCATGGGCCCACTCTGGGTAAGAAGTCTGTATGGGAAGCTGACAGTTTGGGACACAGACTTAGGATGTCCTCTTCTGCCCTACTTGGCTTTGTGACCCTGAGCGTCCCTGGACCTGTTTCTTTCAGTAAAGTATGTATAATCAAATCCAGGGGTGGCTGTCACCTGCCATCCAACCTGGCAACCAGATAGTTGGTCATTGTTTTTTCTAATCAAACCAAAAAGAACTGAAAAAATTACTTGCTTTCTACATGCACTCTATTTAGAGCCTTTTCCTGGTTTTATTCCTTATGCATATTGTAAGGTTTTAAGACCGGAGTCCACGGGAGCGGTGGCACAGCCGAAAGTCAAAGTACCCTCCCGGGTTTCAGCACCAAATGTAAGGTTCTTTGGAGTGCCCGGTGCCAGAGAAAGAAAGACGAGCAGAGTTGAAAGGGATAAGTAAAGAGGCTTTATTGGGGTGCTCCTGGGTGAGGGTAATGGGTCCCAAGAGAGGGGCCCGGGCGAGATTCTCGGGTGGGGGGCGGGAGAGACAGAGAGAGAGAGAGAGAGACCCGAGAAGTCGCGCCGCCCAGAAGTCTGAGTGGGGTTTATATAGTTTTTTAGGGATGGGAGTTTCTCCAGAGGGATGGTTTCGGCGGGAAGAGTGAGGAATTTCTTTGTTACAGTTTTAGGGTGGGTATTGAGGAATAGGAGGAGCTGCTTCTTTTTTCATTAGGGAAGGGAGGCGTGCCGTGCCTGCCACCAGCCTTAACACATATTGCCAGTCTTCATCAAGCATCCATGTGCATGGGGTCTTTGGTGGTACCTGGTGGGGTCTCTGTCCTTATTGGCTCTCATTTGGGTAGGAAGTAGGACATGCGTGCCGACAGGAAGCAGAATGTGATCAGGGTGGGGCATGTAGACAAATAACTACAGAGTGTGGCAGAATGAGACATATGTTACAGGGATCCCACAGCAAGAGCTTTACAGAGGTGGGAACAAAGTGCTTGGGGAGCCAGCAGGGGCTGATCTGGGAAGCTTCCCTACATGGATGTGGTCTTTGAACTGCAGAGCTTCTCCCCACCTCCCTCACTGATGACTACAGCCAATGCAGCAACTTTATAAAATACAGATTCCTGGGCCCCTCTCTCACAGAGTTTTGTAGGTCTAGGGTGGGGTCTGCTAATAAGAAAAATAACAATGAGAAAACAAACTAGCCTGTGGTTCTGATTGATGGTCAGCTGGGTTTGGAGCCCACTGATACAATGGAGGGACAAGCTCAAATAGCCTGTGATGTTTTTATTTTATTTTTAAATGTATTATTAGTATTATTATTTGTAGAGATGGGTCTTGCTGGCCGGGCACGGTGGCTCATGCCTAAAATCCTAGCACTCTGGAAGGCCAAAGCAGGAGGATCGCTTGAAGTCAGGAGTTTGAGACCAGCCTTATCAAGAATGAGAGCTTGTCTCTACTAAAAATAGAAAAAATTAGCTGGGCATGGTGGCGTGAGCCTGTAGTCCCAGCTCCTCAGGAGGCTGAGGCAGGAGGATTGCTTGAGCCCAGGAGTTTGAGGTTGCTGTGAGCTAGGCTGATGCCACAGGACTCTAGCCCGGGCAACAAAGTGAGACCCCGTCTCTACTAAAAATTAGAAACAAATTAGCCAGGCATGGTTGGCACATGCCTGTAGTCCCAGCTACCTGGGAGGCTGAGGCAAGAGGATTGCTTGAGCTCAGAAGTTTGAGGTTGCTGTGAGCTAGGCTGACTCCATAGCACTCTAGCCCAGGCAACAGAGTGAGACTCTGTCTCAAAAAAAAAAAAAAGAAAAGAAAAGAAAAGAAAAGAAAAGAAAAGAAAAGAAGAGAAAAGAAAAGAAACCTGTGGATAAGGGGGTACTACTGTAACACTGTGAGGCACAGTGCATTGGGTCATGCCTGTACTCCTAGCACTTTGGGAGACTGAAGCAGGAGAACCACTTGAGGCCAGGAGTTCAAGACCAACCTGGGCAACATAGAAAGACTTAACTCTTTTTATTTATTTATTTATTTGGTAGTATTAACAATTTTAGTCAATGCTCACGCACCATTTCTTCTCAATTTACTTAATGTTTCTGTACTGATGGATTTTTGACCTTCTCTTATTGTTATAGTTTGCCTTCTGTATCTCTTTAGTTGATTTTTCAAAGACAATCTCAGCCCTCAGATTTCTCAAATTTGGTTGAATCCAGGTTCCTAAAAAATAAGTAATTGCTTCTCTTAGGAGTCCCCAAATTGTCATCTGCTTCTTTCCAGCTAGAATTCTCTAGGATCTGGGTGACTTCACCCTCTGGAGCCTAGGAGGCCTCAGACAGCTGGGATTTCTGTAGGATCACATCCTCTGGTGGTGGCCAGCACACAGGAAGGGTCCTGAGTCAATAAGACTTCCCTTTTCATATTGGGTCATTTCTGCCTTTCCCAAGAAAAAGGAGAGTGGAACTTAAGCAATGAACTCTAATTTACTCCTTGTCTTCTAGAATTTTTTTTTTTTTTGGGAAGCAGAGTCTCGTTTTGTTGCCTGGGCTAGAGTGCCATGGCATCAGCCTAGCTCACAGCAACCTCAAACTCCTTGGCTTAAGCAATCCTTCTGCCCCAGCCTCCCAAGTAGCTGGGACTACAGGCATGTGCCACCATGCCCGGTTAATTTTTTCTATATATTTTTAGTTGTCCAGACGGGGGTCTCTTTCTTGCTCAGGCTGGTCTTGAACTCCTGACGTTGAGTGATCCTCCCGCCTTGGCCTCCCAGAGTGCTAGGATTACAGACATGAGCCACTGTGCCCGGCCTAGAATGTTTTTCTTTGTTGAATTTAAAGATATCTTGAATGGAGTCTGACTGCCTCATAGGGTGGCAGTATTTTAACCCATGATTTATTGTCAGGTCTGCAGGTCCAGAAACTTCACATATTTATGCCAGCCTAACTCACGGAAGACTATTGCATAAACTCAAGTGCCAACTTATTATTTATTAGCCACTATTATACTTCTTACTTAGGTACAGATATAATCATGTTGGCTCTCCCTTTCCTTTAGGCCATGCAAGATTGGGTCAGAACTCCTAAGCCTGGCTCTGGGAAAGACACATTTTCTTTTACTATACTCTCATAACACAGAACACTTTTGTGACTAGATGTGTGGGTATTTTTCCCCCCACACCAAGCAATTCTCCAGCAGACACCAACTTGGTGTCCTGTAATTCAATTCAATTCTGACACTATCTACCTGGAAATAGTGTCAGAACCTACAGGTTTAAGGACTCACTCCCACAAGACTGCCTGTACTTCCAAGGCCAGTTAAAAATTCCAGGTTGGGACCTGTGCTTCTGACTGACCAGCTGTAAATTAGGATTCCCAGAACCTTCTGCTTGGGTTCAACAATTTGCTGAGATGGCTCACAGGGAAACATTTATCAGTTTATTATAAAGGACGCAAGAGAACAGCGGATGAAGAGATGCACAGGGCAAGGTCTTGGGGGAGAGGCATGAGGCTTCCATGCCCTCTCCAAGGAACACCACCCTCCCCGTACCTGCACAAGTTCAACAACCTGGGCGTTCATCAAATCTTGTTCCAGGATTTTTATACAGCTTAATCTCCAGCCTCACCCCCTTGACCTTTCCAAAGGTTGATGGGTAGTTCTGAAATTCCAGTCTTCCATCTTTCTGGTAAGCGGCCCCATCCTGAAGGTATCTGAAACCCAGATCCTAGATCACCTTATTAGCGTAACTCAGGTGTGAAAGGGATTCTTTTTTTTTTTTTTTATTCCATCATACCAGAGTAAAGAAAGGGACTCTTTATGAATAACAAAAAACACTCCTATCACTCAGAAAATTCCAAAGGTTTTAGGAACTCTGCACGAGGAATAGGGGGCAAAGACCAAATATACTTCTTATTATACCACATTGGCATTCAAGGCCTTTATGTCTGGCCTTGAACCAACCATCCGTTTGGTTCTCTTATGTCATTCATGTACTTTCTATAGGTTGTTCCTTCTATCTGAAATGTCCTTTCTGACTCTTTACCAGGCAACGTCCTTATTTTAATCGAAGGTCCAGATCAAATGTCTCCTTCACTCAAAACCTTCTCTGGTTAGCCCTGCCCCTGCAGCAGACCAGTTCTAGGCTACTATGGATTAAAACTCATGACTGCCTCTTCCATTGGATGGTGAACTCCTTGAGTTCCAGAACTCTATTTCATCTATCAAAGTAACCCAGACTATGGCACTAAACACAAGACTCTCAATAAATGTTGAACTGAATTGAACTTACGCATCCGTGTTTTCTGCAATTATCTCCTTTTCTTTCCTAAGCTCTTATAAAAGTTAATTTGGAAAATGTCAGCCTGTCTCAGCTGTCCTTAGAGGAAAGGAGGAAAAGGGCATTGGTTCATGCGGGGACTGAGAAAAAGCACATCCCTGGGTGCCAGGGATAGTGACTGCTGTGGAAATGCAAGTGAGGGACTCTACAGGGAGGGAAAAAAGCAGCAGGAAAAGCCATCCCAAGTGACAGCTGTTTTATTTCCACCTGAAAATTTCCTTTTGAGATCTCTTCTGTCCTCAAATCTGGAGAGTCTTGGGTATTCTTAATAGAGGGCCCTCCTCCCTGGCATCCTCTCTGTGTCTGTGTGCACTGGGTAGAGGTTGGCTTCCCAACTGGGACCTATCCCAGGAGGGATAGGAAGAATCAACACAAGGGGATTGGTTCATGGCTGCCTGACATCCCACCACCCTCCTTCCAGCGACCAGAGGGCTAGTGTGGTAACTAACACAGGCCAGTGCAGTAGAACAGATCTGTAGAGGCAGGGAGACAGAGGCATCTGGGGAGGGAAAAAGCAGCCAGAGGCAGGAATCCAGCCTGTGTTTGTTCTGCTGTCTCCCAGTCTCCTTCCTCTGCTTCTCTATCTCCCCTCCTCCACTCCTACCACGGAGTCCCCGAAACCCTCCAGGTCTCCTCCAGAGAGGGAGCTGGGAGCTGACTGTGGAAGAGAGCCACAGACCAGGGCCTCCAGCCTCCCTGATGGTCTGGATTGTGTTTACCAAGTCCCCAGCCTTGAAGTCATTTGTGACACTCTCTGCCTTACTGAAGAAAAATGGATTTTGCCTCAATTCCTGATTCCTGTTTAAATATTTAGTTTAATCAGCGCTGGCCCGAGTGCCTTTTCCATTTCCCCTGGTGCCTGGGAGCCACACTGACACCAGCATCATAAATAATGCATCCGATCCCAGCAACATGCCACTGGCTGGGTGGGCCTCACTGCACCCTCAAGTCTGCAGGCCTGCCCTCTGCTGCAGATGCTTCAGGTGAAGGTGGGCCAGGCTGGAGAAGTCAGTCCAGAGCCCTGAAGGCTTCGGCCTCAGAGTTACTCCTGGAGAGAATCATTGTGACAGGCAAGCAAGCAGTCCCCAGTCCAGCCCAGTTCTGAGGGCCTTTGAGGGGGTGTACTGGTGTGGGGAACGGGAAGAGGCAGGAACAGCAAGGCCACAGAGTGACCTTCAGGATTGCTCTGACCTGGTAGGGAGACTTCCGGGCCCCTTAGTAAAGGTCTGACTTAGGCCCTGTGTGAGTGTGGAGCAGATGAGGACACCAGAGTTGAGGAGGCAGCTGAGTTCAAGGACAGGAAAGAAGGAGGAGCCATGAAGTGCTGGAACTTTCTGTCCTCCCTCTTCTGCCAGAATTCTAGCTCCTAACATGTGCTCCATCCTTCATTCCAAGAACACAATCCAGCTTTGCCATTATTCTAGAAGCCTGTGGGGTGGGTAGTCAGGGGTTCCAGAGGATGGACACTGTCTCCTCTTATAGAAAGGACCCAATGATGGGATTTGGCCAGGCAGGTCCTGTATGTCCTTACCAAAACCTCAAAAAGGTTCAACTGCTTCCAGGTCCCCTGTCTTTGGAGCTGGCTCCTCAGTGCTCTGATTTGTGCAATTAAACATGAAACATTGCATTAGTTGCCACTAGTGATATAGTCCTGACCTGGCTTTGTAAAAGCAGCTCCTTGGAGCAGCTCTGTAATGGTCACTCTTTTTTCCTCTGAAACTTCCCAGAGATAAAAGGAGACATAAATAATGATTTATTTATCCAGGAGTTCAAAGTTTAGCTTTGAGCTCTCCAACATTTTGGGTCCTTTTTGAAATCAAGAGCACAAATAAACTTCCCTCTGTCTCTTGAAGAAAGGGCAGCTGCTACAAACCTACAGATAAGGATAAAAGGAGCTGATGAAAGGAGCAAATTCTAGTCTCCATCCCTCAGTCTGGTAGGAGGTGGGGGGATTCATGAGTCCCCCGCTCCCTGACCTTGGAGGCATCTCTGCCATTGAATATCTAGGGCCAGACCCTACCAATTAGTTTTGAGCTGCCTAGGACATGGAGTATTAAGAACTGACACGGGAAAGATGGTAGGGGAGTTGATCTCTGATGGCCACCCCTTGCCAAATCCCAGGGTTGATTTGTTACTTTGGCATGTGATGGTCAGACCACTCTCTTTCTCACTTGTCTTCTAGGATCTGTCTTTTCCCTACCTTCCTCCTTGCTCCCTCAGTCCCCCTTTGTGGCTCTCCTCCTACAAGAATAGTTCTCAATCTTGGCTGCACATTAGAATCACCTGAGGATTTTTTTTAAAACTGAAAAGCAGGGCCACTCCAAACTAATTAAATCAGGGTCTCTGGGGCTGGGCTCAGCATTGCCTTAGCAGTTCCCTTGGTACAGCCAGAGAACAGAGCCAACCGCTGCTCTCAATGTTGGCCTGCTCCAGGGCTCAGGCCTCTGCCCTCCTCTCCACCCACACTCCCTCACCTCATCTCAGCAGTCCCAGCTTTGTGCACTGTCCATGACGTGATGCAAATGTGACTCCCACATTTGCATCTCTAGCCCAGCCAACGGCTACCATTCTATTCCAAGCCTCTGTTACCTCTCTCTTCCTTGAACTATGTCAGTGTCCTAGTCTCCGTTTCCATTCCCCATGGTCCATCTGCTGCACAGCAGCCCAAGTGGTCTTTTAAAAACATAAACCAGACCTCCATTATGCCATGTTTAAAACCTTCTAAAGGCTTCCCATTATGCTTAGAATAGAATCCAAACTCTTTACCATGGCAGACCAGGCCCTACATGATCTCGACCCTACTCACCTCCCTGACCTGATCTGCTACCCACATTGGCCTTCATGTTCAGGTCAAACTGCCTCTTCATGTAGGGAATTTGCACTTGTCGTTTTCTGTCTGGAATGCTACTCCCCAGATGTCCTAGGGGTCACTCCATCCCCTCACTTAGGTCTCCTTTCAGTTCTTGGCACACCCAAGAGGCTTTCTCTGACCATCATCATCACTTTTTGTCTTCTTATCCAGATTTACTCTCTCTGTAACATTTATCATTCTATTCTAGCACATCTCTTCATTGTCTGTTTTTCCCACTAGAATACAAGCTCCAGGAGGGCAGGTACTTTGTCTATCTTGTTCTCGGGTATATCCTCAATGCCTTGAGCAGTGCTCAATACATATGTTTGTTGAATGAAAAGGAAATTTTTTTGCAGCCAGGAGCCTTCTATTCTTGGTAGCCCCAGCACTCACCATTCAAGCATGGATTGGCACCTGAGGAGCCAGAGTGCTTCCTGACAAAGGAACCCACTTAAAGCCTTAATTGGTGCATCTCCATACTGGTAATTCCATGGGAATGGTTGGTGTCTCTTAAGTGTGCTGAAGAAAAAATGTTGGGATGCCTCCACTGGGCCTCAGCTGAAAGGTATAGCATCCAGCTATTCTTTTCTCTTAGCACTAAGCCAATCACCTCAGCTAGAAGGAGAGACAAACTAAGGCCACATAAACAAATTGAGCCATTTCAAGGGGTTGAGTAGGACTTAAGATGAAGCAGTATCAGGATCCATGCTCACGGAGGACATAAACAATAAAAAAATAAAAAGAAAAAAAAATTAAAAAATGGACAAAGAAAAAAAAAAAAGATGAAGCAGTATTGGGCCCCCTTCTTTCTCTGTGTATTTCTCTTCACTCTCTTAGTCTGTTTCCATGTCCCTTAGTCTCTGCATATTGTATAGTGCTCTCAGTGTTTTCTGGCTGAATCTATGTTTGCTCAAAATTGAGTGGTAGATACCATCTGAAGTAGTTTCCCTGGGCTGCCGTAACAAATTACTACAAAATGGGTGGCTTCAAACAACAGAAATTCACTTTCTCACGGTTCTGCAGGCCAGAAGCTTGAAAGCAAGGTGTCAGCAGGGTTGGTTCCTTGCAGAGGCTCTGAGGGAAAATCCGTTCCATGCCTCTCCCCAATATCTGGTGGTTGCTGGCAATCCTTGGCATTCCTTGGCTTGTAGCTGCACAACTCCCATTTCTCCTTCTCTCCTCACATGGCTGCCTCCTCTTCTCTGCATCTTCTCTTCTGTCTCTTATAAGGACACTTGTCATTGGATTTAGGGCACACCCTAATCCAAAGTGATCTCATCTTGAGATCCTTAATTATATCTGCATATACCCTTTTTCCAAATAAGGTCATATTCACAGGTGCCCAGTGTGCATATCTTTTGGGGGGCCACCATTCAACCCACAATACTATCTTAGAGGCAAGAGAGTGGGGTAGTCAGAGTTGCTTTTTCAGGCCGTGACCCTTCCTTTTTCCTTCTGTTCTTTCCATCTTCCTTTCCCCTCCCCACCCTAGCTAGCTGCTTTGCAGGGCTGGGAGGAAGGAGTGGAAGTAGAGGCAGAACTCTCTATCACTGCTCTGACAACTCTGCTTGCTGACTCTAGTGAAATGGTCAGTCCTGGGCATTCTCCTTTGGCTTCACCCTCTGTCTTAGGCAGTGACTTGTGTGACTCTGTCCATGCTCTGCCTGTTTGCACATTTGGACCTGGACTCTGGTCTCTGAACCTGACCTGCTAAACCTGTTTCCACGCAAACTGAAGGACTCAGAGAACCTGCTTCTTCCCCTGGGGCCAGGGTTTGGTTTATGTCTTAGACCAGACAGGCTGGGCTCTGGGATCATGGTGACACAGAAGAGGATATTTTCAGCTCAGATCTCTCTCCTAAACTCCAAGCCTGTTCATCCACCTGTTTCTTAAAGAGGAAATATCTACCTGAATGTTTCCAAGGGCACATCGAACACTACCCAGCCAACATTGAGCTTATCCACACTATCCCCCTCCCACAACTTGCCCGTCTTCCTGTGTTCTCTACCTGATGATCTCTACCTACCTCTCTCCACTTAGCTCCACGTAAACCTTGGCACCCACCTTTCACTCCATGCCTCCCCAAAGTCATCAGATCCTATAGCTCCTACCTCCTAAATCTGTCCAAACCCTCTACTTCTCACAACCCACTGCCTCTACCCTAGGCCAGGCCATCACACCCTCTTACCAACCTCCCAACTGATCTCCTGGTCTAGACTCTGCACCCTCTCTAATCCACTCTCTGTACTGTAGCCCGAATCAGCCCTACAAATACCATATTCCCTGTTACATCCCTTCAACTCTTCCCATTGCCCTGTAGCATTCTTTTTCCTGACCCCACACCCTTTACTGCTCAGCCATCTCTTATTCAAATCCACAGTAGACTAAAAAAGAGGAAATACTAGGTTAAATTAGGTTAACCACCCAGGGGCTCATTATGACTTCTAGGCCCTTTTCTGCTACCTTTAGGTAATATAGTCACTAAAGAAGGAATCTTCTTATGGATGTAACCAAATGGCTGAGCTAGCTCCCCTTTGAGAACATAAGGGAATTACAGAGTCCTAAAACACATACTTCCCAAAACCAAGACCTGGGAGATTGGTCCTGGATTTCATGTTTTTAGTCCAAGGTTTTAGCACAAGGGGTTGATGGAAGAAGCAGCTCCATAACTGGAGAAACTATGGAACTCCCAACTCTGGTTTTGTTTCTCTCAGGGGCTCTCCTGCTTTGATGCCTGCTGTCACATGCCTTCCCTTCTCTTAGGATACATTCCTCTGCCTTTAAATCCCAGGACCTCCTTCGAATATCTGAGACAGTCTGGCCTTTTCCAGAAGAATTTTACTAAATAACAAGTTAATGAAAGGAAAAAGGGCTGGGCATGGTGGCTCAATGCCTGTAATCCTAGCACTCTGGGAGACCGAGGTGGGAGGATAGCTTGAGTTCAGGAGTTTGAGACCAGCCTGAGCAAGAATGAAACCTCAACTCTACTAAAAATAGAAAAATTAGCTGGGCATGGTGGCACGAGCCTGTAGTCCCAGCTCCTTGGGAGGCTGAGGCAGAAGGATTGTTTAAACCCAGGAATTTGAGGCTGCAGTAAGCTACAACAACACCACTGCACTCTACTACCCAGGGTGACCATAGTGAGACTCTGTCTCAAAAAAAAAAAAAAAAAGGAAATGAACCACTCTCCTCACTCCCCTTTTCATATTAAAAAAAAAAAAATGAAAAGGAAGAGAGAGGTCGGGCACGGTGGCTCACACCTGTAATCCTAGCACTCTGGGAGGCTGAGGTGGGCGGATTGTTTGAGCTCAGGAGTTCGAGGCCAGCCTGAGCAAGAGCGAGACCCCGTCTCTACTAAAAATAGAAAGAAATTATCTGGCCAACTAAAAATATATAGAAAAAAATTAGCCGGGCATGGTGGCGCATGCCTGTAGTCCCAGCTACTCGGGAGGCTGAGGCAGTAGGATCGCTTAAGCCCAGGAGTTTGAGGTTGCTGTGAGCTAGGCTGACGCCACGGCACT
>CM052437.1:28878664-28909435 GCA_028533085.1 Varecia variegata
CAAGAGCGAGACCCCGTCTCTACTAAAAATAGAAAGAAATTATCTGGCCAACTAAAAATATATAGAAAAAAATTAGCCGGGCATGGTGGCGCATGCCTGTAGTCCCAGCTACTCGGGAGGCTGAGGCAGTAGGATCGCTTAAGCCCAGGAGTTTGAGGTTGCTGTGAGCTAGGCTGACGCCACGGCACTCACTCTAGCCTGGGCAACAGAGTGAGACTCTGTCTCAAAAAAAAAAAAAAAGAAAAGGAAGAGAGAAATGAATAATAGAAAACACAAACAACAAGATAATAGCCCCTTATCCAAGTCTCGCCTCTGGTTTCAGATTAATTACATTTTAGACCCCCAGGCTCCTTTCCTGGGTTCAATATCACCAAGCTCCCAGACTGCGGCCAACACCATCTTATTTATTTATTTATTTTTCATATATCAAAACTCCATCCAAGGGTCCAGGCTAGCCTCTGACCCTATTCCAAAAAAAAAAAAAAAACCAAAAAACCTCCATCCAAAAAACAAACAAACAAAAAAAACCTACAAAAATTCCATCCTACAAAAAGTGAGACAGAAACTCTCTCTCCATCTCACCTATAGCTTTATTGCCTTATCCACTTCTCTTCAGCTGAACGGTGGGACGCTGGAGACTGAAACTGGGAACATCCTGGGGCTGCAGGCAATTCCTTACATGTGTTTCTTTAATCACAACAGCCATGCAAGGAAATTTTATCCATGTGAAGGCTGGATTTACCTGAAATTTCTGGCATGGTCTGAGAGACACTTCTTCTGTCATGATGAGAATGGAATAGAGAGAAGGGACCTAACAAATATGAAGCTCTCAATATGTGCCAAACACTTTCTATGTTTAAATTTTACCACAAACCTTTGAGGTTGTTATCAATCACTAGTCATACTTTGTAGAGGCTCAGAGGGGTTAAGTAACTCGCTCAAGGCCTTGTAGTTAAACTGCCCAACTAGGAATGAGGTTTAGGCTGGTTGATGGCAAATTTGTGATCTCAACCAGGCTATGCAGGGAGAGGTGTCTTTGCTTTCTTGAAGGTACAGCCTTTTACATCCTTTTTTGATTGGAAGGTTTCTTTCAATCTACAAACACTTGCTGAACTCCGTTATATACAAATCTCTCTGGTATTAGGATGTATAAAAGTTTCATAGACAAAGTGCTTGCATTCAGCTCTTTACTGGATTTTCTAACAACACTGAGTCCATCATTCATTGGCATTTATTCTTTCAGATACTGAGCACCTACTACATAGAGGACATTGGCCTAGGAGCTGGAGATAGAAGAGGCTAAATACACAGATTCTAGAGGAGGAAAATGGACACAAGTTCTGCCACCATCATTATCTCCCTACCCCAAATCTCTGAGATCTTTCATGGGGGATTCTGTATAAGGGTGTTTCTAAGGGGAGGAGGTGGGCGTGGACGTAGGGAGAGTTTCTTGGCAACTTTCACCCATTTATTGTGGTTACTACAGTTATCATAAACACCTGGCAAGGAGCACAAAGCTAGGAAAATGAGACAGGCAGAAAAGGAACTAATAAAAATACAGAAATATTTTGAAGGAGGAGAAATTACTCATTTATGAAAACATAATGGGAAAACACCCCAAAGCTTGTGATTTGTTTCATTGCAGATTGTTTCCTGCTGGCCTTTTCACTTAGAGAAAGGTTTCATGATTCAGAGCATTTTAGGCCAAAGGAAAGGGCTGAATTATAATCCTAATACTACTGCCAGTTTACTGTGTGATTCCAGGTGAATTATTCAACCTATTTATGTGTCAGCTCAGAAATGGAGAGAGTAATATCAGTTTTGTTAGAATATTTTTGGTGGGATGGGATCTCCCGGTAAAAGGATTATGATAAAAGACAGCTATGTAATGTGCATAACAGAACACTTTTGCTTTCTTCTCTGGGTCAGAAGAATTTGACACATGGCTCATAATTTGACACATAGCATAAAACCCTGGGGAATCTGAGGCTTTCTGGAGTTAAAAAGATAGCAACAGACACCTGTTATTTGCATAGTGCTCTGTGCTCTCTGGTTTACAAAGCATTTTCAGATATCATCACAACTGATCCTTACCACACCTGTGAAGTTGGAATTACTGTCGCCATTTTATAGAAGAAGAAACAGGTCACAGAGTTAATCACATTAATTCAGGCAAAGGTGCTTTATTATTATTTTTTTTTACTTTGCCTCAGCTACCCAGAAAATTATTTTTTTCATTCCAATACTTTGTGATAAGGGACCACCACAAATGCCATTACCAGACAACCAAATCACAACCTTTTTTCCTGGGGATACCTCCTACCCCAGCACAGACTTCAAGCCCAGGGTCAGCAGCTCCTAGCTGTATTATCACCAGATACTCCAAACAACCTACAACAGTAAGGAATCATCTTCATGTTTATTAAGCAATGATATCTGGGAGTAGTTTGGAATGGATTGGCTTCTTTGAAAGATTTTTTTTTTTTTATACAGAGTCTCACTCTGTTGCCCAGGCTAGAGTGCGGTGGTGTCAGCTTATCTCACAGCAACCTCAAACTCCTGGGCTCAAGTGAGCCTCCTGCCTCAGGAGGAGTAGCTGGGACTACAGGAACGCCACCATGCCCGGCTAATTTTTTCTATTTTCTGTAGAAAATAACCATTTTAAAACTTTAGGCACAAAACCAGTTAATTGCCCCTCAACAGCAAGCTGATTGACACTATCTCCACCTCTGGGCTGGTCATGGTGTCCGTTGTGAACTGTAAGGCCATGTTCCTCCATGGACAATGGAAGCCCCGCACACCTAAAGGTCTCGTTTCCCATGAAAGCACACAGTATATAAGGCCTGTCTAGAGGCAGGGCCTCTATCCAGGTGCAGGGGAATTGGTTCAGCTCAGCCCAGTTTGGGGGTGAAGGATGATGCAGTTGGGGTGGACTTGGAAGGGAGCCGGTTTTTCTAACTCTGTCCTCAGCTGGGTCCCTGATTGGGGAAGCAGGAAGCACCTAGGGTCTTCCTGGCCCCAGAGCCTGCAGGCTCCAGGTCAGCCACATTAACCTCACGACAAGGAAGGTGCCCTGATGCCTGCACTTACTTGCATCCCAGAGTTTGCACCGAGACTGGCGCTGGCTTACTTGAGGTCACAAACACTGGGGGGCTCCTTAGGGACAGAAAGAAGCAGGGAAGGAGGACCTGCCTCGGGGTGGGCAGGTGATGGAGTGCCCTGGGAGACCTCCGGAGAGGCTGAACCCCAGCCCCTACCCCACTTCTCTAATAGCCCCTGGTCCGCATTTGCTAGTGCAGGCCTCTAATTCGGCCAGGACGCTGGTCGCAAGATCCTCCACTTCCAGCAAGGCCCCCCAACCTGCCCCCCTTCCCCTCCCCCTCAATTCCCGCTGGCCCCGCAGCGCTCCGGCCTCCCCGGGCCTCCCCCGGCCCGGCCCACTTCGCTAGCCCAGCTGGGGGCAGGCACCAGCCCCCACCCCTCGGCGTCCCCTCCCCTTCACTTCCCCCTCCCCTCGTCCCCTCCTTTCCCTCCCCTCCCCGCCGTGGCGAGGCGGCGGCGGCGGCGGCAGCGGCGGTCGAGGCTCATGCTGAGGAGGCGGCGGCGGGCGGGGCTCAGCTCGGGCTCCGCGGGCGGGCGGGCGGACATGGCGGCCAACATGTACCGGGTCGGAGGTAGGCAGGCTTGGCCCGACCCGGCCCGTGTGGGAGCGGGCTCCGGGTGTGGGGGGTCGGGGCGAGCGCACACCAACTGCCGGGAGCCACGGGCGCCCGGGCTGAGGGCGCAGGGGGCGGGGGCGCCGGGACCCGCAGAGGGGCCAGGGCTCCCCACCCCCACCCTTTCCCCTCCCCCGCGGTGGCCCGCGAGGGGTCGGGGCCCACAGACACCCTCACACCCCGCCCAGTTTTTAGGGCCAGGCCTCTACTTGGGGGTATGAATTATCAGTTGCCCCCTCCATGAAACCCCCATGGGGGTAGGGCCCGTCGAGTCCCCAAACTGGGTGGCCTTTTCCTCGGGTGACTTCTAGGCAGTGCGTGCTGGAGAGGTTGGGGGGACATCTCCCTTCTCTATGCCTCCCCTCAGTGAGAGTGTGGGGTGGGGGCGGGGCGATGGGGGCCCTGCCAGGGCCAGACGGACAGGCCTGTTCTCAGGGCCAGGGCCCTGCACCTCCCTTTCTCGCACCCTTCCGTTTCTTGTCTAGCCCCCCGAGAACGGGGCATGGTGGGGCCAGGGAACCGCAGCCAGAGGTGGGGAGTTGAGCTCTGCCTGGACGTTTGCTCCGCTGTCTGCCTCCTTCCCAGCCTTCTGCAGAAGAGAGAAATAAGGTCAAACAAACTTTCTCCCTACTCACGACGCCCTCCTCCCTCTTTCCTGGTAAAATAATAATTCAGATAAGTGGCATGTTTGTGTGTGAGACTGGCTCTTCCTTCTCTGCTCATTAGCCGAGCTTCTGATGGATGGTGGCAGGAATGGCCTGGCTAAATGAGGCCACTTTGCGGGAGAGAGCCGGGAAAGAGCCACTAAGATAGACAATAACAATGCAGCCCAGCCTCTCAAATAAACACACAGTGGGAAGTTTCCAGTGAGTCTGTTTGAGAAGAGGAAAACCCACACTTGAAAATTTTTATCCTTTTTGTTGAAAGCCTGCAGCAATTGCTTTATAACAAGACCCCAAATGGATGTGGATGTAAAAGGGTAAAAAAGATTTTACTATCACTCCTGGAGTACTTTGCCTCTCAGAAAGTGACCCCTCCTTTTTTTCCCCCTCATCTTCCCAGATAGACCGTGGAAAAGTTTGTCTGCACGTTTTCTCTTACTTGCTCTGCTCACCTGATTTTTTTTTTTTTTTTTAAAGTACTGATTGAAATGTAGGTTGGGCTGGTAAGCCTTTCTCTATGCTCTGAATTTGTCTTAGGTCAATAGTTTTATGTGAGAAGCAGACTCCAGGGCAAGTTGGATTGGAGGGAAGAGATGTGGGAGTAGTTAAAGTACAGAGGACACATGTTTATGAGCCCTGACTAGTCCAATGATGAGAAGCGTCTTTTTGTTTGTTTTTAAAGAAATGACATATCAGGACAAAAGTCTAGGAGAACTTGATAAGACATTAATTGAAATGAAAATGCCAAGAAAATAAAAGTCTGTGAATAGTAGGCACATGAGACAATATATTACAGTGGAATTATTCAGTTTGCATTTACCAGTGAGTGAATTATGAGGTTAATTTTGAACGTGGTGAATTGCCTAACATAAAAAGTCATGGATTGACAAATGTGAACTTTCTGTTGAACAGACAGTTCAAAAGATTAAGTTCTGTACTTCCTTTAATTACAGATTATGTCTACTTCGAGAATTCCTCCAGCAACCCATACCTAATCAGAAGGATAGAAGAACTCAACAAGGTATACACTGAGTGTTCTTGGTTCTAATGTTATAAAATATTTGTCTTCTATTGAAGGGTAATTGGGTAAAGGGGATAAGAGGTGATTTTACTTTCAGTCCCAGACTCTCTGAAAGTAGAGATTTCAGATTAGAGAATTATGTAGGACTCTGAATATTCTTTTGCTTTTTAAATTATTTTTTCTCTGGTATTAAATATTGTTATTCAATATTAAAAGTACAGATTTCTTCAAATTGCTTAGAGCCTCTCAAAGAGCAGGTCACTTTAATTCAGTCTCTTTTTATATTTAGAGTCATAGTGTGTATTTCTACCTTTTTTAGTAAATTAACATTTTCATCTTCTTTTTTTCCTTTTTTTTGGAGACAGAGTCTCACTCTGTTGCCCAGGCTAGAGTGCCATGGCGTCAGCCTAGCTCTCAGTAACCTCAAACTCCAGAGCCCAAGCAATCCTCCTGCCTCAGTCTTCTGAGTAGCTAGGACTATAGGCATGAGCTACCACACCGGCTAATTTTCTTTTTTTTTTTTTTAGCTGCCTGGCTAATTTTTTTCTATTTTTAGTAGAGATGGGGGTCTCACTCTTGCTCAGGCTGGTCTCGAACTCCTGACCTCAAGTGATCCTCCCCCCTTGGCCTCTGAGAATGCTAGAGTTACAAGTTTGAGCCACCATGCCTGGCCAGATAATATTTTCATCTTCTAGCTTTAGAATGAGTAAGCTGGGGAATATAATTTTTTTTGTTTTTTTTTAAGAGACAGTTTCTGCTTTGTCACCCAGGTTGAAGTGCAGTGGTGTGATCTTTAACTCGTGGGCTCAAGTAATCCTCCCACCTCAGTCTCCCAAGTAGCTGGGACCACAGGCACATGCCACCATGGCAGGCTAATTTTAAAATTTTTTTGTAGAGATGGGGTCTCACTATGTTGCCCAGGCTGGTCTTGAACTCTTGGCCTCAAGCATTCTTCCTGCCTTGGCCTCCCAGAGTGTTGTATATTATAGGCATGAGCCATTGTGCCAGGCTGTGAATATAATTTTGAAGGGAATTTGTAAAATTCTGGACCAGGCTAACTAATAAGAATATAGTTTTAGTATAATAATATAAAGTAGCTTTGTATGTTTGGTTCAAGTAAAATAAAACTTTTACATTAAGTTTTGTCACAGATGATAGGTGACATAGGACAGTGGAAGCGTTGCAATTGCAGTAGATGAGCTTTTCCAGTGAAGATACTGGAAAGCAGACATAAATTTCATGGACCATAGATTTTATAAAGATGCTCTGTTTTCTTCCAGACCACTCTGAGGGCTATTTGTGTGGCTTATGAGAATTCATAGTGTTAAAATCTTTGGGGCTGTCTATCTAATACCCTCCCCTCAAAATGCTATCTGGTGATTGGTCCAGTTCTGAGTCCCAGGAAACCAAGGCCTGGCCTTGGTTTCTAGCTTAAAGAAACTTGAGATCTTGGTTTGCTTCTTGGATACCCTAAGGACTTTGCATTTTAACACATTAACTGCCATGTGAGTTGTATTTAACTCATGCCAGTTTTGAGCCCCAGGCCTCGTGAAGCATATGTAACTTACATGTGCCTTTACCTTGGAAACTGAGAGAACTATTTTTCAAGTTGCAAATAACTTGCACACAGAAAACAATAAAAAATAACAAATTTTTCATTAAATCAGAAAGGATTGGCCAGGAGGGGTGGCTGTAATCTTAGCACTCTAGGAGATTGAGGCCAGAGGATCAGGAGTTCGAGACCAGTCTGAGCAAGAGTGAGACCCCATCTCTGCTAAAAATAGAAATTAGCTGGACAACCAAAAATAGAAAAAAAAAATTAGCTGGGTGTGGTGGTTCACAGCTACTTGGGAGGCTGAGGCAGGAGGATCGCTTGAGCCCCGGAAGCTGAGGTTGCTGTGAACTAGGCTGACACCATGGCACTCTAGCCAGGGCAACAGAGTGAGACGCTATCTCTAAATAAATAAATAAATAAATAAATTAGAAAGGATTGTTTTGTTTTCAAAGTTTCTATTCTGTATTCGTAATAAAACACTGTGGCCCCAAGGAAAAAATTTTTTTTTCTAGTGTGGCAGTCAATGTGTTAAAAATCTCTGTAGTATTTGAGACCACCAAATAAAGAGTATGGCCTCAGGTTTTAGATCAGGCTGTGGGTGGGAACTGTTGGGGTGTGATTCTAATCTGCTTCTCTTTTTATGTTATTGATGTAAGGTACAAGAATTGAGGCAGCCCTAAACTGTTCACCGTATCACTTTAATTAGAAAGTTAATTAGGATTCAAATAGAGATGTTGAGCTATGAGACCTCATGTTCTGTGGCTGTCACTGCCCCTTTCTGACCTCCCCTTTTTCTAAAGGCAGGTGGAGGCCCTCTGCCCTGCTCATTTGGCTCCAAGCACAGTGGGCTTTTGGCTGTTACTCATTGATACCCACCGTAGGAGGACCCTTTGGTTGTAACCATCTTTCCTCCCACCTTGTTCTTTTCTCCATACCACTTATCACCTCCAAATATACCTGATTACTGTGTTTATTTTCATTGCCTATCTTCCCAAACTAGAATGTAAGCTCCATGTGTGTAGTGATCTTTTCTGTTTTGTTCATTAATGCATTCTAAGTGCCTTAGAATAGTGGCTGGCATATAGTTAAAGGCATTCAGTAAATATTTGTTGAATTAATGAATTTCTCAAATGTCTGATGTCAAGGCTTGAACATACATAGTACTGTTTACAAAGTACTTTGATTCATTTGTTTTACAAATATTTTTGAGATCTGCTACCTGCAAGGCACTTTTAGAAACTGGGAATGCAAGGGTGTTGAAAACCAGGTCTAGTGGAGTCAGCTATCAACCATATAATCCCACAAGTAAAAGTAAAATTGCAGCTGTACTGTTTAGAAATGTCAGAGCATGGTGTTCTGGAAACTTGTAATCTAGGGATTCACTTTTGTTACTCCTATTGAGCTTCATGTAACCTTAAACTTTCAAGGTAGATAAATCATGGATTGTTATCTTGAGGTACACACCAGTTAAATGACTGGTTAGGCATCTCGCTTGAACCTGGATTATTTCACATCTTTTATCGTTACATTACCATTCACTTCAAAATTACCGCTGCCCCCATAGAGCCAGGTGCATTGCAGTTGCTGGAGCCTCCGGAGGCTGAGGTGGGAGAATCACTTGAGGCCAGGAGTTCTGAGACCAGCCTCGGCAACATAAAGAGACCCTGTGTCTTAAAAAAAAAAAAAAAAAAAAATGGAAAAAATTATCTGGGTGTGGTGGCATGGGCCTATAGTTCCAGCTACTGGGGAGACTGAGGCAGGAGGATACTTGAGCCTAGGAGTTTGAGGCTGCAGTGAGCTATGATCACACCCTTGTACCCCAGCCTGGGTGACAAAGAGTGACCCTGCCCCGACCCAAAATAAACAAACAAAAGTAGCCCCCTCCCCATTCTTACTTCCTCCTTGCCCCACCTGCTGTCAGCAAAGAGTCATTCATATAATAATGGTCCTTTGGGGGTGGGGGAGTGACTATGAGATAGGATTTTCTGTAATTTCAAAGAGTGGCAGTTTGAATGGGTTGAATATTGGTATATAATGGATATGATTTGTTAAATACTAAATGTTTACCTAGGGTCTTTATTTCTGAAGGGATGTGAAAAAGACATCTCATTTTAGATAATTCATTTAACAAATATTTATTGAGCACCTATTATATACCAAGCACTATACTAGGCTCAGAGATACAACTGTGAACAAGATGGACATGGTCTCTGCCTGCACAGGGTCTACATTCTGATGAGGGAGACCACCTGGAAAGACAAGTTAATGGGCATAAAGAAAATAGTAATAAGTTGTATTAACTTTTAAGAAGAAACTTCTAAGAAGTTCTAAGAAGAAAATAAGCAAGAGCTTTGACGTAGAGAATGACAGAGGTCATTCTCCTATTCCCTTTAGGTAGGGTAGGAAAGGACATTAAGGATACTGAAGTTGAAACCTAAAGGATGAGAAAGAGGTAGCCATGGCAAGGGAGGCCACAGGAGTGTTCTAGATAAGGACCTTGGGAAGATCAGAGGTAAATTGGCTAGATGTGGAAAGTAAACATGGTTGGAAAATCCAAATAATGAATTTTAAAATACTTCATATTTCTAATTGGTAAGCCAGGAGAAGAAGGGACATTAACTTACTTGATTAACTATTATCTGAATAAAATTTCTTGAATATAATTTCTAGGATAAGCTGTCAATCACTATTTTTATAAAAAATTTCATAGAATGAAATTGTAAAATTTTAAAAATTATTTTAATTATTTATTTTTGTAAATGGGACCTATTCAGACTGTCTTCTCCCTCATACTCTCCCAAAGGAAAAGAATATCAGTCATCAATGGCAAATGGCAGTTGCAGCAAAGCACTACCAAGAGCCAACTTAGTGCTCAGTGATCCCTGTTTTTTAATTTATTTTTATTAATTTATTTTTTGTAGAGATGGGGGGGGTCTTGCTGTTTTGCTCAGGCTGGCCTTGAACTTCTGGCCTCAATTGATCCTCTTACTTTGGCTTCCCAAAGTGATGGGATTACAGGTGTGAGCCACTGCGCCTGGCCTGATCCCTGGTTTTTTTTTTTTAAATCATATTTGCAATTTTATATGCTCAGTTTGAAAGCAGGACTGAAATATTTCTTTCTTTTTAAAAAAATTCTAATAAATTTATGTCTCAATTTTTTCCCTAAAAGTTTTGGGAACTTTTAGGTGCAAAACTAAATATCCATTGATGAACACAGTTCAGTGTTGTTTATCTCTCTTTTTTTTTCTTTTTTTTCTTTTTTTTTTGAGACAGGGACTTTTGCTCTGTTGCCTGGGCTAGAGTGCAGTGGTGTCATCATAGCTCACTGCAACCTCCAACTCCTGGGCTCAAGCGATCCTCCTGCTTCAGCCTCCCAAGTAGCTGGGACTATAGGTGCAGTCTACTACCACGCAGCTAAGTCTGTATACATTTGGAAAGAAAGCTTTGTGTACATGATAATGAGATTTTCTTAAAATGTATGTAGTTTCAGGAAATATGGAAATTGTGCTTGTGGATAAACCTGTTACTTGTTATTGGCTGAGTTTTTAGTATGTGTTGTATAATTTGTATGTATGTTTGTATTTATATTTTATTATTGGTTATCTAACTTGCTCAGAGATTCACTTCTATGTTTAGTGTCTTATTTATTTATTTTTTTGGTGGGGGGTAGGGGAACTATTAACTTGAGCAGCTAATGAAGCCATGTATCTCTGCCCGTCCCCTAATCTACATTTGTACATAAAAGTTTTTGTACATAATTTTGGGGGATTCCCTCTAGCCCATTTCATGGAACCCAAGTTAAGATCCATCCTGCCTTTGGGGTCTATTGGGAATAGAGACAGAAATTAGGAAAGTCCATTTCCACTTGTTCTTAAGTCTGGGCAAATCATGGACTTCATAAAATGGAAGGGGTATGTATTTATTTTTTTAAATACTTCCTGATGGCAGGCTTGGGTGTGTGTAATAACATACTTTCTAAGTCTGGGGTAGAAACAGACATGAGCTTCAGGTTGACTGAAATGAATTTAGAGCTTAAGAAAAGCCCATTATTGCTACAGGATATTTTAGTAAATGTGTTTGACAGAATAGATATTTAAGAGGCTGCAACCTAAATGGAAAAAAGAATACAAGAAAGAAATTAATGTTCATTATGGGCTCTTTGTGCATTTCCTCACTTTTCTCTTCCATCTGTGTGTCTTTGCTCATGTCCTCCTCTTTTCCTAGAATACTTAATCCTTCAGGCTTCACTTGGACTCCTGTCCTCCTTTCCTAGCCTACAAAGGACTCTCCACCCATTCCTCTTTTATGAAGCTTTTTCTGTTCTTCCCCCAACAAGTTGTATTTTCTTCCTGCCTCCATGAGTGAGAAATGGAGTCTGGAGGGGAAAGGAAGGAATAAAGGGCTGAGTATATTGTCCGAAGTGTTTTACCTCTTTATTCTTTAGTCATGGGGAATTGGTGAAGGTTTGTAATCAGGTGGGAGAGGGGATGACAGGGAAACAGGCGTCCTTGCTGGAGTGGAGGTTCCACTAGGCTAGCAACATGTATTCCCAGTGCCAGCTCAGTACATGGTTCATAGGAAGGCCTCACGAGAAATCTGGTGAATTGAAAGAACAACCAGACTTTTTAATGTACCAAATATTTAACCTAGGCCTTTAGAGGAATGCTTTTCAAACTATTTGTGGTGAAGGATTTAAAAACAAATTTTTACTCTATCAAAATTACAACCTAACCTGAAAATTTTCTCTTGTATTTTTGTTAAAAAAAAAAAAAGATTTAGTAGAAAAATGAAATTTTAAAAAGGCTTATGAAATTACAAGCCCCTGCTGGGCATGGTGACATTCTCCTATAGTCCCAGTCTCCCAGGATGCTAAGGCAGGCAGGATCTCTTGAGCCTAGGAGTTTGAGGCTACAGTGTTCTGTAGTTGCACCTGTGAATAGTCACTGCACTCCAAAGACTGGGCAACCTAGCAAGACCCTGTCTCACAAAAGAAAAATACAAGTCCCAATTGTTCATTAGGTTCTATAGAAAGTTAACTTTTTTTTTTTTTTTTTTTGTGACAGAGTCTCACTCTGTTGCTGGAGCTAGAGTACAGTGGTGTCATCATAGCACACTGCAACCTCAAACTCCTGGGCTCAAGCGATCCTCCATCCTCAATCTTCTGAGTAGCTGGGGGCACAGGCTTGTGCCACTATGCCTGGCTTATTTTTCTGGAGATTGTGGTCTCACTCTCTTGCCCAGGCTGGTCTTGAACTCCTGTGCTCAAATGATCCTCTTACCTTGACCTTCCAAAGTGCTAGGATTATAGGTGTGAGCCACTGTGCCTAGCCAAAATTAGCCCTTAATTGCTATAAAACACTTAGTCACAATCCTTGTATTCATTTCATTGTACACCATTAACAGTTGTGAACTGGCTCTGGGCTGTGGACCATGATTTGAGTAGCCAAACTTTAGAGGAATGGTCGAGGGTATGTGTATATAGTGTTTTGTAGAGGTGAAGAGGAATACTGTAGTTGTAAACTACCCAAGAGCCAAGTGTGTATGTGGTCCAGAAGAGAATATTTATTTTGAACTATGCTCCCAACCCCCAAGCAGGTTTAAGTAAGAATTTAATTAGCTTTGTAGAACATTCCTATTGGAGGAACTTACTAGTAAGGCAGAAAAAATAATGCCTTGAAACTCTTGCTTTGGATTTTTAATGTGATTTTTCTCTCAAGTAGACAAAAATGACAAAGAACTTATAGTTGAAGTAATTGATAGATTTCATTTACATAAAAATATTGGCCTGTTCATTTAGCAGATTGCTGGATCATTACTTCTGGAGGATATATGTGATCACAATGTTATGAAATACAGAAGCATTTTGGTTAGGAATTTGAATATGACTTCAATTTTAAGGGACAATATTTCTACAGGACTATTTTTCTAAAATATTGCTGCTGAACTTCATAAAATAGACAAATTTATTACAGCACATATATATTCTTATTTCTTTATATTTGAATATGTCTGTAAACCCAGAGAAATTTCTGAAAACTTGTTCTCAGATTTGTTTGAAAATGGAAATCACGGCCGGGCTCAGTGGCTCATGCCTGTAATCCTAGCACTCTGGGAGGCCGAGGCGGGTGGATCATTTGAGCTCAGGAGTTCGAGACCAGCCTGAGCAAGAACGAGACCCCGTCTCTACTAAAAAAATAGAAACAAATTATCTGGCCAACTAAAATATATATATAAAAAAAAAATTAGCTGGGCATGGTGTGGCGCATGCCTGTAGTCCCAGCTACTCGGGAGGCTGAGGCAGAAGGATCACTTGAGCCCAGGAGTTTGAGGTTGCTGTGAGCTAGGCTGACGCCACCGCACTCACTCTAGCCAGGGCAACAGAGTGAGACTCTGTCTCAAAAGAGAAAAAAAAAAAAAAAGAAAATGGAAATCACAATAGCATTTTTTTGTAATCTATGTGTTTTTAGAAGGAACTTTGTAATGAATGATTGACCTTCTTGAAAGCTCTTAGAATTCACAGGGAATAGGAGAGTAGGAGCCTGGGCCCCAGCTGCAGTAAATTACAACCTAACTGAATATTGATTGTATTCTAGACTGTAGTCAAATAGGAGCTTCGGTGTTCATAACTCAAGGTTTTTAATACTTTTATATATGAAGGTAAACTGTTAAGAATATTGACTGTTACGGATTCGTAGACTCCCTTGGGCTGGAGAGTGCTTTTTTCCCAGTCACCTGGTACATTCTGCATAATAGCTGCTCTGCAGCTACAGAGCCATCAGTTGAATGTGGGATATTTAGGAGAGGACTGGGTGATTTTACACTTAGTCTGTGCTTTTTGGGAATGGGTTTGGAGGATGTATGTTTAAATATCTTAAATAAATTATGTTTGGCTTTAACAATTTTGGGGATTAGTTTCTTAAAGCTAATCAGAGTTAACTATGTCTGGCTTTAATTATTAAGGTGGTCTAATCACTTTAGTTTAATTGATGCCAGCAAGTTATTTTATGTTTGACATTCCAATTGTGCTTGGAAACAGAACAAACATTGTTCATCCTTATTTGAAATTTTTAGCTCTCTGGTTATCCTGTAGTTGTGGTTGGCAGTGTTAATGAGAGTGACCTCGTAATTGTGTGTTATATCTAGGTTTGCTTTGTAAACTATTTGATTTTAATATTTAGTTCCAATGACTTTTATTTTCCTTATTTCTTAGACTGCAAGTGGCAATGTGGAAGCAAAGGTGGTCTGCTTTTATAGACGACGTGATATTTCCAACACGCTTATAATGCTTGCAGACAAGCATGCTAGTAAGTTTTCTTTCTCTTGCATTAAAAAATGTTGATCTTGTGTTTTTTATTATGAGGAGGGAAAATGCTTTTTGTTACCTGAAACTTTTGCATGTCCATTTATCTTCCTTGTAGTTTAGAGAGGAGTAGTTTTTTTGGGTGGTGTTTGGTTTTAGTATATATTTTTTTAGGTTGCATTATACATTTGTTAGTTAAAATGTTGAAATATAAGTTTTTGCAGGTAGGGGCAGTCACATTGTGGTTCTTTCTCCCCATGTGCATGTTAAATAAATTTGTATGCCTTTCCTCCAATTAAAAAAAAAATCTTTGCAAGTAGGCTTTAGCAAACAATCAGTGAAGTGTTTTGCCATCTCATGTTTTCAATGGTGAGATATAAATATATTTTTTAATTAATTTTATTTATTTTTTTATTATTTTTTTTTTACCTAACTTGGTGCTATTTTGTTAAAGCAACAATGGTGATATTTTTGAGGATACAGAGAGGAGGAAATTTATATTTTACTGTTTTTTTTGCCCCCTCTAAAGAAATGGCATAATATTTAGATTATTTAATCCAAGTGTTTATGTGTTTATAGTATTAGGTATGCATGAAAATAAGATTTTTCAGGAAGAAGTGCAAAGTGACATCTAAATATGGAGAAGTCCTCTAGGTAACAATCCTTAGCTTTTCTTTTTTTTTTTTTTGAGACAGAGTCTCACTCTGTCACCTGGGCTAGAGTGCTCTGGCGTCAGCCTAGCTCACAGCAACCTCAAACTCCTGGGCTCAAGTGATTCTTCTGTCTCAGCCTCCCGAGTAGGTAGGATTACAGGTGTGCACCACCAAGCCCGTCTAATTTTTTCTGTTTTTAGTAGAGACGGGATCTCACTCTTGCTCAGGCTGGCCTCGAACTCCTGACTTCAAGCAATCCTCCCACCTCGGTCTCCCAGAGTGCTAGGATTACAGGCGTGAGCCACCACACTCGGCCAATCCTTAGCTTTTCTTTGTAGTTTAATCTTTATTATGTATATTTTTTCCGCCAGTCAATAGCTTTAAAATATTTTAGTCCCTTTGATTTTTCTTTTTAAGAGATGGGGTCTTGCTCTGTTGCCCAGGCCGATGTGCAGTGGTGTGATCTTAGCTTACTATAACCTTGAACTGGACTCATGCGATCTTCCTGCCTCAGCCTTCTGTCCAAGTAGTTAAGAGTATAGGAGTGTACCATTATGCCCAGCTAACTTTTAAATTTTTTTTAGAAATGGGGTCTTACTGTATTGTCCAGGCAAATCTGGAACTCGTAGCCACAAGCAATCCTCCTGCCTTGGCCTCCCAAAGGGCACTGGAATTACAGATGTGAGCTGCCATGCCTGGCTAGTACTTTATTTTGAAAGCCATTTTTTCCCCCTACAAAATACATAATGAGACTCTAGGATCTTATTTAGGTATATTTTTGAATTTGATGCTGTGATCTGTAATACTATGCTCTTGAGGATCCTGAAGCTTTTGAAGTATTTTGGTAATGAGGAAGGCTATTGTTTGCAAAGGTGTGTTCTGAGTTTGCCGGAGGAATTCACTGGTTTAACTAGGCAAGTCAGTTGTCTGATAAGTTAAATTGCTACTGTATTTTCTGTTGTAGTTCATAGTGTTTTTCAGTTTTTTTCTATTGTCACAAAGAAAGTGTTCATTATGTTATGAATTGTTCTATAATGCTTACAAGTTACATATTGAAAAATTCAGGACATTCATATTTGCCATTCACGTGAGAACAAAATATGGCTTTTTATGTGAATTTATTTTTATTACCTGATGAAAAATTATTTTTCAAAATATTTATTTTCATAGATTTAGGGGGTACAGATGAGTTTTATTATATAGATGAATTGTATGGTGGTGAATTAGGGCGTTTAGTGTACCTGTCACCCAAACAGTGTACATTGTACCTGATGGGTCGTTTTTTATCCTCCCCTCCATATTGCTTTTTAAAATGATATGCTAATAAGTTATTTTAGTTATAGCCAAAATCTGGAAATCTAATATGTTTAATTTAAAGTGTATATGGGCTGGGCATAGTGGCTCACACTTGTAATCTCAGCATTTTGGTAGGCTGAGGAGAGAGAATTGCTTGAGGCCAGGAGTTCCAGACTAGCCTGGACAACATAGTGAGACCTTGTCTCTACAAAAAATAAAAAAATTAGCTGGTGTGGTGGCACGTGTCTGTAGTAGCAGCTACTGGGGATGCTGAGGCAGGAGGATCACTTGGGCCCAGGAGTCTTAGGTTGCAGTGACCTATAATGGAGACACTGCACTCCAGCCTGGGCAACAGAGCGAGAGAGACCCTGTCTCTAGGAAAAAAAAAAAAATAATAAAGCATATTTGCAAACTTATTTGGATTTTATTCACTATCTACAACATAAGCTTAAGATAGATAAAATATCTCATTTATATTTATATACTTTGGATTTAATTGTGCTTTTAGAGTTGCTGCAAAGGTAGTGAGGTGTAAAGATTGTTGGAAGGTCTGCTGACTGTGGAGAGTCTTAGCATGACATCATCTTGGTGCTGTCTATTTTAGGTTTGTAGAAAATCAGTTTTTTCATAATTGATTAGGTTCTTCATATTGACTCACAGAAAGTAAATTTTAAGGTTCTCTTTGCAATTCTATGAGTAAATAAAAGGGCTGGGTGTAGTGGCTCATGCCTGTAACCCCAGCAATTTGGGAGGCCTAGCAGGAAGGATCACTTGAGCCCAGGAGTTTGAGACCAGACTGGGCAACATACTGAGACCTTGTCTCTACAAAAAAATTAAAAACTTTAGCCAGGCATGGTGGCATGCCTGGACTGTAGTCCTAGCTACTCCAGGCTGGAAGGTTTTTTGAGCCTGGGAGTTACAGGTTGCAATGACCTGTGATTGTGCCACTGCATTCTGGCCTGGGTAGCAGATTGAGACACTCTCTCAACAGCAAAATATGCACACACACACACACACATATAAAAGAAAAACCAAATTTTACGAGTCTGGAGCATAGTAGAATTCATACATTTTATTATTGCTTTTTGTTTTTGTTTTTTTTGTTTCATTTGAAGGTGTTTAAAATTTATGCATTTTAAAGAAAGACCTGGGTTCAGATTCTGGTCAGCCACTTATTGCTTGACTTTGGAAAATTTCTTAACTTCTCACTCATCTCCATTTCTTCTCATCTGTAAAATGGAGATTGCATAAATTACTTCATTTTATGTTTTATGTATATCTTTTATCAGAATTTTTTTTTTAAAAGACAGGGTCTAGCTCTGTTGCCCAGGCTGGAGTACAGTGGCACAATCATAGCCTTGAATTCCTGGGCTCAAGAAATTCTCCTGCCTCAGCCTCCCAAGTAGCTGGGACTACAGGTGTGCGCCCCCACACCTGGCTAAATTTTAAATCTTTTTTGTAGAGATGCAGTCTTGCTGTGTTGCCCAGGCTGGTCTTAAACTCCTGGCCTCAAGCAATCCTTCCACCTCGGCTGCCCAAAGTACTGGGATTATAGGCATGAGCTACTATGCCTGGCCAACAATTTAAAAAAAGGGGAAAAATTACGTTATTGAGGTGAGGATTAAATGACATAAGGAAGAGCTCATTATGGGTGCTTAATAAATGTCAGTTGGTTTGTTTTCTAACTCCTCGGTGATCTGTATATCATCCCTGTGGGTGGCTTACTTCTATCTACATTTATTTTTTGTCATCCATTATTTGGTTTTTTTTTTTTTTGTTTGTTTTTTGAGACAGAGTCTCACTCTGTTGCCTGGACTAGAGTGCCGTGGCGTCAAGCTCACTGCAACCTCAAACTCCTGGGCTCAAGCGATCCTACTGCCTCAGCCTCCCGAGTAGCTGGGACTACAGGCATGTGCCATCATACCTGGCTAATTTTTTTCTATATATATTTTTAGCTGTCCAGATTATTTCTTTCTATTTTAGTAGAGACGGGGTCTCGCTCTTGCTCGGGCTGGTCTTGAGCTCCTGAGCTCAAACAATCCGCCCGCCTTGGCCTCCCAGAGTGCTAGAATTACAGGTGTGAGCCACCGTGCCTGGCCCCGATTTTCTTTTCTAAGGTAATTTCACTAAAAGCTAGAGAATATACTATGTGTTTTAAAAGCAATCTTGTTTCTCTTAATATTTTAGAAATGGAATTTTGGATTAAGTAAGTTGATGCCAGTTTGGGATGGACATAAGGGTCTCAGGACTGATGGACTAAGTGAAGAATTTCATTGGCACTCTTTGTGGCCTACCTTTTGCATATTTTAGATGTTTTTGACGTATACTTTTAGATTGTGACTTTTTTCTTTGTGTGCACATTTAGTTTTATTGTTTTTTATTCTTTGTTAGGTTGTGATTTTTTTTTTTTTTTTTTTGAGACAGAGTCTCGCTTTGTTGCCCAGGCTAGAGTGAGTGCCGTGGCGTCAGCCTAGCTCACAGCAACCTCAAACTCCTGGGCTCAAGCGATCCTACTGCCTCAGCCTCCCAAGTAGCTGGGGTTACAGGCATGTGCCACCATGCGCGGCTAATTTTTTCTATATATATTTTTAGTTGGCCAGATAATTTCTTTCTATTTTTAGTAGAGATGGGGTCTCACTCTTGCTCAGGCTGGTCTCAAACTCCTGACCTCGAGCGATCCACCCACCTCGGCCTCCCAGAGTGCTAGGATTACAGGCGTGAGCCACCGTGCCCGGCCATAGGTTGTGATTTTTAAGTATGAAGCTTCAGAAAATTAAATGTAGTGTCACTTTCATCTTTAACCTCTTTGACAAAAAGCTAGAGTTATGTCACTTGGAGCTCTCTTTCTTAGAGTTTTTTCCCTCCTCTTTGCAGTAGTTGTGTCACTTTGAGCTGAAGTTGTGACATAAGGAAATGAGAAAACAAACAAAAAAAACCCGAATGTGAGATCTTTCTTTTACTTACTAATGGTCGTTCTGTTTGCCCTGCCTCTCTACCCCAACACACAGACACTTGGAACTTTATGGAAGGAGAACAGGAAAGAAGGTGGGAAGATTTGTTTTTACCTACTCAGAATTATAGAACCAGAATTGGCTGTGGTAGAGAATTGGGGAGAAGCTGAACTTGTCTACCTTAAGTCTTGTTCATTTAACTTACCAACTTGATGATTCTTGAAAGTTTGTATTATTGTTAAGTAGGATCAGAAAGTGGTGTCGACATTATTCTTAAATTTTTAAATAATGAGCCATTTCAGGGTGTGGTAATAAAGTTATGATTTCTTTCAGATAAAAGATGAGGTGACTTCTGTACCCAGTTCTTATCACATCCTGGTCTGAGTCATGATGCTGTTATAAAATGGCATTCCTATTAAAAGTTTTGGTGTCAAAGGGCATATTGAGAACTTTAGTTTTTGAGATTCATGTGATAGTTGATTAAGAATTATTAAAAGGATATAGAATGTTTAATATGTTTTATAGGGTCTTTGGACTAAAGAGGGATTTTTATGAAAAAATCTGTACCTCTTTTTGAAGATTTAGAACCAGGAATCATATTGATTGTTGCTTCGAAGAACTGAAATTGGATATTTTGAGAATTGGATGTTTTGAATACATCTGTTCTGTCCTTCCTGGCTTTCTTTCCTGGCTTTGGCACTCAGTACATGCAGAGTGCTCCGTGTTCTTTAATGTTGGGGACATGGTCTTGATCTTCCTTCCAGACTTCATTTATCTTGTTTATGGTTGTTGCTCCACAAATGTTTGTAACCTTAAATTTACCAGGGAAATCTGAAGAATAGCCAGGCTACCAGTTGTTTTGTTTAACACCTTGGTTGACTGAAAAGAACTTGTGGTCCCCAAATTCATTGTCATTCTTTCCATTGAGAGGTGAGGTTTCTGTCTCTTCCCCTTGGATTTGGGTAGGGTTGTAACCAATACAGTACAGTGTAAGTAAATGGGATATGGCTCCCAAGGTTAAGTCATAGTAGGCCATGTAGCTGCTGCCTGGTTTTTTCAATGTTAGCTTCCAGGATATTCCTCCTTGGATTTCAGCCACTGTACTGTGAGAAGACCAAGCCATATGGAGGAGCCATGCGTATGTGCTATGATTGGTAGTCCTAGTTGAGGCCAGGTGCCAGACATGTAGCTGAAGGAGCTGCCAGATGATCCAGCCCTAGCTGTTTGAGTCTTCCTGTTGAGGCTCCAGTCATTACAGAGCAAAGACAAGATTCTGTACTGTGTCCTGTCTGAACTTCTTACCCACTGAACCCATGAGCAAAAGAAAATAGTTGTTTTGTGGCACTAAGTTTTGGGGTGATTTGTAACTCAGCAATAGTTAGCTGGAAGAAGATTGTAATAATAGTTTTGCTGTTTTTGTATATTTTCAATGACAGTTTTATTCTTTTTTTTCTTTTTGAGAGTGAGAGTCACTCTATTGCCCAGGCTAGAGTGTTGTGGCGTCAGCCTAGCTTACAGAAACCTCGAACTCCTGGGCTCAAGGTATCCTCCTGCCTCAGCCTCCCGAGTAGCTGGGACTACAGGTGCACGCCACCACAGCCCGCTAATTTCTTCTATTTTAAGCAGAGATGGAGTCTTACTCTTGCTCAGGCTGGTCGCAAACTCCTGAGCGCAAGTGATCCTCCTGCCTCAGCCTCCCAGAGTGCTAGGATTATAGGTATGAGCCACCTTGCCTGGCCACACGGTTTTAAATCAACAATATCTAGGCTGGGCGTGGTAGCTCACACCTGCGATCCCAGCACTTTGGGAGACTGAGGTGGGAAGATCACTTGAGGCCAGGAGTTGGAGATCAGCTTGGACAACATGGTGACACTCTGTCTCTTTTTAAAAAAAGGAAGAAAGAAAGAAAGTAGCTGGATGTGGTGGCATGTTCTTGTATCTACTTGGGAGGCTGAGGCAGGAGGATCACTTGAGCCCAGGAGTTTGAGACTGCAGTGAGCTATGATGATGCCACTGCACTCCAGCCTGGGTGACAGAGCAAGACCTTGTGTCCAAAAAAAAAAGAAAAGAGAAAAAAAAAACAACCCAAAATCCTCTTACTATTTCCCCAATTCTCAAAAATTAGAGATTAAAGTTCTAAGCAGTAAAAACGTTAAAATTATTTATATTCAACTGGGATTGATACTATCTTGACCTGGAATATAAAGGAGAATTTGACACTACCTAGCAGGATTAAAATTCAGTATTTCCATTACTGGATACTAATCACAGACAAATGCTCAAGAAAATGTGCCTTTCTAGTGGCAGAAAATAAGAGACAACTAAGTGTCCAGTAATAGGCTATTAAACTAAGCAAACTATGTTTATTGCACATATTCTGGAATGCTTTGTAGCCATTTAAATGAATGAAATAGATTTATGTATATGCAGATAGCATGATATATAGTTGAATACAAAATTACATAAATATGCAAGATAAAACACCAATTGTGAAACATATATGAAAAGTAAAATTTTATAGATATTTATGTATATTTAATTTACATATATGTATATGTGCTTGTGGCATGCATATACGTATTGATTCTACAAAGCAGGAACAGTTATAAAGAGCAATTAGAATAAGAAAGTGTTTTTGGAAATTAAAAAATGTACATTAAAAAAACAATAGGCCAGGCACAGTGGCTCACACCTGTAATCCTAGCACTCCGGGAGGCCAAGGCCAGTGGATTGCTCAAGGGGAGGAGTTCGAGACCAGCCTGAGCAAGTGCGAGACCCCGTCTCTACTAAAAATAGAAAGAAATGATCTGGACAACAAAAAATATATATAGAAAAAAATTAGCTGGGCATGGTGGCACATGCCTGTAGTCCTACTCGGGAGGCTGAGGCAGAAGGATTGCTTAAGCCCAGGAGTTTGAGATTCTGTGAGCTTGACGCCATGGTACTCTAGCCCGGGCAACAGAGCAAGACTGTCTCAAAAAAAAAAAAGAATTAAAAAAACAATAGAAGGGCTGAATAATGAAGACATTAATATGGAAAATTTAAAAATTTTAGAAATATAGGACAAAAAGACAAACATAAAATATGATAGATAAATAAGAGGTATAGAAGATAGGTCCAGAAGACTTAAGTAATCAAAATAAATGAAATAAAGGAAGAAATTATTAAAAAGAAGATTTTCCCAGAGATGAAGGTGAGAATCTTCAGAGTGAATGAAAAAAAGACACAGGAACATTACTTCAGAACACCTGAGAAAAACAAAGGATCCTGTAAAGCGTTTACAAAGTTATCAACACAGAATGAGGATCAGATTTCTTATATATTAGGAGAGCAAATTATTCTAATTACAGAATTGAGTAACAATATGAAAGATCAAATTAGGGTATTTTTTAACATACACAAAGTATGACATAAATCAATTTATTCCTAAATTCAATAATTTAGGAATAAAATTCCAGATTATTTTGTCAGAGCATTAGAAACAAGGAGGGAAAATAAAAGTGTTCTACAAATCTATATATTGGGTAATGGGAAGGCTATAAATAATAGACTGTTCAATTTATTGTGTTGATGAAGTTTGTTATATTAGTTATATGTCAACAAGTTAAGGATAATAAATGAAATGATATAGATAAATCATTTGATTTTACTTCACCTAGTTTACTTGACTAATAGATGAATTTAAAATGGGCCCAAATAAACTCCAACTCAATAGAAGAAGGAAAAAGAACAATAAGGAATTATGGTAAATACAGACTAAGATGGCCAGAACAGTCCAAATACATCAGTGACAAAAGATGTAAATGAGTAAATTCTCTTGTTAATAGACAGTGTTTCTCATAATATTCATCTGTAAATGGAACCCAATGAAAACCTTAACATATACATAGTAAAAGCAGGAACTGCACAAGTAATAATTCTGTTTATAAGGGAGTAAGATATATAGTTAACAAAAGGCAAACCAGCAATGTTAACTATCCAATTTGGACATTTAAAAAAAAAAGTGCTCATAAGCAGCTTTTGGGCTATAGAAGAATAAATACTACAATTAGGAATGATTCCAAAATGAATGACAATGAAATAGTATATCTTAAAATCCTCATCCTGTAGGATGAAGCCAGAGTGATGCTTCTAAGAAAATCTAAAGCCTTCTAAGCAATCCTTAAAAAACAATTAAAAGTAATTAAGGCCAGGTGCCTTGGCCTACACTTTGGGAAGCTGAGATGGGAGGATCACTTGAGGCCCAGAATTTGAGACCAGCCTGAGCAAGAATGAGACCCCCCCCTCCATCTCTATAAAAAATTGAAAAATTAGCCTTGTGTGGTGGTGCGCTCTTGTAGTCCCAGCTACCCTGGAGGCCAGGGCTGGAAGATCCTGGAGGATTGCTTGAGCCCAGGAGTTTGAGGTTGCAGTGAGCTATGAATGATGAAGCCACTGCACTGTAGCCCAGGGGACAGAGGGAGACCCTGTCTCAAAAACCTCCCCCCCAAAACAAAAAGTAATTATTAAAGCCAAGCATTCAGCTCAAAATACAAGAGAAAGATAAATTCAAAAGAAAGAAATATAAAAGCAGGCTGGGAGACAGAGCGAGACCTTGTCTCCAAAAAAAAAAAAAAAAAAAAAATATATATGTATATATAAAAGCAAAAATTAATAAAATAGGGGAAAATATAGAAGTTTTAAATTCAGAAGCTGGTTCTTTAAAAGGTTATTTAATATTGTAAATATTTGTATTCAGTATTGTAAATGTTGGAGTTATGCCCAAATTAATCTATATGTTTAAATGAAATCCCAATCAAAATCCTAGTAGGACTTTATATGGAACTTGGCAAGGTCATTCTATCATTTTCACCAGGAGAACAAAGACCCATCCCTACCTAAGTCAGATTCTTTTGTTTTCTCTCCTCTTGTAAATGCTTTTAAGGTTACACATTTTTCTTTGAGAACTTGTGGTCATCTCCCATAGGTTTTGCAGTGTAACGCTTTGTCTTCTGAATAGTATGTTTTTTCAAACAACATAAATGTAGAATGTCATGGTGGACCCCATATAACCATCACCTCGCCTCAACAATTGTCAACATGAGGTCAGTCTTAACTTCATTTACACTTTACTACTGCTTCCTGCACCCCACACCCCAACTCAAATCTCAGTTCATACTTTCCTCTGTAAATATTTTTCTGTTTTAATCCGAATATTTATTTTCACAGATAGGCTTTTTCTACGCCTGATCTGTGGATTGCTGACCTGTTGATTACTTCCATTAAGTATATTTCTTACTTAACAGAAATTGATTACTTCTGTTAAGTCTGTTTTCTCTCAAGATTCTAAAGTTTTTGATTTTCTCCGATGAAAGATTTATTAAGGAAAAGAAAAAAAAAAGGAAAACGATAAAGTTTTTGGTTTTGAAATTATGCTGTTAGATGCATACAGGTTGTTCTTCCATATGAACTCTTACTTAAAAAATAATTTGATCGTTCTTACACTTTTCACTTAGAATTGCTTTCTTTTTTATTCTTATTCTTATTTTTTTACTCTAATTTTTAACTTTTTAGGTTGTTTTTCAGAGAATTTAGTCTCTTTAAACCACATGTAGCTGGATTTGTTTCATAGAATTGTATCTTTTTTTTTTTTTTTTTTGAGACAGAGTCTCGCTTTGTTGCCCGGGCTAGAGTGAGTACCGTGGCGTCAGCCTAGCTCACAGCAACCTCAAACTCCTGGGCTCAAGCGATCCTACTGCCTCAGCCTCCCGAGTAGCTGGGACTACAGGCATGCGCCACCATGCCTGGCTAATTTTTTCTATATATATTTTAGTTGGCCAGATAATTTCTTTCTATTTTTAGTAGAGACAGATCTCGCTCTTGCTCAGGCTGGTCTCGAACTCCTGACCTCGAGCTATCCGCCCGCCTCGGCCTCCCAGAGTGCTAGGATTACAGGCGTGAGCCACCATGCCCGGCCAGAATTGTATCTTTTTAAACCTATTCTGAGAGTCTTTGACTTTAATTCTTTTACATTTAATTGTATTTTAATTCCTCTGTGTGTGTGTGTGTTCGTTTTTTCTCCTTCCCTCCTTAATTTGTGTTGATTTTATCAAAATTTCTATATTTGTCAGGAAGTTATTCATCCTACTTGAGTCTTGCAATGGTTACCTTTATATTTTTATTTATTTTTTGTTTTTACTAAAACCTTTTGTTTTTCAAAGGTCATATTGACCATATTGAATCAGTCAATATTTAAAAGATACAAGCTGGGCACGGTGTCTCACACCTGTAATCCTAGCACTCTCGGAGGCCAGGCGGGAGGATCGCTCGAGGTGAGGAGTTCGAGACCAGCCTGAGCAAGAGCAAGACCTTGTCTCTACTAAAAATAGAAAGAAATTCGTTGGACAACTAAAAATATATAGAAAAAATTAGCTGGGCATGGTGGTGGATACCTGTAGTCCCGGCTACTCGGGAGGCTGAGGCAGAAGGATTACTTGAGCCCAGGAGTTTGAGGTTGCTGTGAGCTAGGCTGATGCCAGGGCACTCTAGCCTGGGAAACAGAGCGAGGCTCTGTCCCCCCTACCCCCTCCCCCAAAATATTTAAAAGATGCAAAACTGTATTCAGGGCAAAAACTCCCACATCATTAACCAGGTGTGGTGACTCTTGAGGCTGAGGCAGGAGGATCTCTTGGTCACAGGAGTTGGAGATTGCAGTTAGCCATGATGACACCACTGCACTCCAGCCTGGGTGTCAGAGACAGACCCTGTCTCTTAAAAAGAAAAAAAGAAAAAACAAAACAACTTCCACATCTGTTCCCAAAGATGCAGTCATCCTCCACAGGTCATCATTGTTAGTAGCTTGTAGGTGTCTTTTCCAGAGAAAATCCACATATATAAAAGGCAATATATATGTATATGTGTACACGTATTTTCTCTTCTGCAGTATTTATTTTCCCCAAAATGACAGCCTATTACAGTGGTTTTATTCTTTTTTTTGCTTTAAAATTTCCCTTAACTTTAAAAAGCTTTTACTAACTTATACATTTTAAAGTTGACATCTAAAATTTTCGTCAGTTCCTTCTAAAGTTTCAGGATCATTAAAAAAATGAAGAAATAAATAAAAATTTTTTTTTTTTTTTTTTTTTTGAGACAGAGTCTGACTCTGTTGCCCGGACTGGAGTGCCATGGTGTCAGCCTAGCTCACAGCAACCTCAAACTCTTGGGCTTGACCAATCCACCTGCCTCAGCCTCCCGAGTAGCTGGGACTACAGGCATGTGCCACCATGCCCGGCTAATTTTTTCTATATATATTTTTAGTTGTCCATATAATTTCTTTCTATTTTTAGTATAGACGGGGTCTCGCTCTTGCTCAGGCTGATCTCGAACTCCTGACCTTGAGCGATCCTCCCGCCTCGGCCTCCCAGAGTGCTAGGATTAAAGGTGTGAGCCACCGTGCCCAGCCAAAAATTTTTATCAATCATTTAAATACCAAGCTGGAAAGATATATCTAGTGTGTTGTAAATAGTGACATTTTAGAATAAATTGTTAAATCACAATTTTAAGTATATTTGGTGGAAAAGAAATATTGTAACAACTTTCCCATCATCACAGGTTTAAAAAAATGGATGAGCAAGCTCCAATTAACTGTTTCGAAATTTTACGTGATCCTTTTTTCTCCTTGAGCTGGTTTCCATTTTGTTTTCTCCACAGAATTTTAAACTAGTGTATTTTATGGTTCAAAGTTTTATTCATCATTTTGTGATTCTCTGTAACAAAAATTTATATACAAATTAAAAACAATTTACATTTCCTTAGTCCATAAGCCTTAAGAGTCTTATGATTTTCTCTTGGATTTATTGTAATTATAGTATAAACATTATAAAAATTTTGATAGTTACTAAATGTAAAAGTACATCTTTACTGGAAATCTTAAACTAGATAGGGCTTTCCTTCCAATTGGTTAATGAATCCTTGGAGTAGTATAACTCATTGCTAGAATGAGATAGGATTTGGCTTTGATTCTGTTCCTAATTTTTGTATTTATAGATGTGGGTTGTGACAAAATTTTTGCATGTAAATAAGTAGATCACAATGGTGGAGTATTGCTTATTTATTCATTCATCAAATCTGTTTGAGCTCCTACTGTGTACTGGACGGTCTGGTAAGCACCATTGGTAAGCAGTGAACAAAGCCACAGAAATCCCTGCTTTCAGAGCATGTAAGGGTCTCAGTTCTTTGTTGTTCTTCTGAGTTGTAGTTGGAAAAATCATACAGCAATCTTTCATAAAAAATGATTTTTTTAATGATTTAGCAGCTGAAAATTCAATTAGGTCCTCCTTCAGTTTTGTTGGAAGCAGAGAATTGAAACCCATAAGACTTGGAAGAGGTTTGTTTACCAGTCTTTATAACTGTTTACATTCTCATTTTCTGAGAAGCATAGAAAAAAGGTTTTACTAAGACCTAACAAATGACTGTTAATTATATTTATTATTCTTTCACCTATGGGCACTCAGGATTCTGCCATGTTTGAACCAGATGGAGATTATATATGTGGATAAATACACATACACACACACACACACACACACACGTGTGCACACACATGCATATGTGTGTATACGCACATTATATAATCTTTAACAGGTTTATATACATACAAAGAGATTTATTGTGGGGGCCAGGCTCAGTGGCTCATGGCTATAATCTCAGCGTTTTGAGAGCCCAAGGTCTGAGGATCACCTAAGGCCAGGAATTTGAGACCAGCCTGGGCAACATACATAGCAAGACCCCATCTCTACAAAAATTAAAAAAAAAAAAAATCAGCTGGGCATTGTGGTACGTGCTTGTAGTCCCAGCTACTTAGGAGGCTGAGGTGGGAGGATTGCTTTGCCTTAGGCCAGGAATTAGAGGCTGCAGTGAGCAATGATTGGGCCATTGTACTCCAGTCTGGGCTACAGAGCCAGACCCTGTCTCTTAAAAAAAAAAAAAAAAAAAATTAGTACAAGGAACTGGCTTACATAATTGTGGAGCCTGGCTAGGCAAGTCTAAAAATCTGTAGGGCTGACTAGTAGGTGGAATTTCTTCCTCAGGGAAACCTCAGTTTTGCCTTTAAGGCCTTGATTGGAGGAGGACCTACCCAGATTATGGACAATAATCTCATTTACTTAAAGTCTGTTGATGTTAATCCTATCCACATAATATTTTTACCACAACACCTAGATTAGATTTTGATTTAATAAGTAGTTTCTATAGCCTAGCCAAGTTGACACATAAAACTAACCATCATAGGCACTTTTTTTAAACCAATATACTCACAAAGGTTGAAGTAATGTTCATTTAAGCATGCCTTTGCATTTTAAATTTATGTTTGGTAAAATGAATCTTGTACCATATACATACTTAAAATATATTTAAATGTGTGATGTGAATTGGTATATAAAATATAATATGAACTGTATTTTAATGTATTTTCATTAAATTGTTGGAACTTTGGATTTAATTTATTCAATTATAAAAAATAACCACTGGTAACCTTAATGGCAAAACTAGTCCTCATTGACAAACCTGACAGCTAAATAAATAACACCAGCTTTCTTTCAAGAAGTCTGACTGCTTTTTTTCCAACTTTAATAAATGAGTACTGTGCATCCCCAAGGCAACCACCTCCTGCTGAATTTTAAGATAAACTCATGGATAGTGGTTAGAGCCCTGCTGTGATGGATTTAAGGCCTTAAATGTATTTTTATAGACTTCCTTTGAATTTTTCTTAGGACTGTTTTCTTAAGACCTGTGCATTTTTTGACCACCATTCAGAGATTGCAAAAAGTGCAGTCTTGTAAGTGAAAATTGTTTATCTTTTTATAGATAAATGATACCATAGTCTCAAATATATCTAAATTCATAACATCTTAACATGGACCAAAGTACCCCAACTCTAATACCACACTTCTATAACTGAAATCTGTATAAGACACAAAACCCTACTGTGGGTTTCTGATATCCTGGTTCAACAGGCTTCTCAGAAACCTATATTTTGTCTCTGTTTTATCACCAATGGTCTCTTTGATTTTTTTTATTAAAAAAAAATTATTTTTAATTATGGGTACATAATAGTTGTATATCTTTTTTTTTTTTTTTTTTTTTGAGACAGAGTCTCACTCTGTTGCCCGGGCTAGAGTGCTGTGGTGTCAGCCTAGCTCACAGCAACCTCAAACTCCTGGGCTCAAGCAATCCTCCTGCCTCAGCCTCTTGAGTAGCTGGGAGTAGAGGCATGTGCTACCATGCCTGGCTAATTTTTTCTATATATTTTTAGTTGTCCAGCTAATTTCTTTCTATTTTTAGTAGAGATGGGGTCTCGCTCTTGCTCAGGCTGGTCTTGAACTCCCGAGCTCAAATAATCCGCCCGCTTCGGCCTCCTAGATTGCTAGGATTACAGGTGTGAGCCACCTGCTACCTTTCCCAGCCTCTAGTAACCATCATTCTACTTTGTCTCTATGTGATCAATTGTCTTTAATATTTAACTCCCACATACGATAAGAACATGTGAGATTTGTCTTTCTGTGCTTGGCTTATTTCACTTAACATGATGTTCTCCAGTTCCATCCATGTTGTTGCAAATGGCAGGATTTCATTCTTTTTTATGACTATATGATCCATTGCATATATGCACCACAACTTCTTTATCCATTCATCTGTTGATGGACACTTAGGTTGATTTATAATCTTGGCTATTGTGCAGTAAACATAGGAGTGCAGATTATCTTTTTGATATACTGATTTCCCTTCTTTTGCATATATACCTAGCAGTGGGATTGCTGGGTCATATGGTAGTTCTATTATTACTTTTTTGAGGATTCTCCATACTGTTCTCCATAGTAGTTGTACTTATTTATATCCCCACCAACAGTGTACAAGGGTTCCATTCCCCTTTCTCCACATCCTCTCTAGCATTCATAATTACCTGTCTTTTTTTTTCTTAGAGATAGGGTTTCCCTCTGTCTCCTGGGCTAAAGTGCAGTGGCATGGTCATAGCTCACTGCAACCTCAAACCCCTGGGCTCGAGTGATTCCCCTGCTTCAGCTTCCCAAGTAGCTGGGATTACAGGTACAAGCCACCATGACCAGCTAATTTTTCTACTTTTTGTAGAGACAGGTCTGGCTCTTGCTGAGGCTGGTCTTGAATTCCTGGCCTCAAGCAATCCTTCTGCCTTGGCCTCCCAAAATGCTAGGATTACAGGCGTGAGCCACTGCACCTGGCCAGCCGTCTCTTTGATAAAAGCCATTTTAACTGGAGTGAGATGATATCTTATAGTTTTGATTTGCATTTTTCTGATGATTAATGATCTTGAACATTTTTTCATATACCTGTTGGTCATTTGTATGTTGTCTTTTGAGAAATATATTTATTTAGATCCTTCACCCATTTTTTTAATTGCAGTGTATGATTTTTTTCTTATTGAGTTGTTGGTGCTGCCTGTATAGCCTATTTATGAATCCCTTGTCAGATGGGTAGTTTGCAAATATTTTCTCCCATTTTATGGGTTGTCTCTTTGCTTTGTTGGTTGTTTCCTTTGCTCTGCAGAATTTTTTTAGCTTGATGTGATCCCATTTGTCCAATTTTGCTTTGGTTGCCTGTGCTT
>CM052437.1:28909935-28946252 GCA_028533085.1 Varecia variegata
ATGATTTTTTTCTTATTGAGTTGTTGGTGCTGCCTGTATAGCCTATTTATGAATCCCTTGTCAGATGGGTAGTTTGCAAATATTTTCTCCCATTTTATGGGTTGTCTCTTTGCTTTGTTGGTTGTTTCCTTTGCTCTGCAGAATTTTTTTAGCTTGATGTGATCCCATTTGTCCAATTTTGCTTTGGTTGCCTGTGCTTTGGGGATATTACTCATGAAGACCTTGCCCAGACCGATGTCCTGAAGCATTTCCCCAATATATTATTTTAGTAGTGTCAGGTCTTAGATTCCAGTCTTTAATCTATTTTGATTTGATTTTTGTATATGGTGAGAGATAAGGGTCTAGTTTCACTCTTCTGTGTGTGGATATCCAGTTTTCCCAGCATCATTTATTAAAGAGACTATCCTTTCCCCACTCTATGTTCCTGGCACCTTTGTTGAAGATAAGTTCACTATAGATATGTGGATTTATTACTAGGTTTTCCATTGATTTCATTGGTCTATGTGTCTGTTTTTATGCCAGTACCATACTCTTGATTACTACATCTCTGTAATATAATTTGACATCAGATAATATATGATTCTTCCAGTTTGTTCTTTTTGCTCAGGGTGGCTTTGGCTATTCTGGGTCTTTTGTGGTTCCATATAAATTTTAGGATTATTTTTTTCTATTTCTGTGAAGAATATCATTGGTGTTTTTTTCTTTCTCCTCTGGTATTTTCATTTTGTAGTCATTGGTACATTGATGGGGATTGCATTGAATCTGTAGAATGCTTTGGGTAGTATGAACATTTTGACAATATTGATTCTTCCCATCCTGGGCATGGAATATCTTTCCATGTTTTTGTGTCCTCTTCAGCTTCTTTCATTAGTGTTTTGTAGTTTTCGTTATAGAGATCTTTCACTTCTTTGGTTAAGTTTATTCATAGTTATTTTATTTTATTTGTAGCTATTATAAGTTGGATTACTTTCTTGGTTTCTTTTTCAGATTGTTTACTATTGGCATGTAGAAATGCTACTGATTTTTGTATGTTGATTTTGTATCCTGCAACTCTACTGAATATATCAGTTCTAACAGTTTTTTGTGGAGTCTTTAGGTTTCTATAGATACAATATCATATCATATGCAAACAAGGATAACTTGACTTCTTCCTTTCCAATTTGGATGCCCTTTCTTTCTTTCTTGTCTGATTGCTCTAGCTTGAACTTCCAGTATGTTGAATAACAGTGGTGAAAGTGGGCATCCTTTTCTTGTTCCGGATCTTAGAGGAAAGGCTTTCAGTTTTTCCCCATTTGGTGTGATACTTGCTGTGGGTCTGTCGTACATGGCTTTTATCATGTGGGGGTAAGTTCCTTCTATACCCAATTTTTTGAGAGTTTTTGTCGTGAATATGTTGAATTTTATTGAGTGCTTTTTCAGCGTCACTTGAAGTGATCAGATGGTTTTTGTCCTTTGTTCTGTTGATGTGATGTGTGACATCGATTGATTTGTATATATCAAATCAACGTTGCATGCCTGGGATGAATTCCACTTGATCATGATGAATAATCTTCTTAATGTGTTGCTGAATTCGGTTTGCTAGTATTTTGTTGAGGAATTTTGCATTTATGTTCATCAGAGATATTGGCCTATAATTTTCTTTTTTTGTTGTGGCTTTGTCTGCTTTTGGTATTAGGGTGATACAAGCCTTATAGAATGAGTTTGAAAGTACTCCTTCCTCCTCGATGTTTTGGAATAGTTTAAGTAGGATTGGTATTACCCAGGATGGGGAACCTTTTCATGTTGGAAAGCCACATTAATTGCGCTGTAATCAAATAAGGCCACATTCAAGAAACTTCAATTAGATATACTTATAGATGTATATTATTTATAAAAATCTAACAACTATATACTTAATAATTTCAAAAAATGAAAGCTATTTGTTAATTTTTAAGTTAACTAACCTTTTAATGACTTTGTTGTGTATACTTTTTGTTGGAAAGCATTTCAGTATTTGGTTGCAGCATGGAGGTCCGAAGTTTCGGTTGATCCTCTTCTAAGTGGGTATCAGTCATTTGTGACCTTAAGGGAGTTGTGATTTGGGTTAGGTAGGAGAATGTAGATTTGCAGCAATAAGTGGTTGAAAAGCAAGAAGGCATTTTTCAAGCATGTTGCCAAAGGCATAGGTTCCACTGCATTTTTCATATTTCAGTTGGATCTTTCTTATCAGCAAACAATGACTTTAAAATGTCATCTACTGAGAGCTCAGTGAATTCCGCCTGTAGTGTAGTTATTAGGTGCCTTGGTGATACCAACTAGGTGAGGCTGAAAGGCTAAATTTGAGTGTGATGTCATAATTGACAAAGTCAGTGAACCTTCATTGTATTCTCCAATTAATAGGTCTATAACAGTTGTGTATTCTTCAAATGATTTGCATATATCATCCTGCTCATCTATGACCTTTGCTAACTGGGAAAAGTGTTTATCAGAAATTTCCTTTTGAAGAAGTTGTGTTTTGAAAAAAGAAAGCCTTTTTTTGAAATGCTTGGATTTTTTTTTTGCCACTTATGTTTAGACTTAGTTTTACCTTGCAAAGAAATATTCACGTCATTTTGATTTGACATGATACTACACAGAAATGCTGCATTCCTATAGAAATCTTCTTTCAATAAATCGTTCACATTGCTGATTCTGTGCATAAAATTTAACTATCTGTTCTTGCTGAGATAAAATTTTGGCTAACACCTGTCCCTGCAATAGCCAACACACTTTAGAATGATACAGCAAATCCACACTGAATACCTCATCATTCAACTTTAGCATGTTATGAAACTGACGATGGATGCCATGTTGCATTGGCACAAATATAGTTAATACTTAAAATTTGTAAAGTGTCACTTAAAATTGTAGCTTTAGCACAGAGATTTTGCTGCTGCAAGATAAAATGAAAAGAAATGAGAGCATCTGGATCTGTTAATACTTTTTTTTATCTGTGCAATAAACCCTTCATGTTTTCCTAACATTGAAGGTGCACCATCTGTACATACACTCACTAAATTTGCCACATTCAGTCTAACTTCACGACATTTATCTTGAAAGTTGTTGAACTTTCTACATTGTACCTGTTCCCCGTGTTCTGCTTGCAAGAGTGCCCAAAGTGAATAACTCTTCATAGCAAGGAAAATTTTCTGTTATGACCCGAATGAAGTATAAAACCTGCGCCGAGTCAGTAGTATGAGTTGATTCATCCAAAGCAATTGAATAATATATATTTTCCTTTTTAAATATTGCATGAAGTAGTTCTATTAAATGGAAAGTGAATTCATGATGCCAGTTATGGTTCTCCTTGAAAGAGACAGTTTGTACTTTGAAACGTTATCAGGGGGTCTGAGCATCCTACAACTTCAGCAATGCATTCTTTCACAATTTCTACATTACTGAATGACTTCATTTTTTCCCCCAAGTATATAAACTACTTTATAAGTTGCTTTAGTGGCATTTTTTGCAGGTCTTATTGCTGCTTGAAAGAATTGTCTTTGCTTTTCCTTTTCATCTTTTAATTTCTGCAATACAACCTTTCATGCCTGTCCCTCTAATTTAAAATATTTGTGATCCTTATGAGTGTTATAATGCTGATGAGCATTAAATTTCTTTATGTTGATATTGCAGTATCACAAAGCAAGTAAATCATCTTATTTTTAGCAGAAACAAGATAATATTGCAATTCCAATCCTCATTAAAAAATCTGTTTTCTTCCTTCAGTGTTCTCTTGGTCTTCTTTGACATGATGGGCTGTTAAGCAGACAGAATTAAAAAATACTGTTGAGCTGTGCAACTACTCACAAATTCCACTTCAAACAGAAACATAGTGCACCATTGTCAAAAGCTGATAACAGACTGGCGTATTTGACCCCCATAAACTCTTGCCAACCAGCCTGGTGCCGTAGTGGCCTCAGTCAGGTGGGGGAAGTTAGAACTAAACCATGAACTTAGCAGCTGTCAATTTAGCCCTTATAGTTTACTAATGTTCTAATTGTGCTAGACAATCTGGGAAGATAATTTATTTGAAACTTATTCTTTGGTATTTTAAATATGGTCATTTAAAAAATAAAATAAGAATATAAAAGATGAACAAAAATGTATTAATAAAAATAAAAGCGTTTATTCTGTAAAATTTGGATTGAGTCAAAAGGCTGCACTTAGAAGGCCACAGGTTCCCCACCCCTGGATTAACTCTTTGAATGCCCGGTAGAATTCAGCAGTGAAGCCATCAGGTCCTGGGTTTTCCTTTGGTGAGAGACTTTTTATTACTGCTTCTATTTCATTACTTATTTATTAGTTTACTCAGGATTTGGATTTCTTGCTGGTTCAATCTTCGTAGGTTGTATGAGTCTAGAATTTATCAGTTTCTTCTAGGTTTTTCTAATTTGTTGGCTCATAGAGTCTGTAGTGATCCTGTGGATTTCTGCAGTATCAGTTGTAATGTCTCCTTTTTCATCTCTTATTTTATTTATTTGGATCTTCTGTTTTTTTTTCTCAGTCTGGCCTAAAGGTTTTTCAATTTTGTTTATCTTTTCATAGAACCAACTTTTTGCTTTATTGGGTTTTTTTTGTATCTTTTTTGTTTGTTTCAATTTCGTTTATTTCTGCCCTGATGTTTATTATTTCTTTTCTACTTATTTTGGGTTTGGTTTGCTCTTGTTTTTCTAGTTCTTGAAGATGTATTGTTATGTTGTTTATTTGAAGCTTTTCTACTTTTTTTTTTCTTTTTTTGAGACGGAGTCTCACTCTGTTGCCCAGGCTAGAGTGCCATGGCATCAGCTTAACTCACAGCAGCCTCAAACTCCTGGGCTCAAGCAATCCTCCTGCCTCAGCCTCCTGAGTAGCTGGGACTACAGGTGTGCGCTAGCACACCCAGCTAATTTTTTCTATTTTTAGTAGAGACGGGGTCTTGTTCTTGCTTAGGCTGGTCTCAAACTCCTGACATCAAGCAGTCCTCCAGCCTTGGCCTCCTAGAGTGCTAGGATTACAGGGGTGAGCCACTGTGCCTGGCCTTTTCTACTTTTTGGATGTAGGCACTTACTGCTGTACACTATATTACTGCTTTTTCTGTATCCCATAGGTTTTGATAGGTTGTGTTTTCATTTTCATTTGTTTTGAGAAATTTTTAAATTTATTTTTTACTCTTTTCATTGACCCATTGGTCATTCAGGAGTATATTATTTAACTTTCATATGTTTGTGTAGTTTCCAATATTTCTCTTCTTATTGATTTCTAGTTTTATTCCATTGTGGTCAGGGAAAATACTTGATATGATTTCAATTTTTTTTTTTTTTTTAACTTTTAAAGACTTGTTTTGTGGCCTAACATATGGTCTAGTCTTGAAACTGATCCATGAGCTGAGGAGAAGAATGTGTTATTCTATAGCTGTTGGATGAAATGTTCTGTAAATATCTATTAGGTCCATTAGGTCTGTAGTGCAGATTAAGTCTTTCTTTGCTGGTTTTGTGTCTGGATGATCAGTCCAATGCTGAAAGTGGAGAGTTGAGGTCTGCAATGATTACTGTATTGGGGTGTCTGTCTCTCTTCAGCTTTGATAATATTTGCTTTGTATATCTGGTTGCTCCAGTGTTGGGTACATACGTATTTAGAATTGTTATATCCTCTTGCAGAGTTTACCCTTTTATTGTTATATAATGACTTCTTTGTCTCTTTTTACAGTTTCTGTCTGGAAATCTATTTTATCTGATAGAAATATAGCTATTCCTTCCCTTTTTTGGTTTTCATCTGCATGGAATGTCTTTTTCTTTTTCTTTCTTTTTTTTTTTTTTTTGAGACAGAGTCTCACTCTGTTGCCTGGGCTAGAGTGAGTGCCGTGGCGTCAGCCTAGCTCACAGCAACCTCAAACTCCTGGGCTCAAGCGATCCTACTGCCTCAGCCTCCCAAGGAGCTGGGACTACAGGCATGCGCCACCATGCCCGGCTAATTTTTCTATATATATATTTTTAGCTGTCCATATAATTTCTTTCTATTTTTAGTAGAGACGGGGTCTCGCTCTTGCTCAGGCTGGTCTCGAACTCCTGAGCTCAAACGATCCGCCCGCCTCGGCCTCCCAGAGTGCTAGGATTACAGGCGTGAGCCACCGCGCCCGGCCTGGAATGTCTTTTTCTATCCCTTTCTTTTGAGTCTATGTGTGTCTTTATAGGTGAAGTGGGTTTCTTGTAGGCAACATATAGTTGGGTCTTTTTTTTTTTTTTTTTTTTTAATCTATCAGCCATTGCATGTCTTTTGATTGAAGAGTTTAGTCCATTCACATTCAATGTTATTCTTGATAGGTTTGATTTACTGCTGTTGTTATTCGATTTCTGTTTGTTTTGTGGTCTTCTTTTCCTTCCTGTCTACCTTTGTATAAAAGAGATTTTCTCTGGTAGTGTGTTTTAATTTCTTGGTTTTCATTTTTTGTGTATCTGTTGTAGGTTTTTTGATTTGAGGTTATCATGAGGCTTGCAAAAAATATTTTATAACCAATTACTTTATATATTGGGCAACTTAACTCTGCTTAGAAACAAACAAACAAGATAAGAAAAATATAAAAGAAATTCTATACTTTAACTTCATCCTCCTAGCTTTTTAAAGTTTTTTTATTTTTTATCCCAGTGGTGATTCTGGGTCCATCCCCCCGCCCCATCCGCACTTTTCAACTTTCTGTTGCTTCCATTTATATCTTTTTGTATTATCTGTCTCTTAAAAGGTTGTAGTTATTATTTTTTGTAGCTTTGTCTTTTAGTCTTCCTACTCAAGGTATGAGTGGTTTATACCCCACAATTAGAGCAACAGAGTATATACTTTATTCGTGTACTTACTCTTACCAGTGAGTTTTATAACCAATGGTTTCTTTCCCCAGAGGTTTTTACTCCCTATGCTTTGCCAAATTCTACTTAGATTTAGGGTGCTTGAGAGGTACACCTATATGTAAGAGAAGGGCAGTTGTGAAAAATGGAGATGAGACAATAATGATCAATCCGATGCCTTGATCTTGTGCTAGTTCTCAGGCAGATCAGTAGGAACATGTGAGAGTTGATCTCCTTAAACCTCTTGTTTCTGTGTACCCCTTGGAATGTGTTCATATATGTCCAAAGGGGTTTGGCTTCACTTTTTGAAGACTTTGGTACACCACAGAACTTTTCCAGGGTGCTGTGGTTTGGATGTTTGTCCCCTCCAAACCTCATGTTGAAATTTGAGCCCCAGTGTTCAAAGTGGAACCTAATGGGAGGTGTTCGGGTTATGGGACAGTATCCCTCATGAAAGATTAATGCTCTCTCTCCCTGCGGAGGGGACGTGTCAGTGAGTTCTCACTCTAGTAGTTCCCTAGAGAGCTGGTTGTTTCACAAGGGCCTGGCACATTCCCCATCTTTCTCTTGCTTTCTTTCTTGCCATGTGATCTCTGCACACTCTGGCTCCCCTTTTCCTTCCACCATGAGTGGAAGCAGCCTGAGGCCCTCACCAGATTGAGATGCCCGATTTTGAACTTTCCAGCCATCAGAATCGTGAGCCAGATCTTTTTTTCTTTATAAATTACCCTGCCTCAAGTATGCCTTTATAGCAACACAAAATGGACTAAGATGCTGGGCCTTGCTTTTTGCTTGTTTATCTTGGAGATCCTTCCATACCTGTACTCTGTTTTCATGGCTGCAAGGTGTTCCACACTTTGATGTACTGTAATCTGACCACTATGCATTGGTGGAGGATTAGGTTTTTTTTCCTAATCAGCGAAGGAGGACAATTAGGATCTTTTGCTCTCAAACAGTTCTGCAGAGTACAGTCATGCATCATGTAAGGACAGAGATACGTTTGCAGAAATCTAAACACAGAAAAGTTACAGTAAAGATACAGTATAAAAGATGAAAAATGGAACACTTGCAAGGGCACTTAACGTGAATGGAGCTTGCCAGGAGTGGAAGTTGCTGTGGGTGAGTCAGTGAGTCAGTGGTGAGTAAATGTGAGGGCCTAGGACATTACTGTACACTTAGGCTACTCTAAATTAATAAATCTTTCTTTCTTTAATAATAAATTACCCTTTGCTTACTGTAACTTTTTTACTTTATAAACTTTAACATTTTAAAAAACTTTTTGATGCTCTTTAACACTTAGCTTAAAACACAAACACATTGTACAGCTGTACAAAAATATTTTCTTTATGTCTTTATTCTGTAAGCTTTTTTCTATTTTAAAATGTATGTATTTTTATGTATTACATTTTTAATTAAAAACTAAGACACAAACACACACATTAGCCTGGGCCTACACAGGATCAGGATTTTCAATATCACTGTCTTCCACCTCTACATCTTGTCCCACTGGAAAGTTGTTGTCAGGGTCAATAACACACATGGAAATGTCATCTCCCATGATAACACTGCCTTTTTTTCTGGAATACCTCCTGAAGGACCTGCCTGGGGCCGTTTTACAGTTAACTTTAAAAAAAAAATAATGATAAAAAGTATAGTATAATAAATACATAAACAACTAATAGTCATTTATCAGTGTTAAGTATTATGTACTGTACATAATTGTTTAAGTGCTATATTTTTATTTGACTGGCAGTGCAGTAGTTTTGTTTATACCAGTATCACCCACAAATACATAAGTAATGCTTTGTTGCTACAACGTGACCATGGCTATGATGTCACTAGGCAATGAGAATTTTTTCAACTTCATTATAATCTTATGAGACCACCTTCGTATATGCATTTGGTTGACTAAAATGTTGTTAATGTGGAGTCTGACTGTATGTAGGTCATTTAGCACATGTAAGAGTACAGCATCTATCTTTAGGATAGATTCCTAGAATTGGGATTGTGGGGTCATAAGGTTATGCATTGTAACCAGGTCTCCTGATACTCTCCTATAGTACCAGCTGCCTGGGAGGCTGAAGTAGGAGGATTGCTTGAGACCAGGAGTTGAAGGCTGTAGCGTGCTATGATTGTATCTGTGCATAGTCACTGCACTCCTACCTTGGCAGCATATTGAGACCCTGTATCTTTAAAAAAAAAAAAGATATGCATTGTAATTTTGAAAAATAATTGCCAAATTGCTCTCCTTAGATATCGTACCGATATATACCTACTAGTAATGAATGAGTGTCTATTCTCTCCCTTCGAGCCTTACCAATATAGTTTACTATAAGGTTTTTGACTTTACTATAGGTAAAAAATGATACCTTGATGTAGTTTTATTTTAAATTTCTCTTGAGTGAGGTGGAATATCTTTTCATATGTTTGAAAAGCCACTTATATTTCCTTCTCTGTGAATTGTTTGTTTATATTCTTTGCCTATTTTATGTTGTTTAACTTTTGCTAAATTAATTTGTAGGGAGAAGAAAATAAACCTTTCCTTAACCCAATAAAGGAACTAAAGAGGAAACCCTTATCTTTAAACGGATATGTTTAGCCATATATTTTTCTGTCAGTTATCTCCCCTTAGAACATGAAAATAAATTTAGCTTAGACTTTCTTCTTTCCTTGTCCTCTATGTTAACATTTAGGTCTAGGTTATTTTTTCCCCCAGATCCCATAAGACTTAAGAGAGTCTAGATTTTTACTAAATTACAATCATGATTTAATAATGCAGCTAACACGTGACACCAGACATTATTCTAAGTGCTTTTAACTATAAGTCTATTTTATTTAACATGTAAGTTCATCTTACATTACATAGCTATTTTTAAGGATTTATATTTTAGTTTTACTCATTTGTTTACTCTTCACTATTTCTTGTGTCCAGGTTACCTTTATTTTTGAATTACATTGTTTTGCTTTGCTGAAATATGTCCTCATCTAAATTTTTTTTCAGGAAGTGTTTTTTGGTGGTAGATTTTCTGTATCTTTGCATATCTTAAAAATTGTCTATTTTACATCACACATAAATACTAGTTTGTCTCCTTAGAGAATTTTGGGTTCAAAATTGTTTCCTTTTAGAACTTTGAAGAAATTGCTTGTCTTCTGGTTTCTAGTATTGGTAAGAAGTCTGATGTCAGCCTGATTGTTCTTTTGTAGGTAACATGATTTTTCCTGTCAAAATTTTTCTCCTTTAGAATTGACATTTTGGCATTTTACCAGAAATATAACTCTTCTATGTATTTTTGGCGAGTATGTTGGAATTGGAGAGGACCTTTCACTTGTGTTCCACTCATGCACATTTTCGTCTAAGGTTTCTGTTCAACTGTATCTGTTTTGTGATTCATTCTGCCCATTTGTTGAAATTTTAATACTTCCAAGAGTAATACTAAGAGAGAAGGATGAATAAAAGAACAATAAAAAGTCACCTCAGCATTTGGAAAACTTTCTTGTTTCTAATTTTTGCACTTCAACAACAGATTTAACTAGGAGAGATAAAGATAGTTGATTTTTAGATGTCTGTTGTATTTTCTTATAAAGTTTTACATTTTGAGAACATAGCCCATAGCCTATTGTTTCTTGATCTATAAAGTGTGTAGGCATATAGACATCAGTCAGCCAGACACTGGCCTTTTGAATCCAGAACCCACCCTGGCTAATCTGAGACACAGAGCCCTTACTCTGCCGTTGGGGACACTTCTCAGTCCTTTCTAAGCAGCAATTATCACTTGATTGGAGTTGGCATAAAATCTATTTTCTATCACAACATTAAAGTAATAAACTTTCATTTATAAGGGCACTTTTCTCCTGCTATTTCATAACTTTTTTTTGTGAATGACATTTATAATTAGCAGTTATGGCAAGTTTGTGTCTCATTAACCAGATTATTATCAACTGTAAATATTAAAAAGGTTTATTATTTGACAAGTTAATTATGTTTTATGATACCCATTTTCTTATCAATCTGGTCTTTTGAATGTTAATGGTTTCTTTTTTTTTTAAACAAAGCAAGTACTATATTAATACTTTAAAATTGATGTCACATTGCTTATTGATCATTAAATGAGGCATTCCAGCAATTAGATATTCTTAAGCATTTTTAAAGGCTGTGTGTGTTAGCTTAACTTCTATAATTGTCTGGCTTAATTCGTGGGTTAGAAAAATAAAGGAATAAAGAAATATATTTTCACAACAAGTAGAATGAAAATCATTTTTTCTTTTTGAGATAAGATCTCTGTTGCCCAGGCTGGAGTGCAGTGGCACAATCATAGCCTACTGCAACCTTGAACTCCTGGGCCCAAGCCATCCTCCTGTCTCAGCCTTGCAAGTAGCTGGGACTACAGGTGCACATCACAGAACCTGATTAATCTAAAATTTTTTTTGTAGAGATAGGGTCTTGCTATGTTGCCCAGACTGGTCTTGAACTCCTTGCCTGAAGTGATCCTCCTGCCTTGGCCTCCCACAGTTCTGGTATTACGAATGTGAGCCACTGCCCCTGGCCTGATTGCTGCTTTTATATGTTTTATCTCTTTAAAATTTGTTTTGGAGGAGATAATGTTACAATACACCATTTTATGTTTGTATACTTTGACATTGTTGGACAGATTAATTTGCCTTGTTGAGCCTTGGTTTCTTCATCTTTACAAGCTTTGGTTTCTTGTTCATGCTTTCTACCTTATTACCCTTCCTGTCATGAGGATGGTTGTAAGAATTAAATGAATAATTGAATGAATAATGGCAAATTATAAAACATACAGAAAATGGTATCTTTTTTTTTTTTTTTAACCAGGTAGAGTCAGTGAAAGAAACAGAAACCAATGTGGATTTGCTGTAGTACTGGGAATTTGGTGCTTACAAAATGATGAAAAGGTTGAAGGAAAACACCCTAGGCTGGAGGTCTCTCACAATAACAAAGAGAACTGACCCATGTGGGAAGCTGGTACCTCTGAAGCCTTCTCTAGAGCTTTGCTAGTAGCATGCTTTTTCAGTTGCCTCTCACAGCCAGGAAGTTGGAGATGGTCACTTGCAACCTCAATCCATGGTATTAGAATTCATTAGCTGACAACCCTGACCCCTTTCTTTGCACCTAGGAACGTGGAGAATGGACATGTCTGTGTAATGGCCCCACTTTTCAACTTTGCTTGCTGCTGGCAACAGCTTAGATGCTCAAGAAGGTCACTCTGCCTCATAGCCTCTCAGTATATCTCATGCCACTTTCTATTCACAAATTTTTGTCTTCACTCAGTGTTGCATGTATCCATGTTTGTAATTCTTCTACCAGTCTTTAAACCTGCAGGAGTAGTTTCATATTGTAGGGATTTGTGAGTCTGTATGTTGTAAGGTCATAAAAACAGCTGGCTGGCCAAATTACCACTATGTCTAAGTGTAGTGGTAATTCATGTGGATGAAACTGCAGTTCCTGACAGTAATTAGTTTCAACTTGGTAGAAAAATTATTCAGGGTTAAGGTGTTGGAAAGAGATCCCTAGCGGTAACAAAGTAAAAATTTTACGTTCTGTTTTTGTACAATTGTTTTTGAAATTAAGGTCTAATATGGTTGACTCCTTTGTTGGGTTTTGTAGTTTAAGCAGCAGATTCATTTCTTCTTTTGTTTAGGTGGTTTTTAGGTTAGTTACTGCTCTATACATTTGGGGAAATGTTTTCCATATTTTTACTTATTTGAAAAGACTTTAAAAACTTGCTTATGACTGTAAATCTTTTCATATAAATGACTATAAATAGGAAACGATGACAGGATTGTAAGAAATTTTTAGAAATGATGAAGCTTGTCAGTGAAAGGCTCTCAGAAGGAAATGTGCTCCAGCAAATGGCCGAAGGAAATGTTGTTATCATCCTATACCCTGTGATCGAGTCTTGTTTCCATTCAGTCCATGGTAAACAATGATTTTTCTGACTTTTAGTTTTCAAGCTGGTTAAAGCTTTGAAAAAGGTTATGTCCTATAGTATGATATGGCCCATGGTTCTTGTATTGATAATTTGTATATCACATAATTCACAACTTTAAATAGACTGTACCATTGTACAGTTATTTTAGATTATTTAGTAGTTTGAATATTTGAAAAATGGGTAGAAAAATGTTTTAGTGAATATCTTAGTAAATACTGTTTCATATATTTGTTTCTTTTGGTGGAATGAGTGGATCAGAGAGTCTGGATAGGTTTTAAAGTTTTTTGTTTGTTTGTTTTTGAGACAGAGTCTTGCTTTGTTGCCCGGGCTAGAGTGCTGTGGCGTCAGCCTAGCTCACAGCAACCTGAAACTCCTGACCTCAAGTGATCCTCCTGCCTCAGCCTCCCAGAGTGCTAAGATTACAGGTGTGAGCCACCATGCCTGGCTGTTTTAAAGATTTTTAAATACATGTTCCCAAAGAAACTTCCTAAAAGTCTCTGTCAATTTTACTTTCTTACTTTGCTATAATTTAGGCTTCTCCTGTATTTTCTTTTAGTTTTTGGTTTTATAGTTTTAGATTTAACATTTAAGTTATCTGTTTTTAGTTTATTTTAAAAATTTATTTTTTAAATCCCTGTGAGTTACAGATCCTAGCTCTTTCTCTTTTTTTGGTCTGATGTATGTATATACAGTTGTTCTAACCACATTTGTTGAAAGACTGTCCTTTCTCCTTGCTTTGCTTTTGTGCTTCTGTCAAATCAGTTGGTCATATTTCTGTGGGTTTATGCTGGATTTTCTATTCTGTTCTATTGATCCATTTGTCTTTTTGCCAGTGGCATACTTTTGATTATTGTAGCTTTCTGATACTTCTTAAAATCAAGTAATGTGGTACTCCAAATTTTAAAAAATTATTAATTTTTTTTAATTTTTTTTTTTAGAGACAGGGTCTAGCTCTGTCACTCAGGCTACAGTGTAGTGGCCTGATCATATCTCATTGTAACCTCAAATTCTTGGGCTCAGGCAATCCTCCTGCCTCAGCCTCCTGAATAGCTGGCACTACAGGCGTGTGCCACCATGCCTGGCTAATTTTTTTATGTTTTGTAGAGACAGGGTCTGGCTTCATTGCCCATGCTGGTCTCAGACTCCTGGCCTTAAGTGATCCTTCTTCCTTGTCCTCCCAAAGTGCTGGTTTATAGTTGTTAACCACCACTCCTGGCCAGTCCTCCAACTTGATTCTCCTTTTCAGAGTTGTTCTGGTTATTGTAGTTTCTTTGCATTTTCATATGAATTTTACAACAGCTTGTCATTTTCTGTTTGTTTGTTTTTTTCGTTGAGACAGAGTCTTGCTTGTTTCCCAGACTAGAGTGCAATGGCATCATCATAGCTCACTGCAGCTTCAAACTCCTAGGCTGGAGCAATCCTCCTGCCTCAGCCTCCCAAGTGGCTGGGACCTTAGTAGGCACATGTGCTACCACACCTAGCTAATTTTTCTGTCTTGCTCAGGCTGGTCTCGAACTTCTGGCCTCAAGTCAGTCTCCCACCTTTGCCTCCCAAAGTGCTAGTATTACAAGCGTGAACCACTGGGCCCAGCCCATTTTCTATTTAAAGAAAAGCCTGCTGGTATTTGAATTGAGATTTTGTATAATCCATTGATCAATTCAGGGAGAACTGACATCTTAACAATATTGAGCCTTTAGCTGGGCATGGTGGCATATATCTGTATTCCCAGTTACTCAGGCGGCTGAGGCAGGAGGATCACTTGAGCACAGGAGTTCTAGGCTGTAGTGTATTATGCCACAGTCAGGTGTCTGCATTAAGTTTGGCATCAATATTGTGATGCCCTGGGATCGAGGGGCCACTTAGTTGCCTAAGGAGGGGTGAAACACCCCAGGTCAGAAACAGAGCAGGTCAAAACTCTCTTGCTGATCAGTAGTGGGATTGTGCCTGTGAATAGTCATGCACTCCAGCCTGTCTCTTAAAAAAATAAATAAATAAATAAAATAAAATATGAGGCCAGGCACGGTGGCTCATGCCTGTAATCCTAGCACTCTGGAAGGCCGAGACGGGTGGATCGTTTGAGCTAAGGAGTTCGAGACCAGCCTGAGCAAGAGCAAGACCCTGTCTCTACTAAAAATAGAAAGAAATTAGCTGGACAGCTAAAAATATATAGAAAAAATTAGCTGGGCATGGTGGCGCATGCCTGTAGTCCCAGCTACTCAGGAGGCTGAGGCAGAAGGATCGCTTGAGCCCCAGGAGTTTGAGGTTGCTGTGAGCTAGGCTGATGCCAAGGCACTCTAGCCCGGGCAACAGAGTGAGACTCTGTCTCAAAAATAAAAATAAAAAAAAATAAATAAAAATAAAATAAAATATGAAATGAAACAAACAATAAAACCCTCCCAATATTGAGTCTTCCAGTCCTTGATCACAGTATATATCTTAATGGCTCATTAAATGTATAACTCAATGTATGATTCATCCCTTTTCATTGCTAAGTAGGATAATCTCAATGGTTTATTCCTTTTTATTACTGAGTAGCATTCCTTTGCATGGATATACTAATTTTTTTACCCATTCATCTGTTGGTGAACATTTCAGTTATTTCCAGGTTTAGGCTATTATGAATAAATTTGTTATGAATATTTCATATATAATCTTTATATAGACATATATTTCTTCTCTTTTGGGTTTGAGTGGAAATAGTTTTATCTTAGGGCTATTGTCAACATTTTGAAGAAAATTCCAAACTGTTTGCCAGAATGATTATACCATTTTACATTCCCATCAGCAGTGTAGGAGAGTTCAGGTTTCTTCACATATCTGCCAAAACTTAGTATGATCAGTCTTTTTAATTTTAGGTATTCTAATAGGTATATAGCAAACATTGTAAATTTTATTTTATTTTTGCATCCTGGATATTTTTGTATTCTTATAAATCAATTTGAACTTTGTTCTGGGATGCAGTTATGTTACTTGGAAACAGATGGATCTATGGTTGTTGCATTTATGATTTGTTAAGTGAATATGGAACAGCACTTAGTCTAGGGCTTAATTATTCCCTGTTACTGAGGCAAGACTTTTCTGTGTATTCTACCCAGTACACCATGAACTGTGAGTTTTTCCATTGCGGCTGTTTGAGAACAAATACTGTTCACAGTCCTGTGTGAGCACTGGCTACTGCTTCCTCATTCTTTCCAGTGATTCTTTCTCTGGCCTCTGGTGGTTTCACATGCATGCACCAGTTGTGCATGCATCGTCCTCCTGTGTGTGAGAAGGACCTTCTGCAGATTTCCAGGTTTCCTCTCTGTTCAGCTCTTTCTTCCCTGCTACTTTGTCTTCTGACCTCTAGTTGCTTTCATTTCACTGTTTTCTCAGCTTTGTTTCCTCAACTCAAGGAATTGTCTAGGCTCTGCCTCAGTTTCCCCTCCCTGCATTGTTATCTGGAAGTTTTCTCAGGATAGTAAGCAGGACTAGTATTAGGGCTCACCTCATTTGTTTTCGTCTTTCAGGGATCACTATTCTTCATTGCCTGATGTCCAGTGGTCTAGTGGTCCAATATTGAGAAAACTGATGCTCCATGTTTTTTCTCTGCTTTTTAATTATTTATTTATATATTTTTCGTTGTTTCACATAGGAGGGTATATCTGGTCCTTGTTATTTCATTTGGCTGAAGGAGAAATCCTGGTTCTGTTTTAAAAATTTTACATCGAAGTATAAAAACATAGTGGGGTGGCTAAAGTGTGCAAGTGAATAACTTTTCTCAGATTTACACATTTATTTATATTACTACCACTCAGATCAAGATAGAGAAACTTTCTAATACCTGTGTAGTTTTCCTTGTGTTCCTTCTGCTCCTCAACCACCCTCGTTCTCCCTAGGCAATCACTATTCTCTTGTCTCCTTCCCCGTATTTGTTTTGCCTGGTCTTTAACCTCATCTAAATGGAATACTTAACAGCGTTTATGCTTTTTCTTGCCTGAATTTTTTTTTTTTTTCAGTCAGCACCCATGTCTATGGCATTCATCTTTGCTGTTGCTATGGATCGGTTGTTCTTTTTAAAAATTTTTTGTTCAGGACTTTATTGTTTTAGAGCAGTTTCAGGTGCACAGTAAAATTGAGAGTGAAGTACAGAGATACACCTCCTGCCCCACTCCATTCCCCCTTTCCTTTCTAGCATCAGCTGGTGTAAACCGTGTTTTTTCAGACAAGCCTCTGCTGGCTCACGCATCAAGCTGTGCGAGTGGCCTCCGTCATACTTCTGGAGCACCCCATGTAATTTTGCAGTACTTATTACACTTGAAAGTGTATATTCTTGTCTTGAAACCAGGATGAACTGTGATCACAATCAGGGCAGGACTTTTATGTCATCCCCGTAAATAGCCCCAGAACACATTAGTAGGCATATCAATAGATTTCCTTTTTTTGGCTGGAGATGGAGTGGAAAGGAGGACATAGGTTCTGATGAAACACATGGCAGGACAGTTCGTTAGGAGATTTATAAACCGGGAACGTTTAGTTTTTATCTGAATGGTGGGTGACTGGAAGCCACTGAGGGCATTTTGTCAAAGCAGAGGAGAAATGTAAATTGTGTTTTAGGAAGATGCTGGCTGCTGTGTTGTTAATGAATTGGAGAGGATGGTGCGGTGTTGGTGCTGGATAATTTGGTTACTTATAATTTTTTTATTTGTTTCTTAAGTTTTAAAATTGATAGCAAATGGAAATTCACATGGTGGTATGTTAAGGTTGTATAAAATTCCAGATGGACTCTGAATTTATTATAAGATTGGGCAGCTTTTGCCAGCTGCACTGTTTTTTTGAATAAATGTAAAGCAGAAATAGCTTAAATTTCTGATGGGATCCTAACTTGCCATAGAACAACTTATGAGTCATTGTATTTCACAATGTGAAAATAAAATTTCTGTGACTGTTTCTTAAAGCCAATAAAGTAAAAAACCCTTGCTTCAGCCAGTGTTTGTTTTTCTGTTTGTGTTAGATTTTCAGTTAAGATTTCTTTTGCATAGGTCAATAGTTCCTTAAATCCTTTCAAGAGGTCTGTGAGATCAAAACAATTTTGTAATAATACTAAGGTATCATTTAGCTGTTTTACTGCAGATTCTCTCATGAGTATTTTGCAGATTTTTCCAGAGTCTGTATGACTTGTGATGACATTTTTGCTCTCTTGGCTAATGTAATGTATTGTGGGTTTTTTGTAGGCTGCATTTTTCTAGTTTGCTCCTTTCTTTCTTTCATTTTTTTTTTTTTTTTTTTGGAGACAGGGTCTTACTCTGTTGCCCAGGCTACAGTACAGTGGCATGATCATAGCTCACTGTAGCCTCAAACTCTCAGGCTCAAGTAATCCTCCTGCCTCAGCCTCCTGAGTAGCTGGGACTACAGGTGCACGCTACCACAGTTGGCTAATTTTTCTATTTTTTGTAGAGACACTATGTTGCTCAGGCTGTTCTCGAACTCCTGTGCTTACTTAAGTGACCCTCCTGCCTCAGCCTCCTGAGTCACTGGCTCCTCCTTTTTTTTTCCCCTAACCTTCAAAACCAAAATTTATTTGTGTAGTTTCAGAAATTGACCAATGTTATACAGAATTGCAGTTGAAATTTATATTTTGGCAAGATGATAGGAAGAGATGGAGAGTAGGAAGATGTAGGTAAAGAAATGATTATTGACTTTGGTGGTTTCCCCATTAAGGTAAACAACAGTTTAATATGGATTAGAGTTTAGTTACAGGCAGACAAGAAATTGGATCCTAATTATTTTTTTTTTTATTTTGGAAAATATTTTGAAATACTTTTAGGAAGTAGAAAAGTGAGAAAAATGTAGTGCCTACTACCCAGCTTTATTGTCTCTTAGTATGTTGACACATTTGCTTTAGATTCTCATGGTGCCATATATACACCACCCCTCAACTCCATTCCCTTCCTAGTTTTACCATAGGTGAGTTGCTGTCTAAAAAAACCCCACTTGTTGGGATACTTTTTTCACTCATGTTTTCCTGTTTTAGCTGAAGCAGTCACTGTTTCAGCTAAAAACTGTCACTGTTTTTGTATCTTAAAAAAATAGATGGTATTGTACATGTGTTTTTCTAAAAATTGCTTTTTGCTCAGTATCAAGATTTTGATATCTATCTATGTTGGTATGGGGATTAACTCATTCATTTTTAGCTGTTTAATAGTGCTCCATTACATGATTATACTAAAATTTATCCATCTTTTGCTGACCTTTTGCCTTTCATTTTTGCACCATTTTTTGTGGGTTTAGCTTTTAAAAAAAATTAAGATATATTTCACATGCCACATAATTCACGCCTTTAAGGTGTACAATTCAGTGGTTTTTAATATATTCACAAATTTGTGCAACCATTATCATTATTTAATTCCAGGACATTTTATTATCTACAAAAAAAACCCTTATGTCCATTAACAATCACTCCCCGTTTCCCCTTCCACCTGGCAACTACTAATCTAGTTTTTGTCTCTGTGAATTTCTGGATATTACATATAAATGGAATGACTTTCGATCCCATTTGTATGAACTTATTTTGATTATTTTGAAATTTGTTTGAATGTAGCCATTCTAGTGAGAATGAAATATTCTCATGGTTTTGATTTGCATTTCCCTAGTTACTAGTGATGTTGAACATCTTTTCATGTGCTTATTGGCCATTTGTATATCTTCTTGGAGACATGTCTGTTCAAGTCCTTTGCCCACATTATTTAACTGGTTTGTCTTTTTATGGTTGAGTTGTAAGAGTTCTTTGTATATTCTAGATAGTAGACCCTTACAAGTTACATGATTTGCAAATATTTATAGTTTTACCTCTTATTTAGCTTTTTGATCCATGTTGAGTTAATTGTTACAAATGGAATTTTTTTATTTTCAGTTTTAGATTGTTCATTGCTAGTGATAGAAATATAATTGATTTTTGTATACTGATTGCCTTTAAACTGGCAGATTGTTTCTTTCTCTTCATTCATATAGTTCACTGAAATCACAATTGTCATAAAAATTCTTGTTTTATTTAAATTGCTCTTTCCTTTTTTTGAGGACTTTTTTTCTTTCTTACCAGGCAGACTTGAGTTACATCAATACTGAGCTATTTTCAGCATGATAATATGCCTTCAAACATTTGGATACTTGTTAAATGTATCCACAGACACATTTTTTTTTTTACCACCTGCTTTTCTGTATGGTCTGTATCAGCTAACATCTGATCACTGAGAGGCATATTTCATTAAAATAGAGACCTAAAGATGCTTGAGAATAATCTGTGGAAGATTCCCTTCCTCCCAACTACTTCCCTTCCCCAAACTGACATGTAGGAGCTGTCATTCTGATTTGCTATGAAAAATACTCAGGTTCAGTTTAAGTACCTAGAATGAGTAATAGGTCCTCCTTGTTGTTCAGGTACCTTAATTCATCAGTCGCCTACTCTGACCTTGTGTACATCACATGCTCAATCTCTAAAACTTTGACTGAGTCTCTCATTGTGACCTACTGCAGAGACTAATCTCTCAGATCCTGTAGCTTGATGTTCGTCCACTCCAGACTGCTCAGCTAGTTGGATTTCTTCTCCAGCCTTGCTTCCTGGACGTTGTTAGTGCTAGCCTTATTCTGTCTCTTCTCAGTTTGCATGTGTAAGTAGCTTTGCCGAGCTTTTGTGGCCTTGGCTTCTTTTTCATCCTGTAGTCTACAGTTTTGAAATATGTAGGAGACTTGCTGGATCATGCCTTATATGTCACATACAACTAAAACAGAAGATACAAGTATGGTGATATATCTCTCTTTAAAACTTTAAACAATGCCTTTGTACAATTTCCCTCTGTATTCTTTCTCCCCTTCCTGACCCCAGTACCTTATTGTTAAACTATGTGTACTGCAACTTTTCCAACTGTAAAGAATATTCAGAAAATAATTTGATGTTCGATATCTTCTATTACTATGTAGCACTCAACTTCTTTAATAATTTTTAGAAGACATCAAATTTGGTGTTTATCAAGCTTGGTAAAATAGTTTATAAAAATTCTAGAAGCCTAGTACGGTGGCAAATGCCTATAGTCCCAGCTACTCAGGGAGGCTGAGGTGGGAGGATCATTTGAGCCCAGGATTTTGAAGCCAGCCTGGGCAACATAGCAAGACCCCAACTCTTAAAAAAAATTATAGAGGTATTATGATGTATGTGGTTTTCAATGACGATAGTTATATTTGGTCTTTAAAAAATTTTTCATTGTCTAAATGCTAATTTTTGCCACTGTTTAATGTTTTTAGGATATTAGTGGCATGGAACTCATTCATTCCTGCTTAGAAGCCAGTGTAAATGTATAGGAATATGTAAATGAAATTTAACTAGAAAATTTAAAAAAATGGGATTTTGTTAGTGATCTTGATAATGACAGGTGCTATTGTGGTGAGTTGTATCTTTGGTTAGGTTGGACTTCATTGATTCTGAACCAAAGGGTTGTATAAGAAAGTAAGGTTTACTGTTGTTACTATTACTTGTAGAGCTTGTTGCTGTTTTAGCTCTTCAGGGTATGCATTATAATTCAGTTAGCTGTGTCTTACAGAATAACAATTTGTCAAATACTAATTAGGTAAAGAGTATAATTTTATAGGTGATATTTTCTAGTGCTAATAAGTGGCAATACAGCTATAACTTTATTGATCTCCACTAGTGAAATGTTATTAGACCTGCAAATAAATGGCTCCTTTAGTGTTGTATTTCTCTTTTGAGTAGTTCATTAAAAAGAACATTCAAAGAATTTTAAATTGCTTTATTCTTTCTTTGAACTAGGTGAGTCTTTTTCTAAATGACTTTTTAAGGTTCGTTTTCAATTTAGTTTTAAAAGTTTGAAAGTAGAAAAGATCTGACACAGCCCATTCATTACCCACATAGAATTCAGAAAGAACTGTTACAATGAGGGGATCATATTTGATAAAATCCCTTCTATGATCCTAGGTCCTGAAATAATATATAAAAATTGTGGCTGGGTACAGTGGCCCAAACCTATAATCCCAGCACTTTGGAAGGCCAAAGTGGGAAGATCGCTTGAGCCCAGGAGTTCGAGGTTACAGTGAGTTATGATCATACCACTGTACTCCGGTCCGGCCTGGGTGACAGAGTGAGACCCTGTCTCAAAAAAAGAAAAAAGAAACTTGCATACAACTTTTTTTCCTGACTTTTCCATCTCTTCCTTCCAGCCCTGCTTCCCAAAGATGGACACTCTGAATTGTTTTTTCTTAGTAACTATTTTGTTCATTTCTATCCCCAGCACTTTGAATAGTGCCTAATTTGGTGCCTAATAAATATTGCTTGAATGAATGAAAGGATGTTCTTTCTCTGTTCTCAGTACTATACCATTTTAGGTTGAATATAATTTTTGTTCTTACCATCTTTGCATACAGTGCTGCTACTCATAAATAGATTCCATTCTGATTCTAGTTTCTTTGCATGTGACTTATTTTTTATTTCTGTAAACTCCCCTTCCTCTCAGGTATCAAGGTTGAGTTGGAGGTACCTTTATGTAAATAAACTTTTGTAATCTTCTCATGTTATCACTTAAAAAAAATTAAGTATCTTGGGGGAATTCTGGAGACTAGTCTTGTTAGGGTGGGAACTCGTAGTGTGTGATGAGAAAGAATTCTTGACACGAAGATTAGAATAGTTTTAAAGAAAGAAAAGTTTATTTTACTCCCCAAAGGGAGGGAAGGCTGTCCTTTCAAGTCTCATTCAGTGAGGGCAAATTTTCCTGAATCATTTCTTTGATAAGTCTACGCTCCTCACCTTTCTTCCCCCCCAAAAATGAAAGAAATCTGTTTTCTCTACTGTCTCATTCTGTAATTTTTATTATTGGGATGTTGGACTTCATGGATTGTTCTTTAATTTTTTTTATCTCTTGGTCTTCAACTATTCTTCCTCTTTGACTTTGTGTTGTAATTTCTGGGACATTTCCTTACCATTACCTTCCATTCCTACTATTAGCTTTTTATTTGTGTTATCAAATTTGAAAATATCTTGTTTTTTGTTTTCTGATTATTCCCTTTTTAAATATAGTATTCTGGGATTCAGTTATTCTGCTGTGTATATATAGGCTTTTAACCCTTTTCAAGTTCTTCACCTCCTTTTTTTTTTTTTTTTTTTTTTTTTGCAGTACTTGGTATCTTCAAGGGCTAAGTTAGTAGAGCTTTTACTCCTGCCTTCTTAATGGTTTCCTTATCTGTATGCATAGGTTATCTGTTCCTTCTCTCTAGTAAATGTTTAACCTTTTTTTTTTAACATCTACTTTCCATCTTCTAAATATTTTTGGTGGGGAAGGTTGAAATTATTTCTTTGTTGCTTCAATTTTATTGTCATTGAAATGTTAATACAGCTTTTTTTTTTTTTTTTGAGTCAGGGTCTGGCTCTGTCACCCAGGCTGGGGTGCAGTGGGCCAATTATATCTCACTACAACTTCAAATTCCTGGGCTCAGGTGATCCTCCTGTCTCAGCCCCCAGAGTAGCTGGGACTACGGGTGCTTGCCACCATGCCTGGCTAATTTTTAAATTTTTTATAAAGATAGGGGACTTACTATGTTGCTTGGGCTGGTCTTGAACTCCTGGCCTTGAACTCCTGGCCTCAAGCAGTCCTCCCTCCTGGGCCTCCTAAAATGCAGGGGTTACAGGCATGAGCCTTTGCACCTGGCCAGTTAATACACTTTAATTGCCATTGTGGTGTGGTTTTATTGGAGGAAGAAGAGATAGTGCATATATTCCATCTGTCATTTTTAAAATTAATTTTTAACTGACATATATTTGTACATATTTTTATGATAAATCTACCATTTTTTAATTGTTTTTAAACTTAATTTAATTTTTTTTAAAACTGAGACAGGATCTTGCTCTGTCACCCAGGCTAGAGTACAGTGGCATCATCATAGCTCACTGCAACCTCAAACTCCTGGGCAATCCTCCTGCTTCAGCCTCCTAAGTAGCTGGGACTCCAGGCACGCACCACAATGCCTGGCTAATTTTTCTATTATCTACCATTTTAAGTTGGAGTTTTTCTTCTTCTTTTGAGGCCCCAATAATTATCGTTGTAATTGATTTGACCAATTAAATATGTAAATTTAAATTTGATTAGTTTGAAGAAAATAATGAAATATTGATTTGATCTAACTTAATATCCATTAAATAATGTGCTTTGTAATAATGAATTCTTTGAATTTTATTTTCATAGAAGAAATTGAGGAAGAGTCTGAAACAACAGTTGAGCCAGACTTGACCGATAAACAGAAACATCAATTGAAACACAGGGAACTCTTTTTGTCTCGACAGTATGAATCTCTGCCTGCAACACATATCAGGTAAGAACTTTTTAGAAGTTAATCTAAAGTCAGTAATAGTGTGACCAAAAAATTAAAAAAAAGAATTTTTTTTGAAGCATTTTCCAAACTCTTCTCAGGATCTTGCTCAGATTAGTTTATTAAAGGCTTCATAATGGAATTTTATCTTGGAAATTTATAGTGTATATTAGCATATTAAAGCTCTGCAAAAGTTCTGCCATAAAGTAACCATTTTAACTTTGTTTTAGTCCTAACTTTCCCAATTTATTTGAATATCTATTAGCATCCTACAGAGTAGAGTTCAGAAGACACCATTTTGGGAAATGCTGGTTTTCTTTAGAGTCTGAGAAAATTATATAGTCCTTAATTAGAATTGAAAGGTTAGAACCTAAAATATGGTTCTGTTGGTTGGTTCTATATATGGCACAGGTGGTTCTTGACCTTGTAGCATGGCTATATATTTATTTAAGGGTCTCTGGGATAAAAACTTTACATACTTTATTATTATTATTGCCATCAGAGCTGTGTATTGATAGGATACAAAAGTGAAAAAACCTAGGCCCTAGTTTGTAGTTTTGGGGAATGTGGAGAAATAGTGATGGTGTTTTATGATCTACTGGTAGTGGTAAAACTTAAGCATAAATACAGTTGAGGTATTTTTCAGTGCAGTCTGTAATAGGTGCATCTTAGAGGTATAATAATGTTAGAGCTTGAAGACCTTGGTCAGGAAAGCTTCAGAAGGAGTTGACATTTACTTAGCCTTCAAGGCAGTGTGGGGCACAGGTTAGGTAGAGGTCACAGATGAGCATGGGATGTTTGCAGGGAAAAAGCACATGACCAGGGTGGTGTGTGTGTGAGGGAAAGCAGTGTTTCAGTCCCCTCAGGTTGAAGAAATTCCTTCAATTTTTGTTTATAATCTCTATTTGCATTATCCAGCTCTCTGCTGGTCATAATGGCCATAAAAACTGTTTATATACAGAAATAAAATGTATCAACAATTTCAGTAATTGCTCCCTCCTCTTTAGCCACCAGTGTTGGGAGTGAATCTAAGTCTGCCTTTCTGCATTCAGACACGTACATATGCACACAGACCCCCTCCGCCCTCCAACTCCAAGTACCTTTGTTCCCCCCGCCCCCGCCTTTTTTTTTTTTGGAAATGGACCCAGAGATCTTCCATGGCAGGAAGTGTATGACAAAGATGATAAAATTAGTTTTTCTCCAGATCTTTCCAGAAATAACTTGATCATCTTCCCTTTCAATAGTTAGCATTATATTATTGCTTTATTTAGGTTTTTATAGGGGGCACTATGCTAGAGTTAGTATATTCTATGTGCCTTAAGTTCTTTTCTAGAAAAAATAATCAGGCCATGTAATGTGGGAAACAGTCTTTTACCCACCAACAGGGCTATTTCAAGAAAGAAAAATAGAGAATTAGGTTAATAATTTTTGCTCAAAGAGATAGAACATATAAAAACATTTTTGAGATTTTCTTAAAGTTGTGTATAACTAATAAATGCTAAAGAGCCAGATGCATTTATTATGTTATTGGAAGAAGGTGTAGAATATAAAGATTCGTTTTAAGCTCAACAAGTTATGTGGCTAATCATAAGAACCTTGCCAGAACAAGAATCTGACAAATGGTTTTGAAAATGTATCCAAAACATGCAAGTATATTTTTAATTTGCCCTTCTGATAGCTCGGAATCTGTTTATAAGTAATGTTGGTTTCCTTTAACAGATTGCCTGGAATGGAAAAACTAGTGGTATATTTTTTTATCTTCCATAAGGATTGAGAGAGTATATTAAAATACAATTATCAAGTCACTCCTGTGTTGAACATAGGAATTCTGTAGTATCCATGATCATTCAGTTACTGTTGAATGCACTTCCTGTGTATATTCTAGGTTAGGGAGCTTACTGAATGCTTGATAAGTAATACAAGGACCCCAGTTTATAAACTCAAGGAATTTACCAGGTGGTAATTCCTTTAAATTATGATGAAGAGACACAGACATTTGGGGCTTTTTGTTTTGTTTTTTTCCCAGGTTGAAAGGGAGTAGTGGAGAGCCCCATTTTCTCATCTGTGGCTCTCAGTTTTAAACAGCTGAATGGGGTTAGGGGAAGTCTCTGGCCAAGGCATGGAGCTGTGCTAACTAGCCCACATGCTGATGTAGAACAAGTGCACATTGGTGTGGTCTTGACATTTTGCTAATGTTGAAGTTGTGCCCTATCTATTTCTGCTTTAAAAGGAGAAAATTATTGAAGCCCCATTGTTCTTTGGCAGCAAAGAGGGGTAATTTGGTGAATACTGACTTTTTCCTCTCAGGGACATTATCAAGTGCCCAGAATTTCCTTGGTACTATCTGGAGCATAGGAGAAAGCCTGACTGAGGCATTCTTGAAGTCCTTTGTAGTCTGTGAACTATAATCCTCGCTGGATGCTGTAAGCTCCCCAGAGTGGCAGGGACACAACTCTTTGCTCCTTCTGATTCTAATGGAAGAGAGGGAGAGAGAGAGAGTGGATGGGACGTGGGACTGTGATTCACCTCTTATTTGTGACATAGGCAGGGCTGGAGCAGCGAGAATCCCTTTGGGACATTTTTTTGGTGGAAGGAGAGAGGCAATATGTTTCATTCATGTACAATGACATAGGTCATTTAATAATAATATATCCTACAAACATTATACAGCACTATAAAATTTATTGTTATACCAGCCGCTAGACCTGTTATATGTATGCATTTTACTGTATTCAGTCTGTGTATGTATGACTAACACCTTCACTAATAGATTTTCTTACTGCTAATATTCAATAACTCTTTACATTTATATAATCGAGTTCACAAATATCTCTTCATTCTGCATTCATCCATAGATAGACTGTGAAAATTTGTAAATTTGAGAAGGATAACACAGCTACTTACAACTGGAGAAGGTTAATGTGCTGGTTCTTTAGATGTTTTCCCTTATTTCATCTCTGAACCCGTCCTTCCATTCTCTACTTTACAATGCTAGAGCTACTGTAGTCAGTATTATCTATTGTCCAGGCTTGTATGCAGCTCATGTGTATTGTATTGAATTTGGCTTTTAAAAATTCTAAAGTTTATTGAACTCTTTATGATTGGCACTATCATTGCTTTACATGTATCTATAAAGTAGGTACTATTATTATCCCTGTTTTACAGGTGAGACTGAAGCACAGAATGGTTGAGTAACTTGTTTAAAGTCTCAGGTCCTAAGTGGTATATTTAGAAATTAAACCCAGACTGCATAGTTGCAGATACACAGTATTATGGAGAATACTTAACTGCAAGTTTAAAAAGCACCAGAGACAGAAAGCAAGCTCCTCAGTAACTTGTTGAATTGGCAGGCTCCTTGATTTTTCTATTTTTGACATAATTCTTCTATTTAGACTTTCAAGTCAAATGGGCAGAACTAGGTTAACCTATTTAAGGATATAAATTGAACTATTATACTAAAAGATAATGCTACAATGCTAGATGTATAGTAGGAACTAGGAAATACTTACTTGAATGGGTGATTGCTGCCTAAGTGAGTATCTAGATGTCTTTATGTAGTCCAACATCAGTTTTTTCATATCTCAAGCGCACAAAGTCTGGTTTTTTAAAAGCTGCTAATTATAGCATTGGTACTTGTAATGTTTAATACCTCTTCTCAGTTGCTGGTGCAAGTAGTCATATTTAAAAAGAGCTAATTCTTTTCTACTTGCCAACCCTGGGATCTGGACCACAGCCTTTGCAGTTATGCTTCAGTGTGTCTTAAAAACATTTCCTTAGTATTAATACTTGCTGATTATTGGCCTCAGTTTGTCCTGCAGTAAGGGCTTTGGACCTGATTATTTGTTCTCCAAGTTTATATTGCTACAAGTAGTGAGTGGTAGTAGAGGGACCCATTGCATCCATGCAGGTGGACTTGGCCCTGGTTAGAGCATCACTGTTGAGGGCCCTAACTCATTGCATAACCTTGACTGTGGGCTTGTTTTTATTTTTAAGACAGGGTCCAGGGTCTTGCCCTGTCACCCAGGCTGGTGTACAGTGGCCCTGTCATAACTCACTGTAGCCTTGAACTCCTGGCCTCAGGTGATCCTCTTGCCTCAGCTTCCTGAATAGCTGGTACTGCAAGGTGTGCACCACTGTGCCCGGTTAATTTTTTTTATTTTTTGTAGAGATGGGGTCTTGCCATGTTATCCAGACTCGTCTCGAACTCCTGGTCTCCGAACTCCAAGGTCATCCTCCCACCTTGGTATCCCAAAGTGCTAGCTAGGATTATAGGCATGAGTACTATGCCTGGCCCACATTCTTTTCCTTTTTAACAATTGTTAGGTTAGGATTCCAAAATGCAGATGCCATAACAATCACTATTTAGAAGAGTGGCTGCAGCCATAATTTCTAGTGAACTTTTCTTGGTTTAAGTGATGCCATGTTGCCTAAATCACCTTTTTCTTCAGGTTCAGTTTTTAATTTTTTTTGTATTTAACTTTTGTGCTATAGTCTGTCTTCAAGTATTAGATGATCCATAGCTATCCATTCTTATTCAAAACCAAGGGATTAACAAGACTGATCAGAGCTTCATTTATGTGGGCAGACTTTGTAGGCAGTTGTGGAGCTCGCTTTTCTAGGTCCTTCTCTCGCAAGACTGGAGATTCTTCAGGACTGTGCTAGAGAGGTCCGTTCCACCTTCCCTTGGATCAGCTCCCTTTATACATATCTTGGGCTTTGTTTCTTAATTGTTTGCCTAATTTTATTAGTTAAAAGTAGAAATACCTTTATTGTTTCCCTGTTAAATACAGTGCTCATCCTAGACTTTGGTTTCTCTTCTTAGGCTCTCCTGTCTGTCTTCTGTCTTTCAAAATTTTCTGAAAATCTTCATTTTGCTGATGGTTCCCCTGGATTTCTCTTTGTGGTGGTTTTAGGTTCTTTGGTTTTTAATCTTCTTGTTATCATTTTAAAGTCATCTCAGGAAAGAGGAGAGAAACACATGGGCTTTGTCTGTATTTTAATTCATTATTATTCCATTCAGACTCTAAAAATATCACTCTATACCTTCCCTCCCATTGGGATGCTGGGAAGTTTCTTTCAATTAGATCACTGAATAAAAATACTGTACAATACTAGGATTTATCTCACCATGTTTCTTTATGAAACGTAGTTATCAGACTGTTTTGGAAATACATTGTGACTCTGATAAGTTATTCAGAATTGACAAAACATTTCCGTCCATTTTATAGGCTGTAATTTGAAAAGATTTTTGGTTTATATGTTATTTAAAGCAATTAATTTTTGAAAGAAGAATTTTTTTAGGTTGTCTTATATCTAAGAAACTAATAAATAAACAGAAGATACTTATCTGTAAGCAGATTTTTTTTCTTTTAACAAAAAATGTTCCAAATAATCAGCAAAGCAATTGTTGGTAGATGGAAATAGATTGCCAGAGTGAATTTATGTATTCCTATGGTTAGGGATGGTATGGTAGTCCGTGTTTACGTTGATATAAAAAATACCTGAGGCTGGGTACTTTATAAAGAAAAGAGATTTATTTGACTCATGGTTGTGCAGGCTGTAGGAGAAACATGGCACTGTCACCTACTTCTGCTGAGAGCCTTAGGAAACTTTCAATCATGGTGGAAGGCGAAGGGGAAGGGGGAACAGGCATGTCACATGGCCAGAGAGGGACGAGGGGATGGGGGAGGTAGGGGAGTGGGGGGTGGAGTGCCAGGTTCTCTTAACCAACTCTTGCATGAACTAATAGAGTGGAGAACTCACTCATTCACTCATTGGTGCTTGGAGGGCACCACGCCATTCATGAGGGATCTGGGGGAGGCACCCCCCTCACTTCCCAGTAGGCCCTACCTCCAACATTGGGGATCAAATTTCAACATGAGATTTGGAGGGGACAGAGACTCAAACTGTAGATGGTTTAACCCAGTTTGGTTAAATTCTTCTTGTAACCTGGGATCTAAAAGCAGTGGATGATAGAGCAGTCCTTTTTATTGTCAGAATCACTGACAACTGATCAGACCCCCTCCTTTGAAAGATATAAATACTTTTTGGGGGAGTTGTGCTAGGGGATATGTAATATATTGACACGGTTCAGAAATCATTGTTCAAAACGGGATATACAATTAAATGTTTCACTCTTGCGTAGTTCCCCAGCTCTTCAGTGTTTCTAGACTTTTATATATACTTCCAGAAACGTTGCATGCATATAGAACCAATGAGGTATATATATTTATATGTCTGTAAGTAAATTGTGAATTATGATATTGTTACATTGTGCTGTTTAAATAAAGTATCTTGGTGATAACTCCATATTAGATCATAAAGATCTGCCTCATTCTTTTTTTTTTTTTTTTTTTTTTTTGAGACAGAGTCTCACTCTGTTGCCTGGGCTAGAGTGCCATCAGCCTCACTCACAGCAACCTCAAACTCCTGGGCTCAAGCGATCCTCCTGCCTCAGCCTCCTGAGTAGCTGGGACTACAGGCATGCGCCACCATGCCCGGCTAATTTTTCTCTCTATATTTTTAGCTGTCCATATAATTTCTTTCTATTTTTAGTAGAGACGGGGTCTCACTCTTGCTCAGGCTGGTCTCGAACTCCTGAGCTCAAACAATCCGCCCACCTCGACCTCCCAGAGTGCTAGGATTACAGGTGTGAGCCACAATGCCCTGCCTACTACTATTTTTTAGTTTTAGAAATTCCTCTTTGCTTTCTCTCTCTTCTCTGTTTTCTTTGGCTTGTGTTTTCAATATTATCACAGCTTTTATTTAACTTAATAACCAATCTTTGTGTTTTAGGAACATGCAATTAGTCCTCACATATTCTTTCTTGTATAACCTTTTGTCTCCTTTGGAGTTAATAATTGTTTTGCTTTTGATTTGTCTTCTAAAATGTAACAATTTTTAATCCTTGCGTATCTGAAAATGTTTCTCACATTTGGCTGATAATTTGTTTAGGCATATAATTTTGGATTGGAAATCACTTCCATCAGAATTTTGAATCTTTCCTTCTATTCTGTCTTATAGTATTGCTGTTGAAAAATCTAATCTTCTGAAATTGTTTTAGATTGTTGAACTTCTTTTTTTTTTATTTGGTTGTTTATTGTATTCGGTGTATTAAGTGCTATATAAAACTGTCTATTCACTGGCTCTCCAATCACAGAACATAGTCTTTTGAGACTATTCTTTATATGAAAAAATGTTCAGAATCCAGAGTTTGTGGCAAATGTTAAGATTCATAAAACCTTTGTTAAACTGGTATACAAAAATAAAAATAAGAAAAAAAAAAGATTCATAAAACCAATGAGAAAAATGCCTTTCTTTAATGAAGCAGTAATGGCTTTTATTGAACAAGGAAAAGTTTAATTCTGACTCTGTATCTATAGGAGTGGTTTTACAAGTTTAATGTAACTAAGGAACCAACTGGTGATGTTTGTTAATCATGTAGATTCCTGGATCCATCCCAAGATATTGGGATTAAGTAAATCTGGTATGGCACTAAGAAATTTACATTTTTCTAAGCTGATTGTCGTACCTCAGTTGTATCAAACTAAAGGGAAGTGTGTAAGCAGTGGGAAGATGACCACTAATTTAAACTTCCTTCTCTTTCATTCATACAAATATGTAACATCTTTAGATAAAATAAATAAATATATAACCTGTATGTAAATTTTTACATATGGTTTTTAATCTATGGCATTGTAATGGATATGCAAGTAGCAGATTCCAGACTGATCAGCACTTGCCATTAGACATTGGACTATGTTGTGTCATAATTATTTATTCATATTTCTGCAGCCTGCACAGTCTCTGAAACAGTATATTTTTCAAAAACTTTTTGAAAGAATTGTGAGAAAGTATATTTTCTTTATAACAATTTTGTATTCCTTTGTGGTTCTATGTAGAAAAGCATTATGAATGATTATATGGGCCCGGGGTTATCTTTTTTGTGTTGTATTCTTAGATATGCTTCATATTATGTTTGAGTATCTTTATTCTTTAAGGATTAAACTATTTTGGAAGAAACACAATTAGGTTCATTGCTTGAGGCTCAGTATAAATCAGTTGGGATATCTATATTTAGAATTTTATAATAGTTCCTTTAGGTTGGGGTTAGCTTAAAATTTACCATGTTTTTTATCTGTGAGCCAAGATTTGTTTGGCATAAAGGATATCAAGGCTTTAAGCTTCTTTTTAAACCTCTTTTATCAATAACTCTTGGCATGGCGGTACATATGTTAATTACTTATTCATATTTACTTTATAAAATAATTCTGACTCAACCTCTTTGTTAGCTGTTAATGTATATACATGAAAATTTTAAATGTTAGATTTTCATTTTTAATTTGGGTAAAAGTATAATATAGCCATATTAAAGAAAATTTAAGAACTAAAATCTCCTATTATCCTTTCATGTTTGCATAAGAACTACATTCTCCAAAACAATTTAAATTTTAGTATAACCAGTGTTTTCTTACTTCCTAATATAATTACCAAAATAAGGATTTGATAGTTTAGTTTAAATTCTTTTGTCATTTCAGATCATATGGAGGAGGCTTTTTAAAGTATGTTACATTGTTTATATGAATTTTCAGTGTCTGTTAACCCTTAAAATTCAAGTGGCTTTTAAAGACAGTGGTATTGGCTGGTCCCAGTGCAGTGGTATTTACAATGAATTGATCATAACCAGTTACAAAATTCTTTGTTCCCTCTTCACTTCCATTGCTTCACTTGACTAGCCTTAACAAATAACCAGTGGTTAAAAAAAAGAAGGGTTTTATTTCTTCTAGGTGATTAAGTGTTAAAAATATTGCTTTGTCAGATCTGATTGAAGGGAAAAAAGTAAATGAAAACTATTTTTAGAAACCCCATTTATTATTTAAGCATATTGCATGTGTGAGCACATAGTCATGTGTCATCCTAGTTATTTTATGGCAGCTATAGATGTGCAAATGGTAACAAGAGCAATTTCCGTGGTTGCAATTCTGTCCTTTGTAAGAGCATGTTAGGTAATTGTTGACTTTGAGTGTTGTTATGTGTGCTAAAGTAATATTAATTTTTCTGCTTCACTAATATGCATGAATAAAATACATTAACAAAACAGAAAATCTTTATAACTCCTCTGGTAACCAAATTAGAGATTTGTCAGGATAATATGGAAATACCACATGCTCTCAGAGAAAGCATTCTAAATGACTTTAACCTATTACCATTACCAGAGGAAAATGTTTTTATGAGGGGAATTTTTTAGATTTAAGGGGTATAGAGTTGTAAAAATGTTTAGAAAACTGTAACTTTTGACCTATGTGTTAACTGTAACTTTTGACCTATGTCTTTGGTATTTTATTTTGCTTTTGGTAATTTTTTCCTATGAATTATATTTCACTATGGTAATCCAATAGCAAGCTTTTACAGCTTCCTATATAATGTGTGTATGATTACATATTATATACATTTGTTTTCACATGTTGGTTTTGGGAGATGTTGTGACTTTTCCTTTAGAAAACCAAATGTTTTTGTGATATTGTATCTGTAACTTGAATAATCTATCAAAATTCTCCTGTCAGATTTGTAGCTACATTGAATTTTTCAAGTTGGCAAGGATCATTTTGAAAGTGCTTGTAATAAATCACCTGGATAACCTTAATTTTTCTCAAAGTCTATTATCAAGCCTTTAAAAAATAGATATTCCTTTCCAAACTCAGATCAAAGGTAAATGCTGTCAGACTTCAAGGTCCATGAATCTGTAGATCTTTATTTTTGCCCCTTGCTCTATAGAAGTTCCTCGTGTTTAAATTTTAAATTTAAATTTAATTTTTTTTTTTGAGACAATCTGGCTCTGTTGCCTGGGCTAGAGTGCAGCAGCCCGATTGTAGCTCACTGAAGCCCTGAACTCTTAGGCTCAAAAGCCTCCTCCTGCCTCAGCCTCCTGAATAGCTGGGACTACAGGTGCACACCACCATACTTGACTAAGTTTTTAATTTTTTCATAGAGATGGGGCCTCACTGTGTTGCTCAGGTTGGTCTTGAACTCCTGACCTCAAGTGATCCTCCCTCCTTGGCCTTTCAAAGTGCTAGGATTACAGCCACTGCACCTAGCCATTCACTAGTCTTTAGAGTAATTTCAGTAAAGGTAAATTAGTTACATCCTGATAATTCATAAACAGTGTATTATTTTTAGGTTGTTATATGCAGTGGCTATTTTTTTTTAACTTTTTTTTTTTTTTTTTTGAGACAGAGTCTCACTCTGTTGCCCGGGCTAGAGTGCCGTGGCGTCAGCCTAGCTCACAGCAACCTCAAACTCCTGGGCTCAAGCGATCCTTCTGCCTCAGCCTCCCGAGTAGCTGGGACTACAGGCATGCGCCACCATGCCCGGCTAATTTTTCTCTCTATATTTTTAGCTGTCCATATAATTTCTTTCTATTTTTAGTAGAGACAGGGTCTTGCTCTTGCTCAGGCTGGTCTTGAACTCCTGAGCTCCAACAGTCCTCCCTCCTCGGCCTCCCAGAGTGCTAGGATTACAGGCGTGAGCCACTGCGCCCGGCCTACAGTGGCTATTTAAAAAAATCTGGACATTATTTTAGGCACCAGTTTTTATGGTGTTTGTCTGAGGATCCCTTGTATAAAATTGTCTTATAATACCTGTTTGTAGATTCAGAAACTAACTCTTAGTTAAAGGTCTCATTGTGCTTGGTTTTTTTCTTGAATAATTAGGAAATACATATAAAATGTTCTGTCTTATAAGGGTTTACTCCCGACACAATTCCTCCCACAGGCTAGCCTCTCCATAAGTAAGTGCCTACAACGATAACCTTATTTTATAGGTTACTCAACACCAGGATTATAAAGCAGACCTAAGTAGTCTGAATATATATTAATACATTTAAATGTATTCCCGGCTGCCATCTAGCTTTTTAGTACCAGTCCTGCATTTTTAGTATTCTTAACTTTTTTTCTATATGTCATCACTGAGAAGATGAAAGTAGCCCTTCTTACTCTTTTTTTCTCTTTCTGCAGGGGAAAATGCAGTGTTGCACTTCTGAATGAGACAGAATCCGTATTATCATATCTTGATAAAGAGGTAATTCACAAGCGTACTTTTTCTGTGGGGTTTTTTTGCATTTATTTCACGTGAAGCCTATACCTTCAAATTTATTTCTTTTTACACCAAAATGTTATTGCACCATTATAGCAGCATTATTCCAAAACTATGATGACTAGAATGCATTTGGCTAGTTTTACTTTTCTGGTTAACTGAGATAAGAGGTAGCAAAACCTCGTGGGTCTGTCTTTTGTTTTGTAATGAAAGACTTTATAAAGTATAGCACATGATTTAGTTGATAGTTGATAAATATTTTTTAGCTTTATGAAATTAATATTTTAGTATATTTCATTCCCTTTTTGTTTTTGTTTTTTAAATAAATATTTTTTCTTTTAGACTCTTTCCAGATGAGCTTTTATCATTGGTAGTCTGCTTCCTTTCCTGGAATCTTAAATTTTTTTTTTTTGTCATTTAAAAATATTTTTCACTAAAACTCAACAAGAAGCTTATGTAACAGGTTGAATTAGAGCTTGTATTGATTGAAGGGAGGAAATTCTTGTTAACAGAATATTCCATGTTTTGCATAGTTTCAGTTGACCTTTAAAATAATATCATTTGTATTAATATTAGGGGAAAAATATTTCACTGTCAGTGATGCTTCAATGTTTAATCTTTATGGCTTTATGATTTCCTCCTCCCCCAAATCCTTATTACATATGAACATTTGTTTTTTATAGAATTAAAGGGACACATTTCCTTTTAAAAAAATCTTTTACTTTACTCAACTTTTATCCCTTTATCTCAAATGAAGAAAACATTAGAAAACCTAATAAAGAAAATAAAAAGGAAAATACTCCTTTCACTTGTCTGCCTGGTAAAAAATAGAGAAGAAGAAAGCAATATAATAATTTTAAAATAAAAAGAAAAAAAAAAGGAAAATACATATCCAAGGCAGAAAAAAAAGGTTAATAGTCTTTATAACTTATCTTTGTGAAATTTAGAAGGTAGGCTTTTGTCATCAGTCTATCCAACAGAATATGAATAATGATAATGTGCAGAAATTATCATTAATTCACAGAAGCAGAAATAAAAAGGAACAAAAAAAGAAAAAAGAAGAGAAATCAAAAGGCAAAACATTCAGTGTTTCATTGTATTT
>CM052437.1:28963897-28996398 GCA_028533085.1 Varecia variegata
TATGTACTTACGTAGTTGTAGAACATTCATAATACTTTTCAATTTTTTTTTTTATGTGAAAGTGATCTCCTCTTAAAACTGTTGCTGTAGGAGTTACTTTGTTGTCATGTCATTAGTCACTATCAATATTTAAAGTTTTTGGGGATGGGTGTATATCTACATGATGAGAGCGAAGCGAACTGTCAGTGGAATGGACATACTTGAAGATCTGACTCGGGGTGTTGAGGGTGGGGGAGGGGACGGGTGTTTACCTACATGATGAGTGCGATGTGCACTGTTGGGGGAATGGACACCCTTGAGGCTCAGTCTCGGGGGGTTGGGAGGGGCATGGGCAATATACTTAACCAGAATGGTTGTACCCCCATAATAAGCTATAATAAATAAAAATAAATAAAAAAAAAAAAGACAAAAGACAACAACAACAAAAAAAAATTTAAAGTTTTTCGTGCCTGTTCACTAGAAACGGGACTGTTTTCTTATGTTATTTCATTATATTATGGTTGCTATCTTTTAAATCTATTTAATCTTTTCTTTTCATGATCAAATGAAGCTAGCCATATTCAGTTTAATTATGGCACTAATAACATCTGTGGCCAGGAATTGGGCCTGGCACACGTTTCTCTGCATGTTCCAAAAAAGTAGACCTGTAGATTTTTTGCCAATCAAAATTACTTATTAATATTATATCTGATCCCTATAACCCTTTGTAGTAGGCATGATAGGGTGCTCATTTTACAGCTGAGAGAACTGAGGTTTGATGAGGTTTTTGGCCAGTATTTATTACATAAAACAAAAGCTTCAATTTTGTTTTTTGATGGAATGGAATACAATGAATGATAGGTTTTATTACTTTCTCATTATATACCAATTTGAAATGCTTTTCACAAAATATTTGTTGTGCTAATGTAAAAACCCATGTGGGAATACAAAATCAAATTTGTTTCATATGCTTTCTGTGTATTTCTGTACAATTATAGATTATGACCATTAGTGGTCTGTATCCCCTATGCAACCCCTTTTCTTATCCTTTTTCTAAGATTGGAATGTTGTTTCTTCTGTAAACTTTGTTCTCTCCATTGGGGCATTAATATTTTATCCATAGTTTTAGAATTTCCAAAATACATTTGTATTTTGATTGTTCAGAACTTGGAGAGTAGGCTCTGTGCGGTAGCTCACTCCTGTAATCCCGGCACTTTGGGAGGTCTAGGTGGGCAGATTGCTGGAGGCCAGGAGTTTGAAACCAGCTGTTTTGGGAAAATCCCAGGGCAGTATAGAAAAACCACCACCCAAACTGAGAGGGAGCCGAGAGACCAAAGAATGATTCAGGTAAGTCTGGCTCTGGCAAGTTAGATGAGTTTATTAGAGGTTACTTATAAGGGCACTTGCTCCTGGGTGGCACAGGAATTCCTTCCACAGGTGCTTCTTGCTAGCAAAATCCCTATCTCCCCACCCTGTGATGTTGCTTTAGATCTCTTCCCAGTGAGTAATGCAAAGTTTGTACATTGTATCTTTGCATGTTCACAGTGAAACAAATCACTCAGACACAGTACCATCATCAACTGTATTGTCATGCCACCCATGTTATGTTAATGATGTTACAATTTTCCACGAGGTGGAGATTTTAGTATTACAGTTAGCTAATGGGCACTATAGGATAACCAAAGCAGCTCTAAAGCAGCCAGGGCTGGCTGGCCGTTTCAAGACAGGAAAGTACTGAGGCACTCAAAAGTGCTGGGACCCTCCCCCCACCCCAAGTAGTTACTTTGGTACCTGCTTAATTTATTTTGTAGTAATGTTGCTGAGCACTCCAGGCTAGCACAGTGTTTCTGTTATGTATGTGGTGGGGAGCTTGCATTTTTTTCCTCACCAGCTTGGGCAACATAGCAAGATGCTGTCTCTACAAAAAATTAAGAAATTAGCTGGGCATGGTGGTATGTGCCTGTAGTACCAGCTCCATAGGAGGCTGAGGCAAGAGGATTGCTTGAGCCCAAGAGTTTGAGGCTGTAGTGAGCTATGATGACTCCACTTGCACTCTAGCCCAGGTGGCAGAGCAAGACTGTCTTAAAAAAAAAAAGTGTGAAGAGTATTTTACGAGAGAAACAAGAGTATAGATGTATAGATGTCATGTTTGTATGTCATGTTTGTAAGAACTTCCAGAACTGCATGGAATCTAATTAAGTACCTACCTGTATAGTTTTTCCTGTTGAAAAAGACTTTTTCTCGATTCTAATATTAATGTATACTTATTGTGAAAAATTGAAAAATAGTACAGCAGCAGCCCCCATCTCTATTCTCAATACCCAGATCAGAATGATCTATTTCATCGTTTCCATTTAGCCTTTTTTATGTATTATAACAGTAATAGCAAATTAACAGAATAGTACAAAGGATAATATAATAAAATTCCACATAATGTTAATACTGAAATGAAAGAAAATGTTAATATTTTAGTTCTTCAGATTTAAAAACTTTTTCCAACCATTAATGTTGAAGTCCCTAATATTCTCTCCTGAGTCCTATTCTTCTTCACCTCTGCTTCCTGTCAAGAGATGGCCACTGTAACAAATCTGCTATAAATCTAGTCTGTTTTTATAGTTGTACTGTGTATTTATGTATCCAAAACAACATAAACATTGTTTTATATGTGCTTAAATTTATTGTGTAATATTTGCCACTTGCTCATTATTGAGATCTAGCCATGTTAGTAAGTACACCCAGTTCATTCTTTTCAACTGCTTTGTATAATAGTATTTATAATATTCTTTCATGTTATACAACATTATTTGTGTATTCCGTTACCAGTGAACATCTGGAGTGCTTTAAACATTTTTCTTTTGCTAGTACCCATAATGCTACATTGGAAAATTCCAACACATTTCCCTTTGTGAGTACATATGTGAGCTTTTTAGGGTGTAACTGGAGTGGGAATGCTGATTCAGAGCATAGTGCTCATTTTGAATTAGACCACATGTAGCAAGATTTTTTTGTACACCGTGGTAGAAGTTATATGGTAGAAGAAGAATTCGGAATGTTAGCAGGGCCTTGTTCCCTCTGAAAGCTGCAGGGGAGGATCCTTCCCTTGCCTGGCTCCTGATGGTTTGCCGCTGATGGTTTGCTGGCCGTCTTTGGTGTTTTTTGTGCCGCACAACTCCAGTCACTCTGTTGTTACATCCTGTTTTCCCGTGTCCTATTTTTTTCTAATAGTTTTGAGGTTTTATTCATATTTAGGACTGTAAATCTATCTAGAGTTTAATTTTGTGAGTAGAGTGAGGTAGGGATCCAATCTTTTTTTGTTTTCAATATGTTTAATCATTCTAACACCTTGTATTGAATTTGTTCTTTATGATTTATAATTTTCCTACTATTATACTTTAAGGTCCTGGATATACTTAGGTCTGCTTTTGGACTTTTAATCTATTCTCTTCTGTATTGTTAACCTGTTTATCCCTGTGCAAGCATCACAATTTGATTACTGATAAGACAAGTCTCATGAACTTTCTTTTTAACATAGCTCAGGTCATTTAAAACAAGTTTTATACCCCGTCTCTCCCAATGTTTTCCCTAACTATGTAACATAAATACCTTTTCTTATCATTTATAGGAACCTAAAAAGTTTTTTTTCCTAATGTTAGGATATCTTCCCTTGTATAGATAAACTGTTAATTTAACCAGTCCCTTTAACACTTTTTTTATGAGATAATGCTTCCCAGATTATAACTCTGGATGTGGTCCTTGTTATAGTCTAGCAAGTTCCCTCTGGCCTGTGAGTGAGGAGGAGTGAGAGTGGACAAGCTTGTTCCTGAGATGGTACAGAGCTCTTGTGCCAACTCAGGATCTCAAGCAGCTGGGCTGACTTGCCTGAAGGTGGGTCTGAGGGGTGCAGAGCACTGTGTGGGCTTTTGGTTAGCGGCTACAACAACTCTCTGCTTCCCACTGCTGGTGACTGTGCGAGACAGCAAGTGAAGTTCGTTTGTAAGAGGGCGAACTTTTAAAGATTTGATGTTTGTTTTGTGAGTGAAGGCTATTTATACAAAAAGCATTTTAAAGAGGACACTATTTATATACCTTCATTAGTTTAAATACATTTTATGTATATTCTCTGTAATACTTGCCTATTGTGGTCCTTTTAGGAAGTTACCTTCATACCTTCCAGTGTTTTTATCTCTTCTGTTTGTTTCCATTAGTGTTTAGTAATTTGGAAGTCACTGTTGTATCACATATATTACTTTAAGTTATTTATTACTGTTACTGTTTTTTTAAGCAGAAGTAGTTTCAGAGGCTCAAGAAATTGTCCTCTGTCATGTTTGTATAGCTGGTTTCAGAGATAGGATTTGGATTTGCTCTTGATTCTTACTGAGAAGTTCTCTCTCCTCTACCAGATTATGTTTTATACCTACGCTTCTGCTTCAAGCTTGTTAAAATGGCTTGGATTTAAATATCATTATTCTTTCTTTGATTAGGTAGCACTGAAGAAAATATGTTCTTTTGTCTGCAACATTTAGATTCTTTTGTTTCTTGCTCAGACTACTCCAGATTCAGCTTTATTTAGACTTTTAAGATCCCAAGACATTTCTATAAAAATGAGTGGGTGTGGTTAAAAATTGATTATTAATATTTTCATTATATGAGTTTTGCAGATTGTTTACCAAAAAGAACGTACGAAAGGTTGATAGGTTGTTTTGTGTCATTAAATAAAAATGGATTCACCATTTGGTTGAATTTGGAACGTCAAGCTCTTACTTTTCTTTCAGTGTTTATGATCCTGTACTGATCACTTTAGCACCTTTCTCCTTAGGTGACCAAACCATGGTCTGAGGCCTCCTACTGCAGAGGACAGAGAGGGCAGGGTTGTGCAACTCTTGGACCTGATAGCCCTTCCTGGGTGATTCTCTTTGTGACTTTCCTATGAAGACTGCAATAGGCTTTCAGCATTCCTCATGTGACACCTGTTTGTCCAAGACAATATATGCCACCTGTCAAATCACCAATAATATTTTGGGAGCAAGTAATTAAGCTGCCTGCACATCACTAGCTCTAGCATCTTCATTTTGAGATTTGTTATGAATGTAGCTGAACTGTGAATTTCAAACACTGCTAATCTAAGATAAAGAAGATTCATAATTGTTCAAAACATTGAAGCCATGAAGGCTTAAGAGATTTCACTCTTTTTTCATTAAAATATAAAGTGTATTTTGGCTGGGTGTGGTGACTCAGACCTGTAATCCTAGTACTTTGGGAGGCAGAGGTGGGAGGATTGCTTGAAGCCAAGAGTTCGAGAACAGCCTGGGCAACATAGCAAGACCTTGTCTTTACGGGGGCGGGGGTGGGGGGGGGTAGTTAAAAAAAAGTCAAGTGTATTTTGAACAATATGCAAAGGAAAAAAATCAGTTTAACCTATGTTGATTTCCCTCCCTCCCTCCATGGGAACACAATTCCTTGGAACAATGGAAATCCTGAATTGGTTAGTAGTGGAAGTAAGTTATAAGTTAGTTGGTGGCAGTTCTAGCCTGTGACTCCCTCTGTGATGTTGGCCAGAACAGGATCTACACCCTCCTGGCTGGAAGAGCAGTATGTTTGTCACAAGCATTATCAGGAAGCTATTGCTGGAACAAAGCCTCAGCCCTGGAGGAGTGTAGGTACTGGATTTTCTCTTTTGCCTGGACTCTGAGGACTAAATAATTTGCTGGGGAGGGGTAAGAATAAAAGAGAAAGAGGTTTTTGAGTTGTTTGAGGCCTTAGAAATCTAGGATAGACTATTTTATAGGTGATGGCCCCAGGCACAGAAAATGAAGTAAATTATATAAGGACTTACATTTAATTAGTGACACAATCAGGACTAGAAACCTAGGTTTCCTGATGCCAAGTCTGGTTCTGAGAAAGATCAGGCTGTGTTGATTTAGTAGAGAGGAAATTGCATCCTGGAACACTCCTAATTTCTATATTAGATCTGAATTTGCTCTCTCCTACCCTGCATCCTTTTAGTGGCTTTTAATTGCATGTGGGTAAAAACCCAGATCATTACTCTAGTCAGCAAGACTACGGAGTTTGCCTGGCCTCTGTCTCCAGCCCCTTTGCCCACATACTCTCCCCTGTGTCCTCTGGACTCCAGCCATGCTGTATCCTTCCTTTGGTTCCACAGTCTGTGTCCTGCCGCAGGACTTTTGCATGTTCAGTTCCCTTTGTCCAGATCTTCTCACGGCCCCACATAGTTAATGCTTAGTTTTTTTTTTTCTTCAAACCTTGGCTAATCCATCAGTTTAGGGCAGGTCACTTACTTTGTGATGTGCTCATGTAGACAGCCAGGTGTGTAATTAAACATTCATTTTTGTGATTATCTTACTAATGTCTGTCTCTCTCCTTCCCATTCCCCACATAGCAGCTTGTTACATCCATTAGTGTAGTGACTGTATCTGTTTTTCCTCACCTTTGAATCCCCAGTGCCAATCACAGTACCTGACATATATAGGTATTCACTAAATAGCTAGGAATGAATAAATTAATTTCTATCTCTGGGACATAGGTTCTTATTGCAGTAGGTCATTGGAGTATGTTGCTTCTATTCCTTTGTTTTAGCATTTTGATAAATCTTTTGTTGAGAGCATCTTATCACCAAGATTGATGTGTATTTGAATTCTAATTTCATTGTACCACCACAGCTGTACACAACAGTCTGAACACTATTAATTGTAGAAAGATTTAAACATACGATGCATACTTGCTTTACTTCAGGAGGGTTATGAATGGGAAAGAAGAGGAAATGCAGACATACATACTCTGTAAGTTGCTGATACATGTAACCAAGGAACAGAACTTAGTGGAAGTGCAGTGGCTCCCCAGAGTGTAGGGCCAGTTGAAGCATACCCTGGGCTCTTTTTCTCAGGCCCCTGGATCCCGCGAGGTTCATACAGCTCTCTGCGACATCGGCTGCGAAATTTGGCTGGAAGACAACTGATTTATTCAGCAGTTTATATACCTTCATTTAAGGTAATATTCACAAGCATTGGGCTCCTCCAGCTCTTGTAGCCCAATAGAGGCCCTGTTATTACTGGGGAGAAAGCAGGCAGTGCCTCTGAGTCCTTAAAAAGACCTCTGGCACCACCTTTGCAGCCTCCGGAAAAATCTGTTTCTGAGTTCCTACCTGAAATCAACTTGAAGACTCGATGAGATAAAACTTTAAAGTGTTTAGAGCAGTGTCTGCCACAGTCTCAGAGCTCAATAAATACTAGTTGTTATTGTTGAGAAGATGATAATGATGCATTTGTTTTTTCTACCCCCAAACTTTGTTGAGTTTCATTTACTTCTGATTTTATAGCCTTATTGATTGTCTGAAAGGAGTTTTATGCCATATTTACTGTCATTATCAAATTTGAATATTGTCATTAGGCTATGATTAAGCATACCTTTTAATATCATTATTACAATGAAGTTACTGTCAGATTTAAAGTGCTTGAATAGAAGATGTTTCCTTTAAGATGATAATCTCCTTAAAACAAGCTATAATTTTAACAATACAGTTTTTCCCATCAAGAATAACTTAGACAAAACAATTTATTTTACTGATAAGAGAAAGTTTATTTTAATCAACGATTTTATTCTTCGGATATCAACTCTTTGTAATCATGCACTTCATTCTTTTTATTTGTGAGTTTTAAGGCCTTGTGAGTACTGGGAATTTGAGAATAATTTAGAAGCCACAGCAGAAAATATAAATCTCTTGATTAACATTTTTGGCATCAACTTACATTAAAAATCTAGCCTTCAAAATTTACGTAAAGTTGATGGAAATTCATATTACTTTAAGAAACTCAATCTTATAAAACTTACAGTAGGTACTATTCATGTTTCCAAGACCATAAAATTAGAATTAGTATTAATGTGGCTCACGCCTGTAATCCTAGCACTCTGGGAGGCCGAGGCAGGCGGATTGTTTGAGCTCAGGAGTTCAAGACCAGCCTGAGCAAGAGCGAGACCCCGTCTCTACTAAAAATAGAAAGAAATTATATGGACAGCTAAAAATATACATATAGAAAAATTAGCCGGGCATGGTGGCGCATGCCTGTAGTCCCAGCTACTTGGGAGGCTGAGGCAGTAGGATCGCTTAAGCCCAGGAGTTTGAGGTTGCTGTGAGCTAGGCTGACACCACGGCACTCACTGTAGCCCGGTCAACAGAGTGAGACTCTGTCTCAAAAAAAAAAAAAAAAAAAGAATTAGTATTAATGGATACCACTGCAGTAAGAAATACGCAACATGAAGTTTTCTTTCCTGCTAAATACATCATTAAGGCAGTAATATTCTACATTAGGCACACTTCTTTTTGTCTGATGATCTATTACAGATGAGTATGGAGACATTGGGGACTGTCCTAGGAGAATTGTTTGTGTGTGTTACAGTCTATTTATCAATCTTTTTCATTCAAATGTAAGCTTTAATGAGTATCTTTTCTTTTTCTTTTTGGTAAATACAGTCTTACTTTACTTAATCTCCCATGAATTTAACACTAATATAGGAAACATCACAAAGCACTATGGATTTGAACTTGGGAGAAACCTGATGAAAAAACTTTCCACAACTTTGTCTAGGTTTATTGGTGAAGAGATTTAGTTGTACAAGTGTGAGTTAATGAAGGCTTGTGGTTATAATTTAAAAATTTTGTTTGTAATTTGAGATATTACGAAAATGGAACAACTACTTCTTGTGTTCCCTTCATCCAGATTCCTCAGTTACCATTTTACCAATTTGCTTCATCATTCTTTCTCTTGATCATCAAAAGACAAAATTGGCTTCTATTTATTCTGTTTATCTATAAAGTAGAATGAGTGTTCCAATGAGCTGAGCAGAGGAGGTTGGCATTATAGACAGAAAAGGGTGAAGAAAAGCAGAAACAGGAAACAAAAAGTGGATTGGTTGTTTCAAACTTACTTTCCTTATAGGGTTGAGAGGACTTTTTTTTTTTTATTTCAGCTTATTATGGGTGTACAAAAGTTTAGGTTATGTATATTGCCCATGCCCCACCCCACCGAGTCAGAACTTAAGCATGTCCATTCCCCAGACAGTGCATATCACACTCATTATGTAGGTATACAGCCATCCCCTCCCCCCACCCCCCACATCTGCCGACATCCAATTGGTGTTATTCTCAAATGTGCATTTAGATGATGATCAGGGAAACCAATTTGCTGGTGAGTACATGTGGTGCTTATTTTTCCATTCTTGGGATAATCATGCCTGCCCAGGTAAAGTGGACCCTTTCTAACTGGTTGCTGTGAATCTCCTGTTCACTTTTTTTTGAGACAGAGTCTCACTCTCTGCCCGGGCTAGAGTGAGTGCCCTGGCGTCAGGCTAGCTCACAGCAACCTCAAACTCCTGGGCTTAAGCGATCCTACTGCCTCAGCCTCCCGAGTAGCTGGGATTACAGGCATGCGCCACCATGCCCGGCTAATTTTTCTCTATATATTTTTAGCTGTCCATATAATTTCTTTCTATTTTTAGTAGAGACAGGGTCTCACTCTTGCTCAGGCTGGTCTCAAACTCCTGACCTTGAGTGATCCGCTCGCCTCGGGTTCCCAGAGTGCTAGGATTACAGGCGTGAGCCACCGCGCCCGACCTATCCTGTTCACTTTGATTACTTAGCACTGAGCACAAGTGACTGCATTCTGCTGTGGTCTGGTCTATTGGGGCCTATTGCAGGAGCTCAGTCCAAAGTAATGGCATCCCATAAACAACATATGTTATTGTTTCTGAGTAGTTCGAGAGTAAGATTCAGAATGGATGTCCCTCTACAGCTAAATATTTGTGGGCATATTTCCTAAAAAATAAAATTAAAAAAAAAACCCCAAAAAACAAAAACAAGGATATTATATCTCTTGTATTACTGTAGTACAATTGTCAGACTCAGAATATTAACATTGTTATGGTACTGCTATCTAGAGGCTTTATTCAGATTTGCTAGTTGGCCCAGTAATGTTCTTAATAACAAAAGAAAATAATTTTTCTGGCCTAAGATCTCTCTGTGAATCACTTATGACATTTAGTGGCTGTGTCTTCTTCAATCCTGAACAGTTCCTAAGTCTGTTTTTGTCTTTCATGACCATGGCATTTTGAAAGCATATCGGCCATTTATTTCATAGAATGTCTCTCAATTTGAGTTGTAGTTTTAATTTGGTTTAAATTAGAATAGGTTGTTATTATACGAAGTCCATTTGGTCAGTTATGTCAGTCTAGGAGATTATACATTTCCCCATAAGTTTCCAATTTATTAACATAATTTTTCCAATTTTTAATTAAACAATTGTTATAAATAGCTCTTCATTCCTGTTATTGTTTATATATATCATTTCCCACTTTGTTTTTGATAGTTTTGCCTGAGGTTTCTTTTTTATTAGTTACCTGAAAAGAATGAAGTTGAAATTTTGTTGATTTTTCTTTCTTGTATTTTTTTTTTTTTGAGACAGAGTCTCACTCTGTTGCCCGGGCTAGCGTGCCACGGTGTCAGCTTAGCTCACAGCAACCCTCAAACTCCTGGGCTCAAGCGATCCTCCCATCTCGGCTTTCGAGTAGCTGGGACTACAGGCATGCACCACCATGCCCGGCTAATTTTTTCTATTTTTAGTAGAGATGGGGTCAGGTTGGTCTCAAACTCCTGAGCTCAAGCGATCCTCTCACCTCAGCCTCCCAGAGTGTTAGGATTACAGGCATGAGCCACTGTGCCTGGCCTTTATTATACGTGTTCTAGTTAATTTTTTACTTTTTATTGTTTTCTTCCTTTTACTTTTCTTTGGGTTTTCTCTGATACTCTTTTTCTGGATTTTTAAGACTTTCTTTTAGTTCATTAGGTTACATTTGTCATCTTTTTCATTATAAATGTTTATGATTGTAAATCTCTCTAATTATCACCTTGGCTGTAACTCATATATTCTGGTATGTAATATTTTTATTATCATTTGGTTCTAAGTATTTTCTAACTTACTTTATAGTTTTTTATTCTACCTGTGAGTTAATTTCCAAGGAAAGGAGGTTCATATACTTATTTTAATTGCCTGTGGTGTTGTGGGCAGAGAATGTGTATGCTACCAATTCTTTTAGTATATTGAGATTTTCTTTATGGCCTAGAACAGGATTCTCGCCAATATTTTGCTCCCTAGGTCTGACTCTGGCAGCATCGAGGTCTGATCCTTGTCACATCAGCCTAATAAAAAGGAACCTTTCTGTTTGGCTCTATTCCCCCTTGTAGCAGTCTAGAAAATACCCTCAAGGGAAAGGCCAAGGTGAGTATGGAAGCTCACCTTTCATACTTCCTTTCTAGAGGGATGATAGCCTCTCTTGCGTGCACTGGTGGTTCTCCAGTGTCTTTGTATAGGTGTTCTTGTATATTTTTCTGGTTTGTGCCAGAAATCGCACAACCAGCGAGGAAGAACTTGTAGTTCTGCCCATGGTAGGTTTGGAAATGACATCTAGGGCCATGAGGTACCCATGGCCTATTGTCCACTCTAGCTTTCTTGTGATAATAATCACAAGGTATAAGTACACACAAAAACATGGCTCACGGTGTCTTGTAGGTTGAGTGAATGACAACTAGTCTTAACAAATTTGTTGATGATGTGGGGTTTTATTTTTACTATGCATTCAAGCAAAAACTGAAATTGGATGACGCACTTCTCTTTTATATATATAAATTCTGCCTTTGTCAGTTTGAAGTTTACTCATGAGAGTTTATATTCACCCTCTGCTTGGAAAAAACCACCACATACTCGTTAGTTTTTAAATAATATGATGTTCTGAATGCTGTAAGTTGTGCTGGACCTCCATGTAAAGTTTTTATAAAATTGTAATAGCCGATCAATATGGATGGTCCCTGAGTTATGATGATTCAACTTAAAATTGCTCAACTTTTTTACATGAGTTCATCAGAGTATTAAGTGCATTTTCAGCTTACGATACTTGTGACCTACAGTGTGTTTATTGGGATGTAGCCCCATTGTAAGTTAAGGAGCATCTGTAGATGGTATTGAATATAGTATATGTGTATCAGTTAGCTGTTGTTATAATAATGCTGCATGTTACAGGTTGTTACAGTTTGGGTTCTCTGGGAACCATATTCTGATGGCGATTTTCATGTGGGAAATTCATTAGGGAGTATTCTTGGGATCAACACCTGTGCAAGGGAAGTGAAGGAAGCAGGAATAGTTAGCAGGAGAAGGTGGGCTATGATACAGTCTGAATGAGAGTCTCAGTTGATTCCATGGGGTACACTAAATGTTTGTCCCAAATCAGGATGCAAGGCTTAGCCTTCATACCCCTGCGTCATTGGATGCAGGCTGCCTCAGAATGGGAGTATGGACCTTGGGTGATGATTCTGTGTTAAATTTAGATAATTCTAAAGATGACCAACAGCTGAGGGGTGTCTGCTCATAGCGTGTTTGGCTGCTTGGTGATTAAGTTCTTTTTTCTCATAGAGGAAAACACAATATCCATTACACTGCCCCACATTTCAGTGACTTATAACAACAAGCATTAACTTCTCATCCCCTCATCTGCAGATTATTTAGGATTCTGCTGAACTAGACTGGGCTGGTGTAGGTTGCCAAGCTATAGGTCCAGATCTTCTTATCTTTCATTCTCTCTGGACAAAAGTCAATAGCACAAGAGGGCAAGGCCAAATGTGCAAACACATGTCAAGGCTCTGTTATGTCACATATCTTAACATCCTATGGGCCAGCAAGTCACATGGCAAGCCCAACATCACTGCGGTGAAAGAATACTCTTCTGTGGAGGTCCAGAGGAGGGAGTGAATATTTGCCTAACAATAGTCCAGTCTACTCTAGTGTGACTCTGTTTAATGAACCAAAGATGAGAATTCTACTGTGAAAATTTCCTTGTCAGTCTTTCTCCTAAAATATTTCTATTTGTCATCCCCATCTGTTATGAATGAGATGAAATGTGACAACACCTTCACTGCTTTTTGGCAGAGAGAACAGCTTGTGTTAGGTTTTAGGATTTTTAAAATTTAGATTTGAATGGATCTTGTAGTGTATATCTGTGTCTCTATTGAAAAGATGCTATCTTTGCAAAGTATTTATCTGGAGAGAAGACTTTCAGGTTTTTTTGTGCTTAATTTTAAAATTCTTTTTCTTATGTTAAATTGTGGTATACATATAGTAATGTGTATAGAGTGCCCTACACTTTGTTACATAGCTTATAAGTTTTTATATATGCATATATACAGGTAACTACATAAAGGACATTGCCAGTATTCCAAAAGCTTCCCTCATGTCCCTCTCTAGGTAATACTCCTCCTTCCAAGGTAATCACTATTCTGATTCCTCTCACAACTGATTAGTTGTTTCTTTTATCAAACTTGTCTGGCTCTTCAAGTTTTTATTGTCTTACTGATAAACTGTAAGTCATTGGTTATATGTCAACTACTATGTCCTTTCTTAGCTTATTTCCTTTACCTAGTTACATTTGCTTTACTAGATTTCATCTCTTCTGTTATAAAAAGTATAAACTTTATGTTTTACTTAAAGCTTTTAAGGGTAGGGTTAGACTATATAAAAGTCCATTCACAAGAAACTTCTGTGTGTCAGAAAGATGGGGTTAATATGGACTTCTAGCACATAATGTGATCCTTTGATTTCCTTTGTAAAGTTGATCAACAATTTTAGCAGAATTATTTCCCAGGAACTCCACAGTGTACACACCTGATGGGATGCTTATTTTCTGCACATACGGATTGGTACTGTACTCTCCTCTGGGATGTGGTATCAATGTGGGCTTTGGAGGTTTCATGTCTCCTGATCAGCTGTAAGTCTGACCTGTGCTTTCCCATTTGATTTGGGACACTGTACAGGAGCTCTTCCAAAAGCAAATGCTTCTTTCCCTGTTCAGTAACACAAACACAGTCCATGAAGAACAGAACCTTTGAAGCATATGTAATCACTTGAGATTCATGTCATAATCACTTTATAACAGCTAAGATACTACTTTGGTTCTTTGAAGCCTTATTAGGTAACAGCCCATCATTTTTATATTGTGATTTTTCTGTCTTTTGGACATAGGCATTTAAGGCTGTGAATTTTCTTCTTAGGACTGCTTTTGCAGAATCCCACAGATTTTGGTAACTTGTGTCCCCTTTGTCATTTAGTTCAAAAAATCTTGTGATTTCCATCTTAATTTCCTCCTTGACCCAATAATCGCTCAGTAGTAGGTTGTTTAATTTCCATGACTTTGTGAAGAGTTGAGTGTTTCTGTTGGAATTGATTTCTAATTTTATTCCACTATGGTCTGAGAAGATACATGGTATAATTTCTATTTTTTAAATTTGTTGAGACATGTTTTATGGCCTAGGATGTGATCAGTCTTAGAGAATGTTCTGTGAGCTGCTGAGAAAACATATATTCAGTAGTTTTGGGTACAATGTTCTGTAAATGTCTGTTAGGCCCATTTGTTCTAGAACCCTGTTTAAGTCCATTGTTTCTTTATTTATTTTCTGTTTGGAGGATCTGTCCCATTCTGTCAGTGGGGTGTTGAAGTCGCTGGCTATTACAATGCTGCTGCTTATCATTTTGTTTAGATCAAGTAGGATTTGCTTTATGCAATTGGGCGCACCTGTGTTAGGTGCATAGATCCATCATCATTTTATTTTTTATTTTTTTTTGAGACAGAGTCTCACCCTGTTGCCCAGGGCTAGAGTGCTGTCGCATCAGCTTAGCTCACAGCAACCTCAAACTCTTGGGCTCAAGTGATCCTCCTGCCTCAGCCTCCCGAGTAGCTGGGACTACAGGCATGTGCCACCGTGCTCGGCTAATTTTGTCTATATATTTTTAGTTGTCCAGTTAATTTCTTTCTGTTTTTTATTAGAGACGGGGTCTCACTCTTGCTCAGGCTGTTCTCAAACCCCTGACCTCGAGTGATCCTCCCACCTTGGCCTCCCAGAGTGCTAGGATTACAGGCGTTAGCCACTGCACCTAGCCTCATCATCATTTTAAAAAGTGCCTCTAAGAAAAGCATTTTCATTCATCTAACATGAATAAGACAGAAAATCCATTCATGCTTTGAGTGGCTGGTGTAATATCAGCTGAGAAAAATAAATTTAATTCTGTGACTTTGGTTTTAGACCACCTGTTAATTATAAAAATTACTTTATCTCTTGAGGAATTTCAGCATCACAGGTAATTTGCATTATTATATTATATTATATTATTTATTTTTGGAGACAGGGTCTCTCTCTGTTGCCCTAGCTGGAGTACAGTGACATTATCATAGCTCACTGCAACCTCAGACTCCTGGGCTCAAGTGATCCTCCTGCCTCAGCCTCCCTAATAGCTGGGACTATAGGTGTGCGCCACCACACCTGGCTAATTTTTCTATTTTTACTAGAGACGAGGTGTCACTCTTGCTCAGGCTGGTCTCAAACTCCTGAGCTCAAGCAATCCTCTCACCTTGGCCTCCCAGAGTGCTAAGATTACAAGTGTGAGCCACTTTGCCTGGCCTAATTTGCATAATTATTGATTTTTGAATACTATTTCATCTTTTAGTTTTGTTATCTATTGCAAATTTAGGAATTAAAAAATAATCATTTATGGAAATATGTTATTAATTGAAGGGATCACTAAATGCTGTTGATCTATCTTGTCATTTTCATAGGTCACTTACTAAAAAACAGTAATTATAGGCCGGGCATGGTGACTCACACCTGTAATCCTAGCACTCTGGGAGGCCAAAGTGAGAGGATTGCTTGAGCTCAGGAGTTTGAGACCAGCCTGAGTAACAGTGACAGCTGTCTCTAGTAAAAATAGAAAAATTAGCCAGGTGTGGTGGTGCACACCTATAGTCCCAGCTACTAGGGAGTCTGAGGCAGGAGGATCGCTTGAGCCCAGGAGTTCGAGGTTGCAGTGAACTATGATAATGCTGCTGCACTCAACCCCAGGTGAAGGAGTAAGATTCTATCTCAAAAAACCAAAACAACAACAAAACCCCAATAATTACAGTAGTCCTCCTTAACCACAGGGGATATGTATGGTTCCAAGACCCCCCAGTGGATGCCTGCAACTGCAGATGATACCAAACCCTATATATACCGTGCTTCCTCTTACATGTCATACCTATTATAAAGTTTAATTTATAAATTAGGCACATTAAGAGATTAACAATAATAACTAATAATAAAATATAGCACTTATAAAAATATATTGAAATAAAAGTTACAGTGTGGTCTCTCTCTCTCTCAAAGTAGCTTATTGTACTTTATTCACCTGTTTTTAGACTGCAATTGACAGTGGGTAACTAAAACCACAGAAAGCAAAATCATGTGGACTAATGTGTTAATTTCAGCGATGACGTAGAAGTATATAAAAGTGTATACACTATACCTAAACTACAGGGTCTATCTAGTACGTTAGCTATAGAGATTAGCTGGTTCAGAAATTTGCAGAGCATAAGCAAAGAATCAAGATAAGGTCTAACATTTTTGCAACCCCTGCTGTGGAAGAGTGAGAAGAAAATCACTTGAAAGTTGAAAGTTATTGTTCCATGGTTGTGACATATACAGCAAATTACTACAAATGGTCAGTGGCCTAAGCTGTGATTATAACTAGGAAATTGATCATGAAGTCCCTCCTTGCTTTTGTTTTGTAGAATCCAATGATTTAAGTGAGATGTCAACCAACCCTTGTTGAAGCATACCTAACCATGTCTATGTGTTCTAAATACTGCCTCAATCTCTGTCAAAAAATTCATATTCTATACCGTTATTTAATGTCTTAGTTAATGTATCACAGTGTATATATTAATATATTTTTAATGCATACTTTTGGTGATAATTTTTCTTTAATAGATATTAGTTGGTATTTGAGCTTATTTTGTGCCCTTGTACTAGTACAGAATGTTCCACAGTCCCCTGTAAGATATTTAAGAATCACTTGAAAGGGAAAACTTTTTTTTTATACAAACGAGAATATGGCATTCTACCATTTAAAGACCTTTCACATACATTCTTATTTGACCCTCGCAGGAACCCTGTCAGGTGGCCAACACAGATATTCTTATTTAACCGATGGGGAACGTGAATCTCAGAGCAGTTAACTGATGTGCCCGATAATTTGTATTAATGTCAGTCTTTGGTCTAAAAATTCAGCACCCAGTTTCCTCTTCTACTTGCCCTACCTACTTCACAGGAATAATGATGATAAAGTGAATTCAAGGTTAGACAAATACTTGTGGGGGGGAGAGCACTATATAATTGTATTTACAGCTATAATTTTCCACGGTATGTGGCTCGTTCCCCTTCTCCTCCCAGCTTGTGCATGAACCCAGAGTTATATATTGCCTCCGTTCTGTGCTCTACTAAGTAAAGCAGGGAGAACAGTGTGATCCTGTTTAAAGTTATATAAATTGCACTCGGGGTAACTGCTATTATTAAGCCAATTGAAAAACAACACAGAAAGGCCAATGTGCAACTAGTATACACTAAGGCACAGAGCAAAACAAGGCAAGATTATCAGATAAGACATGGTTGCACAGAAGGAAAACGTGGTGTCAGGATTCAGGCTGGCACACACGTACACACAGTTACCTAAGGCAAAGCGGTAGCAAAGAAGAGTTATTTGTTCTGTATTACATAAACAAGAGCAGAAGATTCATGGGAACCCTTGCAAAAGCATATTGTGTCAAATGATATCTCCAGCTGCCTACAGGGGATATAAACAACAGTGACATCTTCATTTCAAAGAATGACTGGATAAATATTAATATATTTTTTCAAGTTAAAAAAAAAAAGAATGACTGTACCTGTGCTCATATCCTGAACTACATCAAAGTAGCCCATGCTAAATTTCCTTGGATAAAATACAACCAGTACCACAGTTCCCAATCGAACTAATAAAACAGAATGTCTTTTTAGGTGAGAAATTAATGTTTAGATGATTGTGTTTAGTTTTTTTTCAGGGTTTACTTTGAATGCTCCTGCTTTAAGACCCAAAGAAGGTTATTTTGAATTTTTATTGGTGATTCTAAGTATATGTGTTTATAACAATTAAAGTGTGGTAGGTGAATTTAACATATTAACAGACTTGTATAACATCTGTTCAGAAAAGAGCATATAATATACAAACTATTCAAGTTATACAAAACCATTTTTCTGTGTCTTTTCAACTGAGAAGAATCCTGTTCAGCACACTTTTCCTCCTGAGGTGGTTCATACTGAGCAATATTTGCTTTCAGTTTTTTATTTTCTTCTACAATAGCTTCATATTTCTCTTTCATTGCTACCAATTCCAGGTGAACTAGCTCCATTTCTGGGTTTTCCAATAGCAGCTCCTAAGTGATGCTTTAAAAAACCTAAACCACTTTAGGTTCCTCTGGTTCTTCATGTAAGACTACCAGCACCTCAGTCAGCATGTCTGGCTACCCAGACTTCTCCAAGTACCTCTGGAACTGCATGTGCTGCATTGAGTTGGCAGCTCTGTAATGGGTCATGGTGACAGCTGCAGTGGCTTAGCTGGTGCCCGAGATCTTGACTGGTGGGCTTGGAGCAGCAGTGCTCATGCCAAAAGCTAAAGTTTTAAGAGATCTATTGTTGCCTAGAAGCAATAATCCCCATTTGTGATATTTTTAATAAATAGCAGGAGATACTTTGTGTAAAAGGTGCAAAACTTGATGTTCATGTGTTAGAAATTCTGGGCGGTGGAAGGGAAGAAAGCAGAACTAGTTCTCACTTGGGCAAGGATTTGATCACTTTTCTAACCAAATCTTCGTGATACTCGTGCTTATCTGGGACACAGGCAGAGCTGACTATCCTGTTTTGCAATTTTCCTGCTATACGTACAAGTATATGTTCATGCTATGAATGAATCTCTTTCTCTCCAGTAGAAAAAAAAATCAAAGGTTTTTCAAAACTTTGCAAAAGTTAGGCAATTTTGAAACCTAGTTTATTCATTGTGCTAATTGGATGAAAATGCTTTTTAAGTAAGTTAGACATCAGGTACTTTTGCAAAATGCTAATTATATGTCCTAGTCTATCTTTTCTCCTTTCATAGTACTCTTCAGATCACTCTCCCTTAAAATGTATAAGAAGCCCACACCAGCCTAGCTGTTCCAAGCAAGCCTGGCCACTTATTCTTAGTCTTCCAAAATCTCAACCAAGTTATCATGTTTAACATGGACATGTAATTTTGTTTTGTCTATTCAATATGTGTGTGTAATAGTGCTTTGTCTTAACCATCATATTCCACTCTGTTGTTTTCTTTCCATCTCTCATTCTTAGTATATCCTTCTCTTAATCCAACCTGAAAATATTTTTTGTCATTCCGTGATACATAATGTATATATTTTTTTCTGGTCTAAGAAACTATGCCAACCTTGCATAATAGCCAAAGCAGCTTTAGTATTTTTAACCAAAAGGTAGAGAAATTTACTGGGTTCCCAATGTAATAATTGGAGGTTCTATGTCTTCATAGTTAGGTTGCTATAACAAATGGATGCATTTTTAAAAACACATACCTTGGGCCAGGCATGGTGGTTCATGCGAGCAATCCTAATACATTAGGAGGCTGAAATGGGAGGATTGCTTGAGGCCAGGAGTTGGAGACCAGCCTTAGAAACATAGTGAGGCTCATCTCTACAGAAAATAGAAAAATTAGCAGGGCATGGTGGCGCATGTAGTCCCAGCTACTGGGGCCGCTGAGGCAGGAGGATCGCTTGAGCCCAGGAGTTTGAGGTTGCAGCGAGCTATGATGACACCACTGCACTCTAGCCTGGGCAACAGAGCAAGAACCTGTCTCAAAAATAATAATACATACCTTAAAAGGTACAAGTAAACATTTTCTTAAAGCAATAACTGATATTTTAATTATTTAGTAACCTGTTTAAATTTTTCTTAATTTTGTTATTAAAAAAATACTACCTAAGTATATTAGGAACATCATGAATTTTGGTGTTCTCTTCTAAAATAATGTAGCAAATTTGCATTTCTGGTTGATGTTTTCTGTTCATTTTGTTTTTTTTTTCTTTAGTTTCATGCAATGGATACATTGTATAGACACAGCTATGATTTGAGCAGTGCCATTAGTGTCTTAGTACCACTTGGAGGACCTGTTTTATGCAGAGATGAAATGGAAGAATGGTCAGCCTCTGAAGCTAGCTTATTTGAAGAGGCACTGGAAAAATATGGCAAAGACTTCAATGACATACGTCAAGACTTTGTAAGTAGAAAATTGTGAATAAAATAAAATGTTGGAGTGGGAATATTTTAATCTGTTTTAGAAATCTGGTAAACCATATAGTTCTTATTTAGCAAGTCTGTGACTTAGTAATTTTTATCTGCCCACAATGGAATGAAGGCTGGTCTTGTAAAGGGAGAAACTGATAATTTTTCTGGCGAGTAGACCTTGTCTCAAAAAAAATTTTTTTTACCGAGTTTTATTGAGGTATAATTGAAAATAAAAATTTTATATATTCATTTGCTTTATGGGTTTTCAATCTTTGAGTTTTCTTTTTTTTTTTTTGAGACAGAGTCTCACTCTGTTGCCCGGGCTAGAGTGAGTGCCGTGGTGTCCTCCTAGCTCACAGCAACCTCAAACTCCTGGGCTCAAGCGATCCTACTGCCTCAGCCTCCTGAGTAGCTGGGACTACAAGCATGCGCCACCATGCCCGGCTAATTTTTTTTTTCTATATATTTTTAGTTGGCCAGATAATTTCTTCCTATTTTTAGTAGAGACGGGGTCTCGCTCTTGCTCAGGCTGGTCTCGAACTCCTGAGCTCAAAGGATCCGCCCGCCTCAGCCTCCCAAGTGCTAGTCTTTGAGTTTTCTTAATCATATACAGTATCCTACTTACATTTTTTATTATTTAAAAATTTTTTCCCCAGCTTTATTAAGGTATAATTAATAAATAAAAATTGTATATATTCAAGCTGTACAATATGATGATTTGGTATACATATGCATTGTGAAATGATTACCACAATTAAATTAACACAGTCATCACCACACTTAGTTACCCAACGAGTCTGCATGTGTGGTGAGAACACTTAAGATCTACTCTCCCTGTTTTAAATACTAGGTAATCTTGTCTACTGTATTTTGTACTTTCCTTTTTCTTTTTACTTATGGACTTACTGTCTTTAATTAAGCTTACAATCCCTTTGAAATGACAAAATTTCTTTTTGAGAAGTTCATAAATAGCTTTCTACAGAAGTCATCCTTTATTTTTTTAAATTATGAAAATAGAGTCTTTATAGACTATTGTGTATTTGATGTGAGCCAATGTCCTGCTTTTTATATTATTGCATTTTTTAAAACTATTTTTGGCACAAAATTATTACTTATCAATATATGTTAATACATTAAATTCTAAACACAGTAATTAAAGCTGTTAGTGTCACTGATATTTTTTCTTCTGGCAAAACTTCATTCATACCCAAATTGTTATATGCCATAATTTAAATTTGTAGGATGCACAGCTGAGAATTTAAAATGCCTTGGTGATATTTAGCTTCAGATGGTCAGAATAACATAACAGTAAAATGTTATTAATGTAACAGTTATTAGTATAATAGAGCTGTATCACTACATGGAAATTACAAGAACAAAACCTCTTAAAGACCAAAATCTGCAGGTGTGATAAAGGAGTAGAAGATATGAAACTCTAAAGTGAAACTACTTTCCCCTGCACTCAGTGTGACACCCTCATTTGATGTTCCGGTGATGTTTATTGAGCACCTGTAACATGCCAGGTCCTCAGGTAGGCAGTAGGCATGCAACTGAAATTTAATGTGCTCTGTACTTCAGGGAATTAGTTCATAGTCAAAATCAAGAGATTGAAAAGCAATACACCCATGTAAAATAATAATGTAATTATTTCTGTCAGTGGAAAGTATTATGGGAGTATTGGGAAGAATTAGTTGTGCTAGTCAGATTGGGAGAGGCTTCGCAGAGTTAACTGACATTTTAGCTGGATCTCTGATGGCAAAGGGAGAAAACAGCAGATGGCAAAGTATAAACTGAGGCATGGAATTGGCAGTCAGCATTCGTGGGCACTTACAGGACTGGAGAGATAACTGTGAATGTTAGGCTGGTGTAGTATACTGGGACATAGAGGCTGACATTGGTATGAGGTATGAAAATTTATTTTCTTTTATTTATTACTGTATGAAAATGAGTATAACAGTAATAATACTGTTAAATGGACTTTTTTTTTGTTAACCTTTGTGATCTAAGCAAATTTTTACAAATTTGTTCTGAGGTTTGTCTTTTGTTCTACTCTAGCTTGTTTGGGTAGAAGGCTTATTGAAACATTAAGTACTAGGGAATGTGAAAAACAGATTTTAGACTGGGCTTCCAAGAATGACTCTGAAAGTCACATTGCAGCACGGGCCAACGAAGGATATTGCCATCCCCACTGTGATTAGAAACCTAACTGCTGAATTGGGATGCTGCCACTCTGCCTCTGGCTCCAAGATGCTCTGTCTCTGCCTTGATCCCTACCAGCAGGGTACTTATAGTACCAAATCTGTCTCTCCTCCCAGTGTATCTGTGGTGCAGCCTAGATGATGTGCAGAATCTTAAATGCAAAGGAGTCTGGGAAATGTGGATTTTATTTTATTTTATTATTTACTTATTTTGAGACAGGGTCTCACCCTGTTGCCTGGGTTAGAGTGTAGTGGCATCATCATAGCTCACTGTAGCCTCCAATTCCTGGACTCAAGAGATCCTCCTGCCTCAGTCTCCCAAGTACCTGGGACCACAGGCACGCACCACCAGGCCTGGCTAATTTTTTTATTTTTTTGTAGAGATGGAGTCTCACTGTTGCCCAGGCTGGTCTCAAACTCCTGGGCTCAAGCAATCCTCCTTCCTCAGCCTCCCAAAGTGCTAGGATTGTAGGCGTGATCCATCAAGCCTAGCCGAAATGTGGATTTTAACTCTGCAGACTGTTTACTAGAATATGGTTAGGATACTTGTTGATGAGCCAATCCACATTAGATTTGTTGTGCTTTGGAGACTGGACTTGGCCACCAGTGTCAAAAAACTTAAAGTAAACAAGATAGAATGTCAGGATGTTAACTGCTCAAAGAGTTTTGTGTTTCTTATAGTAGTGAGTGTTTTTAAACTTATTATCCCCTCCCTTCCCTCTATACTTGTAAAAGTAGTATATAAACCTAGTATAATTAAGAAAGCAAAATACATGTAATTGTATTTCCTATAATTCTATCCCAGCTATAGGATGTTGTTGGGGTACTATATTGCTCATAGATATTATGACATGGATTTTTAAAAAGTGTTCTATTAGAAATTATCTGATATCATATGCAATAAAAACTGTCCTGGGCCACCTCCCCTCCAATACTTGACCTTTACCTGAGCACTGAGCAACTGTATCATAATGGCCAGTTTTTAAAGTTGTTTCATTTCACTACCCCAAAATAATTGTTATTTTCTACTTCCTATATACCGGTTTTATTATGTGAATATATATTGTGAGTTTGTGTATTTGAAAACAAATTGAGTACATATTCAGATACGTATATTTTTATGTTTAATGCTTAGTGATAGTGTTATTCCAGAAGTTTAATTCAACTTATTTTTTAGTTTACACACAGTAAAATTCACTCTTTTTGGTAAATAGTTCTATGAGTTTTTGCAAATGCATACTTGTGTAACCATCACCACAATCAAAATACAATGCAGTTTCTTTACCCCTCCCCCTGAGTTCTCCCCCTTTATAGTCAGTCCCTACCCCAGCCCTAACCATTGATTTATTCTCCATCCCTATAGTTTTGCCTTTTTCTGAAGTCTGTATAAGTAGAATCATGTAGTAATGTGTAACCTTTTTATTTTGGCTTCTTTCACATTATGTAATGTGTTTGGTATTCATCAGTTTTGTTGCATGTATCAGTAGTTTATTTTCATTACTTAATAGTGTTTCATTGTGTGAAATGTATCACAGTTTGTTTATTCATTCACCTATTGAAGGATGTTTAAGTTGTGTCTGGTTTTTGGTGATTATAGATAAAGTTGCTGTAAACATTTGCATCCTGGTTTTAGAATGAACATAAGTTTTAATTTCTCTTGAGTGAACAATAGCAGTGAGGTTGCTTGGTCTTGTGATAACCCTATGTTTAACTTCCTAAGAAACTGCCTGTGTTAACTTTGTACAATATTTTTGTAGCTAAGCTGAACTACATTTTCCAAAATTCCTTTCCCATTAGGGTGAACCGCAAGAGATATTCTTGTGCAAGATTTAGAGAGCAGAAATGAAGTGGTAGGCATTTTTGCAGCTCATACATGTTGTCATTTATCTGCTGGCTCACCTTGTTGCCATGAGGCAGTGGTGGAACTGCAATAGCTCCATCTTCCACAGGATCCTCCTTCAGCTTCTCTGACTTCAGGGCAGGGGGTGTAAGTGTATGTGCATGCGCCTGTTTAGCGTCATGAAGAGAGGCCTTGGCTTCTGCAGGACACCCATACCATCAGGGTCAAAGGCAGTGATTACCGACAAGGGGTTTTCCTGTCCTTGTGGGCTCCAGCTTGTGCTTGTGGGTTTCTACTTGTTCTGGCTTCCCTCAGTTTACATCCAGTTTCCCCTCTGACTACTTGCCTTGTGCATTCTAAGCTCTGGCATCAGGTGCAAAGACAGCCTTACATAAGAGACTGTTTAATTAGCTTCTGTAATTGTATAAGGTTAAATCCTTGTAACAAATTCTTCATCAAAAATAAAGATAAAAAGTAAGTAAATAAATTAATATGTCTCAGTGGTCCTGTTTCTCTGGTTGAATCCTGACTGATAAAGTGTTTTCCAAAGTGGCTGTACCATTTTGCATTCCACCTAGCAAAATATGACTGTTTCAGTTGCTTCACATCCTCATTAGCACTTGTTATTGTCATTTTTTTAAAAACCATTCAAATAGGTTTGCAGTAACATCTCATTGTGGTTTTAATTTGCATTTTTCCTATTGACTAATGATATTGAGCTTCTTTTCATGTGTTTCATTGCCATCATGTGTCTTTGGTGTAAAATATGTGTGCATATTATTTGCCCATTTTAAAATTGGGTTATTTACTTATAGATTTTGAGAACTCTTTATATATCTTGGATTCAAGGTTTTTTATCACATTTTCTCCCAGTCTGCAGCTTTTATACATTTACCTGGTATTCTGCAGCCTTTTCAACCTCATGCAGTAGTCATAGTAGGTTTTTTTGTAGATTCTTTGGGACTTTCTACATAGATGATCTTGTTACCTGCAAATAAAGACAGTTTGTTTTTAATTTCCCATCTGTGTGCCTTTTATTAATATTTCTTTTTCTTGCCTTATTGCACTGGCTCAGATCTCCAGTACAGTGTTGAAAAGAAGTGGTAAGACAACATCCTTTCCTTGTTCCTGATCTTAGGAGGAAATTATTCATTCTTTCACTTATGTGTGAGATCAGCTGTACGTTTTTTTTTTTAATATACCTTTTATTGATTTGAGCAAATTCCCCTCCATTCTTGTTTTCTGAGAGTTTTTGTCATGAATGGATATTGAATTTTTAAAGATATATTTTATGTATCAATTGTGATCTAAGGGTTTTTCTTTTTTTTGTCTCTTGAATGATGAATTGCCTTGACTGATTTTTTTTTTTTTTTTTTTAATTGTTGAACCAACTTGTGTTCCTGGCTGTCAGTTCCACTTGGTCATGAGGTTTGTTTTAATACAGTGCTGGATTTGATTTGTCAATATTTTGTTAAAGATTTTTCATCTATTTTTTATTTGTCTTTTTAAATTGACGAAAAATTTGTAGATATGCATCTGTGTTAATGAGGAATATTGACCTTTAGTTTTCTTTCCTTGTAATGTCTTTGGTTTCATTTCAGATCACTACTGACTTCTTAGAATGAGTTGGGAATTGTTCCCTTTTGTTCTGTTTTCTGCAACGGTGTAGACTTACTATTCCTTAAATGTTTGGTAGAATTCTTGAATGAGGTCCTCTCTTTTGTTGGAAGGTTTTAAAAACTGTGAAGTCATTTTATTTAATAGACATAGATCTTATATTTTTACCTTTTGTGTCTTTCAAAGAATTGTCCATTTTATCTTGTCTCTTTTATTATTAGTACAAAGTTATTCACAATAAGAGTTTATAATATTCTCATATTATCCTTTTAAGGTCTATGGAATGGGTCTATAGTTATCGCCATTCTTTCAGTCCTAATGCTGGTAATTTGTGTCTTCTCTCTTTTTTTCCTGATCAGTCTGGCTAGGAATTATCAATTTTATTGAACTTTGCAGTGAACAAGCTTTTGGTTTGATTGACTTTTCTCTATTTTCTGTTTCATTGATTTCTGCTTGTGTCTTTATTATTTCCTCCCTTCACATTACTTTGGACTTAATTGCTTTTTCTTTTCCCGGTATCTTCTTAAGATAGAAGCTTAGATCATTTATTTGAAACTTTTCTTCCAATATAAGCATTTATTGGTAGTAAAGCTGACAACGAATTCAGCTTTGTTTGTTTGAAAAACCTTACTGCTCCCTCTGAAAAGATACTACATTTTTTATAAAATTCACATTTTTCTTTTTCACTTGCAGTACTCTGAAGATGTCTATCTGGCATACTTAGTTTCTGATGAGAAGTTACTCTTATGTAATGTTTCTTTTTCTTTGTCTTTAAGATTTTCTCTTTACTTTTGGTTTTTAGCAGTTTTATTTCTACAATGTGTCTGCGTATGTCTTTCTTTGTACTTATTCTACTTGTAGTTCTCTGAGCTTTCTAGAACTGTACTTTGTTGGTTTTCATTAAGTTTAGATAATTCTTAGTCATTTTGTTTTTAAATATCCTGCTTCCTCATTCCTCCTTCCTTCCTCCTCTTTCCTTCTTCCTTCCTTCTTCCTCCTTCTTCCTTCTTCTACTTCTTCCTTTCTTTCTTAGTGACAGGGTCTTGCTATGTTACCCAGGCTGGTCTTGACCTCCTAGCCTCAAGCAATCCTTCCACCTCAGCATCGCATGTTGCTGGGATTATAGGCATGAGCCATCCCCCAGTTCATGGATGCTCTTATTTCTTTTCACTCATTTTTTTGTCGGTGTTTTAGTTTGTATACTCTTCTAGCACACTGATTCTTGCTGTGTCCAGTATACTGATGAATTATTTAAAGGAATTTTTCAAATATGATAGCATGTTTTTCTTTCTTACATACACATATATATATATATAGTTGTTTTATTTTTAAAAATAGAGATGGTGTCTTGCTCTGTTGCCCAGGGTGGAGTGCAGCAGCTATTCATAGTTGTGATCATAGTGCCCACTATAGCCTCGAACTCCTGGGCTCAAGCAGTCCTCCCGTCTCAGCCTCCTGAGTAGCTGGGATTACACACTTGCGCCACAGTGCCCGGCTCTAACATTTATATTTTGTGCTTTTTTATCTCTGTTGAAATTTCCCATCTATTCATGCATGCTATCTACCTTTTCAATTAGCTCCTTTAATATATTAATCATAATTAAAGTTTCTGTCTGATATTTCCAACATTTGGGGCCATACTGGGGTCTGGGTCTGTTGACTATGCTATGTCTTGAGAATGAGATATTATTTTCTTGCCTTTTTGTATGCCTTATGTTTTTGAGCAAATGTAGAATATCTTGTGTAAACAACAGAGATTGAGTTAAATAGTATTTATACTCTGCAATGAGCATGTCATGTCTCTTTTTAAGCCATTAGTGTGGGGGATTGAGTCCATCTAGTCACTAAGTTGTACCAGGTTTGGATTTTATTGTTCTAGTTATCCTACAGGAAGGCCTAAAATTTCTTGTGCTGCCATGACCTTTTTGAGCCTCACAGCTCCTCCAGAGTCTAACTGTGAGTTACCGTGCTCTTGACAGGTATGTCCTCCACCCAGTAGAAAAGTTTCCCTACCTGGTTAGTTCCCCTAGCACTTCACCCAATCCTCAGCCTAATGAGTTTCACTTCCCTGCCATTCTGCAGAATTATTCAAACAAGCCAGTCACATCCTCCAGTGAGAATCTTCTGCAGGAACCAAGGGACACCTTACCCTCTTGTTATTACTAAGCCTTATATCCACACACCTACTTACTGGTTCACTCTGTTCCCAAGTGTAACTCCCTTGTGGCCCTGCATGGTGTGCAGTGTCCTCTTCTCCTGAGCTGTGAGTTTATGTGACTGGTAAACTGCTTTCAATCTCATGTGTTTGGTCCCAGGTGCCCTGCGTTATGTGCTGTGTGCTTAGCCATCGTGCACTGTTTGGGGGGCTGATCCCTCCCTCACCAACAGGATGAATAGGAGGTGCTCTGAACAACCACAGACTTCAAATTCTTACATATGCTTACTATGGGGCCTGGAATGTTGAAGGGTCCTCCCCAACACACACAGGTTCCTGTCCCAACCTCAGCAGCCCCTGCACTACAGAGAGCCTGTCTCAGAACTTTTGGCTCCAAAACCATTCTCAGCCTCCTAGCTTTACTCCAGCAAAATGGATGCCTTGTGCACCATCCTTTCTATCCCTGTTCAATTCAGTTCTGAATTTAGGTGTTATCCACATACATCTGAGTACAGAAATACATCACAAAGGACTCATAGAAATATAACGTTTGGCTGTCCAGCCGCTGCAGTATAAGAAAGTGAACTAGATAGAAGGAGAGTGAGCAGGCCCATAATTGGAGACAACAGAATCCATTTGACTGAATTAGTTTAAGCAGAATGAAATTTATTACAGAGTATTAGAAGGCTAATGGGAACTCCAGGAGGGCCATGAATCCAGGTTTAGATGCTCCACAGCCAGGAGCAGTGACGCCAAGAGTGCAGCGGAATGGTGCCAACCCTTTGATGGCACCGTTCTAGCAGATAGCCCATTACAGCATCTGCTGCCTCCACCACCAATCTTGCTTAGTTCCTGCTCCATCTTGAGTCTTGTCAGTCTGTGCCTACATATATATCTAGGGTCTATCCTAGGACACTGTTCTGCTTCTTACCAGTTTTATATTGGCTAGAGTGCTTTTGATTATAATTGAAAGAAGCCATCTCTCCTTCCACTCAAAGTAGTAAACCAGACGTTCACCTTAATGTTCTGCCCTCCAAAAGGATCTCCCTTCACTGTGCTTCAGAGCCACTCCTGCATGGGGCTGAATTGCTGCAACAGTATAATTCTAATTGGTGCCAGTATTGCAGGCAAAGTCATCTGTGACATTCAGATTTTTTCCTCTTCAATGGATATATCAGGGAACTTCCATAAGTTCAGGGAACTCCCAAGCAGCCAAAAATGAGTGTTGAGGGAGAAATGATACTGCACCAGGAGTAGACACACTGGGACATATGACTTGTATCTTCATGACCTACCACTTCTCTTTGATGAGAGAGTCATGGTGCTACACACAGCCGATTTGGACTATGTATAAGATAAAATACAGTTCATGGTGAAACCCATGTTACACGGTCACTTTGCTACCGTTTCTCAGACTTCCAGGTAAATGCATGCCAGGCCTATTTCTCAAAAGAAGAATGATGATAGGAGTTCTTAGCTTGCTTAAGAACCCTAGGGGACTATGCCATGACTGTCCTGTGAGGTCTTACTGAAGGCTTTTTACATCATCTTTCAGACACTTTCAACTCCATTAGATGAACACATTGGATTTGAGAAAACTTTTGTTTTAGCTGCAATCCAGATGCCAGTGGTTGTTTCAATCTAGTCCTGTAAGGAGACCACATTTGTAACTACTGTTTGAATTGCTACCCAATTAAACCTAAAAAAAAAAAAAATCCCTTTCTCCAAAGTCCATCTGTTTTCTCTTCAGACCAAACAAGTGTGAGTTGAATGGGGAGGTGATAGGAATGACATGGATGTTGTTCATGTGGGTCACAGGCAGACACCTGTGCAGTGAGTCTAGACAGTGCTGTTTTAACTCCCTTATAGGCCATGAGGACAAGTTAGATGGAATCAGAGTGAAGGCTGTGACAACTAAAAGATTGTGTTATCAGTCATTCATATCATCATGACAGTTTGAACTGCCCTCGTTAGCATCTTGGATGACTAAGGATCCCCCTTTACATGGGGACATACTGAATGTGTATATTCTTCAGTTGTGAGTCTCATGAGCTGGAGCTCATTTGGCCATTTGTGAATATTTATGGAAAACAGCAAAGGCAAGCTTCCTATTTTTCTAATAGGATGCACACTTGGCTATGTTCTTTTTCAGAGATTTAGGTTTTTATTTTATTTACAACAAAACAAGTCAAAAAAGAGTAATTTTGAAACGAATGAGAAATATGCTGGAGACTAAATGACACCCAGTTGCAGCTGACATCTTTAGAAGTTAAAGTAACTCAGGCTAAGACTATTTAAATATAATTTCTAATATTGTGCTGTAGCCCCCACCTGTAACCTGAGATCTTTCCCAAGTAAGTCATGAAATATTGTCAGTCATAATGTTTATAATTTTTAATAAAATGGGAGGTGAGAAATGGGATATGTTGTATTAGAGTCTCTTACTGAATATAACTTGTTTGGGGTACCTTTTGCTAAGAATTAATTTAAATTTTCTCAAACATTTCTTGTAGAATGAATCTTCCATGTGGATATTTGCTTCATTATTTTAAAAAAATGGTTTTAAAAGATAGCACTTTCTATAGTATTAGTAGCATGTTTTAATTATCATGTTACTGTATGCTAACATATAGTATGTGTCATATTAATATTTTTTCAGCTCCCTTGGAAATCATTGACTAGCATCATTGAATATTATTACATGTGGAAAACTACTGACAGATATGTGCAGCAGGTAATTTTCTCATAACACTACCAATATGATTACATTAAAATGAACTTTCTGTTTATATTTTAATATTTCTTAGCAGTGTTCTAATTTTAAATTTGCTTTGTTTGCCTTACATTTTCTAGACTTTTAAACTATATGACTTAATATCTTTAGGTTATTATTTTTTTAGTCTGAGTATTTCCTTAACTTCAGCATTCATTATTTAAAATATTTTGGAAAGATAACAAGGAAAGATACCACTAGAGAGGCATTATTTTCTTTGTATGTGACTGGTATTTTATGTTTGTGGATAAACAGATGGATACTGCCAAAGATGTGATGCTAGCACAAACCTCTTCAACAAGTTATTTTTATGAAGAATTGAAATTTTAGACCAATGCCATCAACCATATAATTTGGGATATTTTAAAAAATCTTTTGTAACTTCCTTACATAACATTTGTGTGAATATATCCCCTGACCTTAACTGTAGTAGTTAGTCTTACTCATTTGATGTTTTGGTACTACACATTAAGTTTTTTTCTCAAATTATTTCTAAAAATAGGGAATGATTTAAGTTTTGAATCCTTCTCAAATGCCCTAAATTCAGGTAACTCTGTCAGTTACTTATTTTGAATAATAATGCTACCTTTGGGGGAAAGTACATTTTCCTGAAATGACCTCAGTCAGTACTTGTTTTATATTCTTATAGTCACATGTCAGAACTATAAAGAAAGGCAAATATATTTAACACAGACGTTATTTTTCTTAAGTATGTAGGTTGCACCGTGGCAAGTGTTAGATGCTGTAAAAATACATTTTAAGGATCCCTTTAAAAAGTGAGTTGTTGAGGTCATGAATTAGTGAATAGATACTCATGACTTGTTGAAACATTTCCAGTGTCAATATCATATATAATTCAAAAAGTGCTTATTTCAAACAACTTAGATAGAAATGAAGACCATGTAGACTGGAAACCTGTGTTATTTGAATCAAAAAAGAGTCTCTAAAGATGGTGGAAATGATGGCATTGAGGGTGGTTGAAAATTTGATAATATTCTTTCCCAAAATTTCAACTCTGTTCTAAAAGTTTCAGGTTATCCCCCTAAGTGTTTTTGTTTTCTCTTCATTGGGAAAATGGAGGATAACCTTATATTCTAATTTGTCTTAATTTTGGACATTGACCATATGTTATTTTCTTTCCCTATTTGCCTTTGTTATTGTGCTGATCAGTGTCTGGTTTTAATTATATAATCTCTTTCCCATTCTTTTCCCTGCATTTGGCTCATAACTGGTTGCAATGAAATCTTACATGAGTTCAGCCAAGATTTAAAGTTTATTGCATATCTCCCAATATTTGAGGGTAAATGCTTATTTAAGTCTACTTAGAATAGATACAGTCTCTTTCTATTGCATGGATTTTGGAAACATACCATCTCTGAATATTTTTCTAAAAGCAAAGGTTATGTAGTTTTTCTCTCTCAGAAAGGCAATTAAGAAATAAAATAGAAGCTAAATTTGAAAAGTAAAAATGGTTACTTTAAAAGTTTTATTCACTGCCGGGCGCGGTGGCTCACGCCTGTAATCCTAGCACTTGGGAGGCCGAGGCGGGAGGATTGTTTGAGCTCAGGAGTTCGAGACCAGCCTGAGCAAGAGCGAGACCCCGTCTCTACTAAAAATAGAAAGAAATTATCTGGCCAACTAAAATATATATAGAAAAAATTAGCCGGGCATGGTGGTGCATGCCTGTAGTCCCAGCTACCCGGGAGGCTGAGGCA
>CM052437.1:28996898-29017409 GCA_028533085.1 Varecia variegata
AAGTGGATTTTTCTGTCACCTCATTCTAATTTTTCTCCCCTCAACTGAAGGCCCATACTGCTAAAAGGATCAATATAAAATTACCTATATTATAAGCATATAGATTATAATAATGATAGAAGCAGTCACTTGTAAGATTCAGAGCATATATTATTTTGTTTTATTTTGTATTTACCTTCATGAGTCATTGAATTTTACATATAGAATCAGATTCTTAAGATAATTTTACCTTGAGTTTTAAAACGACAGTGTTTCAGCAGCCATCTACTCAAGTTATTTTTTTCAGACAAGCAACTAATGAATTCTTAACTAGCATCTAATTGATTCTTACATCATCTCCCTTTTTATATGTACCTTGTTACAACCTCTTCTGCATATCCCTTGATCTTGGCTTGTTAGTGAGATTAAGTGTTAATAACCTGGTGTCTATGGGCAACCATGTCTGGTCCACGGGGAGCGTATAGGTCTATTTTCAGTAAGCTTTCCTTGGTTTCTCAATAGCAGTGTTAACCCCCACCCCCACCCCCCAAAACATTAAGAATCACTATGATGCAGTGTGAATGTACTTTCAGGTCAGAAGTTTGTAATTCTAAACATATTGATGGATCAAGTGTTCTAATTAGTGCATTTTAGAATAATATGTCATTATGTTGGGAAAGGAAAGACGTTTTTCCCTGTGAGTTGAGACTTAGAAGCAGTGTAGAAGTTGACCCCTTCTGTGGCTTCTGACCTCAGCAGCACCATCCCAACCAGTGACATAGTCTAAGTTTATGGGATGATAGACTGTGTCAGAGTGAAGAAGTGGAGAGCTAAGGAGATAAACTCTCAAGTTGATGGGGAGAGCGTAATTCTGAGTTCTTGACTTACACGGTAATCCCGTGTAGAGGAAATTGGTTTTAGTTACAGCTCTACTCTGACCCTTACTCTCATTGAGAAACCTGTGTCGAGGCATATAGTATGGCAAAAGGGGGAATCTTTGCATATGCATAAAATATCTTAAAGAATATGTAAGAAGTAATAACATCTCTGGGAAGGGAAACTGGGAGGCTGAGGGTGGAAGATTTACCACTGTTCATCCTTTTAAAACTTTTCAGTTTGAACCATGGGAATACGTTTCCTATTTTAAAAAATTATTTAAAAACTGTAACATATGGTATGACCCACATGTGTTTAAGAATATGTACATGTAAGATATATGTAGGAAAAAATGATTTCTTAAAATTAATTTCCCCAAATACCCAAATATTTTAATAATAAACCTTTATATATGAATATGTAAGTCCATGCCAAAAGTTACTAACATTAGTTAAATGCCTGAGCCAGTTCTACCATGTAGATAGTGCTTAAAATGGATTGGTTAAAAAAAAACAAAAACAGATTGGTAGACCAAAACATAGAACATTGCATAAAGAAAAGTACTATGTTCTTTACAAGATTTGTGGTCCAGCAGCAAGGCTGCAAGACAACATCAAGTTTAGATGTCCTGGATCTTGTCTTTGGTGCCCCAAGAACACTATGATGGGATAACGGTGTTCCTCCTTTGTTATTGCCAGCAGACATTATTTCCGAGTCACCCAGGTGACTTCCTCAAAGATCTACAAAATCATCCAAATACCTGATGAGCACAAGATTATCACAAAATGAGATTCAGGATCCTCATAGGTTAAATAGAAGTAGATGTATTAGCAGCATTGCACAGGTGAAACTATTTTAGTATATGTGCTGCCGAAGTGAGCAAATAGATGAAACTAAAGTGCATAGAAAAGTAGATCCAAATGATTTGCCTTCCATCTTGGCAGCTTGCATAGATAGTTGAGTGGTTTGAGTTGATAATACACCAGACTTGAATGGCAGCAGTATTTGCCAGTGTGTAGTTATTTGGGAGGCACCTGGAGCTATTTTTCTGTATGTTAATTCGACTTTGGAAGTATCCAAGACTCCGTTTCATGAGAAACGTGTTTTATCTTTCATGAGAGTTTCCAGAGATTTCGTAGAAAAGTTACTATTAGTAATAGCGTAAGCTTTTCTGAAATTTTAAGCTCTAAACATTAGGAGAGAACAGTTTGGGTTTGCTTCTTTTGGTGTTTTTGGTAGATAGTTTATTTTTAATAAAAAATTTTTTTGAATGGATACTTTAAATTTTTCTGTAGATACAAAAGCAGTTACAAAGCTCACCACCTTTCCCATTCCTGATTTACCCTCTTCAGAGGTAACCATTATCACCATTGTCTTAATTATCCAAAGGTATTCTCTGCATCTAGAGGACTCTAGGTGTATTCTTTGTTTTTATACAAATGTTAACCTACTGTCTATACAGACAGGTGTCTATACTGTTCTGCATCTTTTTGTTACTTATCATGCCAGTACATTGAGAGCTACCTCGTTTTTTTGTCAGCTGCTTCATAATCTATTTTTGTACCATAATTTTACCAGTTTCCTATTAAAAGTTTTTAAGTTGTTTCCAATTATTTTCTATTACAAATAATGTTGCAACAGATATCCAGATAACATTGTAAGGAATGTGTCTTACAAGACACATCTCTAAAAGTCTGGGTCAAGGCACATGCAGTTTGAATTTTGATAGTCATTACTCAGTTGCCCTCAGAAAAACTCCAGATTACTCTCCCACCCACAATGTCTAGAGAATGCTGTTTCTCTAGAACCTTGCTGACAGTATTACCCATCTTTGAAACCCTTGACTGATTGACAAGTGACCTTAAAGTTTTATTAGCTTGCATTTCTCATTTTGAATGTATGTATTTGAAAGCTGCTTTTATTTACTTTTCTGTCAACTGTTTTTGCCCCTGACCTATTTTGTTAGAAGTCTTATTGACTTGTGGGAACTTTTTATATTTTAACAAAGTTAGCTCTTGAACTGTGATATGTGATGCAAATATTTCCCCCTTTCTGTCTTTAACTTTGTTTATTATATATTTGCCAAGCAGATTTTTAAAAAAACGTAGCTGAATTTATCTAAAAAAATTTTATGGCACCTAGGTTTTGTGTCTTGTTTAGAAATACCTTTACAGTTCTATAAAGGAATTCTACTGATGGTTTTATTTTGACAGGGATCTTAAAAGCCCATGTGAGATGTTTTTGTGAATATAAATTCAGTGTGTATATTTTGCAGTGTTTCTATTTCACTTCCAAAACACTGCAGGAAAATAGCCATGAGTTGCAATAAAGTATTAATAACAGCACTTTTCCAGGTTTACCTCAAGGAGATATAAGTTATTCTCTAGGAAGCTAAAGAAATGTGCTTGGTGCCCAGTCTCGCCACTCAAGTGAGGTTCTCCCTCTGGGCAGATTTTGATTCCTTCTGGGTTCTTTGGGTCTCGGGTTGCTTGCTTTATCTGTGCATTTCAAATACATACCTCTCTGTTTAAGTATAGTTAGGTAAGTAATTTGGAAGCAAGGACTGACTGACAGCTGGCACCACTGTTTGGTGTGGCCTTGAGTGCAGACTTGGGTTCCTTCTGGCTGACTCAAGTGTGGGCTAGATAATCCCAGTTATGATCATTCCCTCAGGGCAAACTGATTTCTCCTACTGAATAGCTGCAACTTTTCTTACGTTAAACAGTGACCAGGTAGCCTTAGCACCTTTCCTTTTATTTCTTCATAGTTGAGACTAATCATTCTTGCCACCAGCTACTTTCTTCAAAATGTAATGAGGATGAGTGAAACATGGATCCTTCTAAAGAGCTTTGATCTCCCTCCAGAGGTGCTCTGTGATGTAACTTGTCAGTTGGAGCATCACATAATTAATCCTACTAGTTTAATGAGAAATTGGAAACAAATTAATACAGTTTAAAATGAAATATCTTTGGCTATTGTGCTGATGACCCCTTTGATGGATGAGTAGATTGTTGCCAAGGTGATGGTAATATGCATTGATGTCTATCGATTGCAGCCCTATCAGCAGTTCTCCTTTGGACCTTACAGACTGGAATGAAGAGCAAAGTTAATCTTATTACTAGTAATACAGTGATTGCTTTTGTCCAAGACATTGAGGAAATAACCAAGATGATTTATTCAAGCTTTATTTTATAAATAAGAAAGAAAATTTTCTCTTTATCCCAAATATAATTTGAATTTCAGGTGAATTAGTAATATTATCAAGAAATTATGTAGTAATAACTCTCATGATTTGACATGTGTTTGATCCTTGCAGGGTTTGGTTTGGGTAACTTCCTGATGTTTATTTAGATTACTCCTCCAAAATATACTTACTACATTTCTGCCTGTATCTTTACTACTATTCAAATACAGGTGAAAATCTTCATGGCTTAGTACTTTATTTTTCCCAGAGGAATCAAAAGTATAGGAGGAGGAGAAGTTGGATCATTTATAGTTACCAGTGGTTACATCATAATTAGCCAGTGCTTATTATTGAATATTCAGATCTCTGATGTTTGAGGCTTTCTGCAGTGTTTTGTCTATTTTAATGTTTTTAAAAAAGTTTTCTTGGTGAAAGAGATGGCTAGAGCTCATGAAAAAGTCAATTTTTATTTTAAATTATTTGAGGTTCCAGAGTGAATTGTACATTTTAACACTAAGTGCAAAGAATTCCTATGGATGTCAAAGAAAATTTCTTGTGTGTATACCTAGGAATGTGGTCTCGGTTTACAAAAGGAAAAATTCTCTAGTAGAACAGAAAATCTGTAGGACATTTCTGTTAAATATTTAAAGGCATGAACATACTAGAATCATACCATCTAAAGCTACTCTGTTAAGCTTTATGACAATATCTGTGAATTTTTAAAAAAGGTTTCAATATATAATTTGTTTTGTCCCATCAGACTCTTGTTTTTATAACTTAACTTTTTGGTATGAGAAACAGCCACATTATCCACCTACTCTTCCATCCTAATGACAGCTAATTATACCACACACAGTGTTTGTATTGTATGCTTTATTTTCCTCTACCCGAAATGTCATGATAGAGTATGAATGTGATGAAAACTTTTCTGAGCTAATATCCATTCTCAGTATCTTACTATTCTGACTGATGGATGAAATACTCTGCACACAGGTAACCTTTTAATCTCAGTGCTAATGATATCCTAGTAGGATATCAGGGATGGAAAACCAGTGATAAAACCAAATGGCCCACTATTACCCTCGTGAGGTTCTCATCTAACAGAATTGAGTTTCGCCAAGATAGGTGAAGACTTCTCAGTGGGTACCTCCTCTACCTAGAGCAGGGATGGGCAAGTGTGTAGCTTTATTAGCTGCCGTTTTTCTTCAATGTCAGATTAATCTTACATTAGGACTGATTCCACCTTGTACTTTATGGGCATTTTTCTACCATAATGTAGAAATGCCATGGCTAGAAAGGAAGCACGTTAATTTCAGTTTTCAGGTGGGTGCACACAGAAAGCATGAATGTGTAGAGCACGTGTTAGCTATACCCACATAGGCTTTAAAGTGAGTGTTCTCCATGTAAATCTCTCATTCAGCATTTGGGAACCAGAAATAGAAGCAGTTTTCTCAAACCCCAAAGGAAATTGTGTGGGAATCTGGTGGCTATTTCGTGCTGTTTTCCGCTTGCACCTTTTATTTCTGCAGTGTGTGTAGTCTAGGTAGAGAAATCTGCCTCATTTGTTGTCTCCATGTTTCTTTCTCTCCTCAGATGCAGACAGACATGCTGAGCTATCTGGAAGTCCACTGAAAAGCAAAAGCACTAGGAAACCTTTGGCATGTATCATTGGGTATTTAGGTGGGTATTTTCTAATAGAGAAGAAACTCAAAGAACAATTTCTGAATATCAGAGATATTTGGCCATTCTAAATGGACATATCTAAACTAAATTCAAGCCTTTCAAATACCTGAAATTGGATTCCTTCAAATATATAGTCAGTTTATTTTGTTTTAGAAACTTTTGTTACCAACACACAGTTATGGTATATGTTTACTTTTTCCCAAAAAATCATTGAATAAAAATATATTCATGGAAATTAATACAGATTAAGTAAAAGGGGGAAAATAAAAAGCATTCAATTATTCCTTTGGATGAGTAGTCTTAATATTATTCTTTAGATCTTTCCACTACTTCTAACACATTTCACCCGTCCTTTTAAATAGAGAATTGGTTATTTACTTTTTTTTAAAAAAAAATGAGATTAAACTGATTTTTAACCTATGTTAAAAATATTTATAGTTTTGGTATACTTAAGGTTACTTTGAAACAGAAGTCTTTGTATTGCTTTCCGGTTCTTACCATGCCATCTAACTCAGAAATCTCCAAAGGCAATGATTCCATTTACGTGTTGAATTTTCACAATTAAGAATAGTATAAGGCTGGGTGTGGTAGCTCACGCCTGTAATCCCAGTACTCTGGGAAGCACAGCCGGGAGGATCACTTGAGCTCAGGAGTTTGAGACCAGCCTGAGCAAGAGCGAGACCTTATCTCTACAAAAAATAGAAAAAATTAGGTGGGTGTGGTGGCACATGCCTGTAGTCCCAGGTATTTGGGAAGCTGAGGAAGGATTGCTTGAGCCCAGGAGTTTGAGGTTGCAGTGAGCTGTGATGACGCCACTGTACTCTAGCCCGGGAGACAGAGGGAGACTCTGTGCCCCCTCCCAAAAAGAGAATAGTATAAAAAATTCCTAGGCAATAATCATAACTGCTTTTTTTAAAACAAAGTTTTAAAATAAATAACTTACAAAATAATGGTTCTTCATATACCTAGAAGCAAGAATGGCTTGTTTTCCTGCTTCTAATAATCTCTTTTTCATTTTCTCAGTAAAGTGAGATATCTACTCAGAGTTGCTGTGTCAGGAAGATTTATAATTATGAAGTGTTCAGACTTCAGACATCCAATCTTTTAAAAATCAAAGTGTAGCCTTGAATTTGGTATATTATCTGGTCCTTATCAGAGTGTCCTAGGAGTGAGAAGCTCAAAGCTCCCTCTTTGTTGTTACTCTGCCACCTTATTTCTCATTTTGTTCCTCCAGGGCTAAAGAGTTGCTTTGGTATCCCTTGAAAATATTACATGATTTTTGTAGGCATGACTTAGGTCATGGTGGTAATGTCCTTGAAGATAGCTGTCTGTATTTCTTTGTAGGACTGACTCTTGTAAATCCCTTCCTACCTTGCAAGAGAAAGCTTCTGATCGTAAAAAATAGAATATAACATTGCCTATTAGTCAGCCTTTCCATGGATAATTGTGTGTTCCTTCTGTGGGCAAATTGGTCTCTATACCCACTAGATAAGCCCAAAACTGTGCTGTCCTTACTAGCTGAACCATATGTTCAAGATGCTGTATTAACTGATTTGGGGAAAAACAAGGTGAATAAGAACCTTCACCTCAAAAATCTTAGTCTAGTGGGGAAAGTATACAAGTAAGAACAGTAAAACAAAGGATTAGATCCTATCAAAGAATTACAGGTAATATGCATTGGGCACTTGGAGGAAGGAATAATTATTTCTGATGAGTGTTAGGGCAGACTTCTTGAAGAAAGTAATAGTTAATCTCAGCCTTGAAGGACTTGTAGGATTTGAATAGATGGAAAAATAGGAAAAGAGTATTTTCTTCCAGAGTGAGGCCAAGAGAACCAGATGAACAAAGGCTCCAGTGAGTCCAAAGACCTGAATGCAGGTTGTCTGATCTGGATGGAGCATAGTGTATGGAGGTTGTAACAAAAAACAAGGTTGACAAACCTTCAATGCCATGTTGGGAAAAAAAAAATAACACTTTTGGGAGTAGTATTTAAGCCATGTATAAATTCTGGCAAGTGTAGGATTTTGACCAGAGCAAGAGGTAGTAATTCTAACAATCCCAGTGGCTGTTCTTAAATTTCAGTAAATAAGGCTGATATCTCACCCTCAGCTTGGGCAGAGGGGTGAGTAGTCAAGAGTGGCTTTCGTGTAGTTGGCATGCTTGTTAAACTGGTTAAGCTTTGGAGAAAAGATTGCCTAGTATTAGTAATAGACTGAGGTTCTTAAATCCAGTTCCTCCAATTTTGCAATTCCTGTCCATCTACAATAAATGTAAGTGGTTCTGGGCTACATGGTGGACAACAATATACTTCACTTAAACACACATATATAGACACATTGCAGTTTTGTGATATATCCTTGGTAAATGTGTTTCTTCTACCTCTTTACTATTGTATTTGGACTTTGGTTTCAGATTTCATCTATATCAAAATGTACTAGGCTGGGAGTAATTGACCCTGGTCCCATACCCCATTTGCAGAGTCAGAGAAGGAATCCTGTTTTTCAGAAAGCTAACACACCAGACATCCTGCCTGGTTTGACAGAGCACAGAGGTGTTTTTTTACTGAGGCTACCTCCCAGATAACCTTTTGATTTCTAACATCTTGAGGAGTCAGATGCTTTATTTCCTTAGTAAATCTCATGTTGTAAGTGACCTTCTGAAGTGGCTTTTTTTTCTCTTATATTCACAACCTGGGGCTCAGAGCTCCAGCCAGCAGGGGAAGAACCAGCTTACTTGATGAGCACAGCCATGGCAACAACAGCACTTGAAGCTGATTCATTATGCAAGTCTGTAGCTGGCTCATAAGGAACTGACTCTCAGCTCATTTAGAGATAAGATGTGTGCTTATTAGCCAATGTAAGTGCACACAGAGATTTTTAATGTCATGTTCTGAGTGGAGAAACCTTTCTTCCCCATCAGAGATCCATCCTGCGAAGAAATCTAATGTAATTCGATCTGCACCAAGCCTGCAAACGCCAACTACCAAGCGGATGCTGACCACCCCGAATCACACGTCTCTGAGCATTCTGGGGAAAAGAAACTACAGTCATCACAATGGTCTGGATGGTATGTAAGCCCAGGAATTCCGGAGGCTGTACTGTGCTGCGTGTGACTGCCATGTCCAGGAGTGTATACAAACAGGTTCTACTCCATGGTTCATCTAAATGTGTGGTAGGGGAATAAGGAGGAACACTGCCACTTGCCACATTGTGCCAGGGGATATTTCTCCATCCCATCAGGACATACCTTTTTGCTCACATCTCCTATTAGGAGGCTGTTTGGAGATGAAGTCTGTATTTAGCAGGTTGCTTCTGCTGGGTAATAATGTTCTTGCTGTGATGCACACTTACTGTTCATTTAAGTTTTCTTGAGCAGAAGTGATTATTTTGCCTTATATCTGAGACATCAGTGTTCTCTGGAGGCTCTTCAACGTTCTGTGGATCATTCTGAAATTGGCATTTGTCCCCTACTTCTTCCACCTTATAAATTTTTTTAATTGCTCAAGAGTACTACAAGGCAATAAAGGAATTGCCTGGGTGATGTCCTAAATACAGAAATAATAATTTGTTTGAAATGGAAAAACAGAAATATCACCTCTTATCCAAAGTACTTCTCTTGGACTCAGCCATATGATGCCTCTTCAGGTGAGATTGAATTATCTTCCCATTTGGACTATAAACACAACCATAATAAATCATCCAGGCAGTATGTATTGTTCATTTCACTAGTCCTGGAGTTTAAAGCTGTCTTTATTGTTTCAATGTTGGCATTTATTTATGAATAAAGCTCTCTCCAGGCTTGTCATGCCTTATGGAACTCTTAAATTCTTTCAGTGACAGTAAATTATTTATAATGATGCCCTAGAGCAAGGATGCCAAGTAGACCTTCTAATAATAATTTCTCATGGTCATTTTCCTTCAGTATGACTTTTTTGATGGTCATAATCCTGTCAAAAATGAGGAAAAAATCAAGGGTGAGTACAGTTTGCATTTAAAAGGTATCAATGTGTTATAGCTATGGTTTTAAAGAATTTAGCTACACAGCAGTCTTGCAGAAACACTTTCTTGCTAATGAGAACACTGGCCATCCTTGCTATAATATGCCTGATGTCTAGACAGCAGAAAACCAAGGAAGGATTGTGTGAGATTGATTTCTCTCCAGCTTTTCCTTGCCCACAGCTTGGATTCAGGCTTAAATGGAACCTGGAATGTTTCTTTTCCATCTTATCACTTCTCCCTGACCTTTCTAGGCATATAGTCCTGCTATAGAAAGCATAAAGTAAATTGTTTCATTGTATGTGTGCGTGTATACACACACACTACAAACATACACAAACACACATATATGCATACATATATATAACATATCTATTTTTTCTTTATGGTAAAAAGACTGTCATTGTGACTGATGTTAGAATAGCAGCTTTCTGCTCACACCCTGTGGTCATTCTGTACCCCAGTCTCAGCCCTGCATGATAGCTTCTGTTGCTTTTTCCTCAATCTCACAGATACTGGTTTCCTTGGAATTTCTTTAAAATGCCACCTTGTAGCGTTCTCTCTCGGGGGCTGGTTTTTCCCCATTTCCCTCTGGATGAACGCTGCTGCAAAATCATTGCGTCTCTGCTCTGAGCAAGAGGAATGGACAGGGCACACAAGGACATGAATCCTTGGTGGAACATAGATGGAAACCTTCAGCCTTTTTTAGGAAAGACACCCATCTCATTTTCTGAAGAAACCTAGCTGCTGAAACACTTCTTTCTTCAAGACCCATTTGTCTTTGCTCTCCTGTCATGGTATGGAGAGAAAGACTGATGACATGTGCCTGGCACTGTGCTAACTCCCTTACTGTGTTACTTCATTTAATTCACGTGACAGGAAGTTCTGGGAGGTCAGGGAATTTGTTTTGCATACCATTGTGTCTCTATGCCTAGCACAGTTCCTGGCACTTAGTAAGTGCTCAATATATATTAATTGTATAATGGAAATGATTGGGAAAAACGCGACCCAGAGAGGTGAATTAAATTTTCCAAAGTTACCAGGTACTGCACGGATGGATTGGGATTCCCACTCAGATGTGACTGATTTCAGAATCTGTTCGTTTAACCACTGTTATAAATTAAGTTGTGGCTCTCAAACATGCTGTATTAAGTTCCATCAGCGAAGTAGAAACTACACAAGTTATTTTAACAGCTAATTTAATGTAGGAAGTCAATATGACAGATACTGGAGGACAGAAGAGGTGAAGAGAGAACGTGGGAGGGCACAGGAAACAGCAGCACCCCTAGGGTTGGGAGAGCACAAGCAAGAAGTTGGGGTTATCACAACCTAGAAGGTCAAGGGGGGCCTGCAGGAGCCGGAACCCAGCCTTGCGGAGAAGGCCCTGTGCCGCCAGCGCAGGCATCTCTCAGGAGGGTGAGAAGCCTGCTTCCGGGACTAACTACCGCTCCTGGCTGGGGTGGCGCTAACAGGAACCGGAAGTAGCAGGTGCCCCCTCCCTCCTCAGCCCCGCGGGCTCCCTCTAGGGACCTCTTCTGGCGTAACAGGGAGGCTGACGGCGAAGGAGGAATGGATTGCAGAGTCCCATCCAGCCTCAGTGTCAGCGGAGTTTGGATGGGTGAGTGTGAGCTGAGAAACAGAAAGTGCCCACATTCTTGTATTACTGATGGATCTTTTCCTTGGGATAGTGGGCCTGTTTCTTATTTCCTCAGGATATAGGATCCTGACTAACCCGAGTTTCCAAGATGAACTCACAGTCCTGGGAAAAATGTTTGGATAATAGTTTTTGTGGGGTAGTTATTACCATCACGTACTGAAATAGAGAGAAACAAACTCATGGGAAAGCCTTGCCCTATGTGATCCAGTAATAAAATCAATTAGCATTGCTACTTAATTAACAGCATGTCGGACAGATGAGCACACCAAACAGGATATTGATGGACAGAACTAATTTAACTGGAAACAAAACCTGGTTCTACTGAAATGTTTAGGTCTTCAGCCTTAGGGCTTCCTGTCACCTTCAGTGGCTGGCCTCCTCCACTCAGCCTCCACCTTTGCGTTGCAGGTTCTTGATGATGAGAGTGTCTGGATTTCTACTAGCAGAAAGAATTTCGCCTTGCTTTTTTTTTTTAATGATAGACAACTTCTTATTGCCTCTCTGAAAGTCACTGTCTTTTACCTGTCCCTAGGGAAGGCCCTTTAAAGGCCCTGGTATGGACTGGGGGCAGGGAGTCGGCACTCTGTGTGCTCTGTTAGATAACCCCATGGTCACACACAGACTTTGTGACCACGCTAATGGACCTTAAACTCCCAGAGTAAAGATGAAACCTGCATACATAAGACTCCTCAGTGCAAAGAGTCAGCAATGATAGGAAGAAAGAAGGTTCAAAATTACCTAGGAAGTGCCCTTTCAGTCTCCCTACACTTCAGTCTTTTGCCTTAGGCTGTTGGTCTGGCAGTTTGCCATATGCCATTATAGTGGTTTCCAAATCCTGTCTTCTCCATTTCTTCCACTGCTGACATTTTTATTGCCAGCAAATCAAGTACCTACCATGTTCGGCCTACTTGGTTAATTCCAAGTTGCTGTGAGTAAGGAAGGCCCTGGGGTCACTAGGGATAGAAGAGCCATTATTGGAAAACTTTTCCATGTCTGAGAGCCCAAAAAAGAGGGCAGCAGGGGAGATAGAACTTGTCTGTTCTATGGGGGGAAAAAAAGGACATCTGAGTGTTTGAAGTCAGATAGGATTAATTGCTTATTTCTTTGATTACTTCTTGTGTGAATTTGGGTGAATCACATGGTTTCTTTGCACCGGTTTTCTCGTCTGTAAATCTGTAAAGTACAGATTACATTTGCCTCACAGAACTGAGGCATAATGATTAAAATATTTCATGTACTTTATTTCACTTAATCCTCAAACACTTTATGAGGTAAGTGTTATAACCTGTGTTTTATTAATAGTAACAAAAAAATCAAAGCTCAGAGAGGTTAAGCGATTTGCCCAAAGTCACAGCTAGGAAGTAGTAGAGATGAGATTTAAACTCCAAATCTAGGCCGGACGCAGTGGCTCATGACTGTAATCCTAGCGCTCTGGGAGGCTAAGGCAGGAGGATTGGTTGAGCCCAGGAGTTTGAGGTTGCTGTGAGCTAGGCTGACCCCATGGTACTCTCGCCCAGGTGAGAGAGCAAGACTCTGTCTCAAAAAAAAAAAAAAAAAAAAAAACTTCCAAATCTAGTGTTTTTTTCCACCAGGTGAATAAGGACCCAGATTGTTTGTTGAGTGCGGCATATACAGGCATACCTCAGAGATATTGCAGATTTGGTTCTAGACCACCGCAATAATGTGAGTCACATGAATTTTTTTGGTTTCCCAGTGCAGACAAAAATTATGTTTGCACTATACTGTAGTCTAGTAAGTGTGCAGTAGCATTATGTCTAAAAAACAATGTACATACCTTACGTTAACTTTAAAATTCTTTGTTGCTAAAAAATGCTAATGATCATCTGAGCCTTCAGTGAGTTGTAATCTTTTTGCTGATGGAGGGTCTTGCCTCGATGTTGATGGCTGCTGACTGATCAGGGAGATGGTTGCTGAGGTTGAGGTGACTGTGGCAATTTCTTAAAATAAGACAACAATGAAGATTGCTGCATCAGTAGACTCTTTCTTTTATAAAAGATTTCTCTGTAGCATGGCAATGCTGTTTGATAGCATTTTACTCACAGTAGAACTTCTTTCAAAATTGGAGTTACTCCTCACAAACCCTGTTGCTGCTTTATCAACTAAGTTGATGTAATATTTAAAATCCTTTGTTGTCATTTAACAACATTCACAGCATCAGCAATCTACCGGAAGTAGATTCCATCTCAAGAAACCACTTTCTTTGCGCATCCATGAGAAGGACCTCCTCATCCATTCAAGCTTTATCATGAGATTGCATCAATTCAGTCAGATCTTCAGACTCTACTTGTAATTCTAGTTCTCTTGCTATTTTCACCACATCTTTGGATGTGGAGTTACTCCCTCCATTGCAGTCTTCAACCCCTCATAGTCATCGGTGAGAGTTGGAATCATTTTCTTCCAAACTTCTGTTAATATTAATATTTTGACTTCCTCCTATGAGTTACAAATGTTCTTAATGACATTTAGAATGGTGAATCCTTTCCACAAGATTTTCAATTTACTTTTCCTGTATCCATCAGAGAAATCACTTTCTATGGCAGCTATAGTCTTATGAAATGTATTTCTTGTCCTTTTTGGAGACAGGATCTCATTCTGTCTCCCACGCTAGAACTCCTGGGCTCAAGTGATCCTCCCACCTCAGCCTCCTGAGTAACTGGGACTACAGGTGCATGCCACCATGCCCAGCTAAGTTTTAAATTTTTTCTAGAGATGGGATTTCACTGTGTTGCCCAGGCTGATCTCAAACTCTTGGTCTCAGGTGATCTTCCCATCTTGGCCTTCCAAAGGTCTGAGATTACAGGGGTGAGCCACTGCACCCAGCTACAAAATGTATTTCTTAATAATAAGACTTGAAAGTCAAAATTATTCCTTAATCCATGGACTACACAATGGATGTTGTGTTAGCAGGCATGAAAACAACATTAATCTCCTTGTACACCTCCATCAGAGCTATTGGGTGATAAGGTACATTGTCTGAGTAGTAATGTTTTGAAAGGAATCTTTTATTCTGAGCAATAGGTTTCAACAGTGGGCTTAAATTACTCAGTAAACCCTGTTGTATTGTAAACAGGTGTACTGTCATCCAGGCTTTGTTGTTCCATTTATAAAGCACAGGGAGAATAGATATAGCATAATTCTTAAGGGCCCTAGGATTTTCAGGATGGTTAAATGACTATTGGTTTCAACTTAAAGTTACCAGCTGCATTAACCTCTAACAAAGGAGTCAGCCTGTCCTTTGAAGATTTGAAGCCAGGCATTGACTTTTCCTCCCAGCTATGAAAGTTCTAGATGGCCTCTTCTTCCATGATAAAGCTGTTTTGTCTACACTGAACATCTGTTGTTATATGTAGCCACCTTCATCAGTGATCTTAGCTAGATCTTCTGGATAACTGCTATAGCTCCTATATCAGCACTTGCTGCTTCACCTTGCACTTTTACACTATGGTGATAGCTTCTTTCCTCAAACCTCATGAACCAAACTCTGCTAACTTCAAACTTCATCTGCAGCTTCCTCACCTCTCTCAGCCTTCATAGAATTGAAGGGAGGCAGGGCCTTGCTCTGGATTAGGCTTTGACTTAAGGGAATGGTGTAGCTGGTTTGATCTTCTATCCAGACCCCTAAGACGTTCTTCCTATCAGCAGTAAGGCTGTTTCACTTTCTTATCATTTGTGTATTCACTGGAGTAGCACTTTTAATTTCCTTCAAGAGCTTTTCCTTTGCATTCACAACTTGGCTGTTTGGCACAGAAGGCCCAGCTTTAAGCCCATCTCAGCTTTTGACATGCATTCCTCACTAAGCTTCATCATTTCTAGCTTTTGATTTAAAGTGAGGGATGTACAACAAAGATTACAGATCACCATGACAGATGTAATAATAATGAAAAAGTTTGAAATATAACGAGAATTACCAAAATGTGACACAGAAACACGAAGTGAGCACATGCTGTTGGAAAGATGGCACCAGTAGACTTGCTTGACACAGACTTGCCACAAGCCTTCAATTTATTAAAAAAAACAGTATCTGTGAAACACAATAAAGTGAAGCGCAATAAAATGAGGTACACCTGTACATGGGAGACATTTATGTTTTCTGTGTATAGGAGATGGTTGTATGTTTGCAAATGTATAGAGAAATATAGTGGGTATTTCTCTTTGCTCAGACTATGAACTATAAGTCATCATTTTCTAATAAAAGCTCTTTACTTCCATTTCCTACCTGTGTAAAGCTCATCTGCTCGTATCATACCCCCTCCTTTTTCTGGAAATTGGAGCATAGGAGACATACTACTGTTAGGGAGAAAGGGAAAAAAAGAAAGAAGAGAAAATTCACAGAATCACCTAAAGGTGAAATGTGTTTAAATCAAATTATATACTATTTCCAGCGTAGTCTCTGAGTCATAGTAGGTATTCATTAAGTGTTAAGATTCTATCTCCACCTTAAAGAATAGTTTCTATTAAAGTTTTATTTGGACAGTTGCTATGATAACAACCTAAGTCATATGTGAATTGTATATGAATAAAATGTCAGTACCCTCCTTATATTTATTTATTACCTAAAAATATGATTCTCAAAAAATGACTCAAGGATTTGTTTGAGGGTAAGTGGGAATGCTCCAATGTATATTTGTACATTAGAGGGGCCCAGTATCTATAAAGAGAGATTGCCCTTGATCAAGTAAGTTATTTTGAGGAGCATTAAAGATAGGAAATTAGGTTTATAGAGAGGGCTCAAGTAGCTTCCTGTAGGTTCCTGTAATTAGAGGCCCTACAGCAGAGGAGATGGAACATCATAATCTTGAGACACTGGAATCTTTTCCAGAGTGGAGGCTGAATCAGAAAACCTTCCAGGGAGGGAGGGGCAGCGGGTTGTATGGTCAGTCAGAAAATCTTCATTCCGCTGCACAGGGACAAGGTGATTGCCTGCTATCTCTCAGTCTTTATCAAGTGGGGACCTTGAGGAAAACTTTTGCTTGTGAAGTGATATAGACCATCGGCCGGACATGCTCTTAACCTTTTTCCAAGATGACATGGCTTTTGTCCCAAGGGTACTGAAACAGGACTCAGTGTGTCAGGGAAACCAAAGCAACAGGTTCGGAAGAGAGGTGAGTTTTCAGTGGGATAGAGTCAGGGAGTCTGAGCCAGGGAAGTGATGAATTATACAATAAAGCCCTTTTTAATCTGCTCTCCTCTGACTTATTTCCCCCAGGGCATGTGAGTACACTGTAGATCTAGTTATTTTTCTTATTTATCTTCTGCATTGAGTAGTATCATTTTTCTAACTCTCCCATGAAGAGGGTATCTAATGTGGATGCCTCTGTAAGTACAATATTATGATCTGGGGTGTGCAGATTGTCCATTTGATGACTTGTTTCTGAAATCAGTGATTCAGCAATTCCAACTGTTGGTATCACACCCCAGGAAATGGGTGGTGGCGAGAGCCATCGTACCACTGAGCAAGCTCTGAGAATGCATCTGCTGTCTTCACAAAGTCCAATAAAAATAGACTGCCAGGGACAGCTGTTGGCAGTTCTAAGCATGCTTAGGCCCAGGCTGCCTTCTGTCGCAAGTTTTATGCCATTTCAAAAGACTACAGTTTTTTTTTAATCTTGTAAAACATTGTTTATTGAAGAACATCAAGTGTCCCTAGACTCATCTCTGGTCTCCTTGTGTAAGATCATAATCTGGTATATTTGGAAAACCTTTGAGGGTTTAAAAAATTATTTTATAAAGGATGATTATGGCCCCAGGGTTTATTGAATGTGAAGCAATAAGGCAGAGTATCTTATGTATTAATATTGAGAGGGTTTCAGGACTGTTGAAGCATTGTGTGCGAGCAGTGGATGTTCTCTCAGCCTGTGGAGCCATGGGGGTAGGGATCGTAGAGGAAGACAGACCCACATTCATTAGGCATGAGTAGTTAACGACTTGGTGTGTTGGAATATTCTGGAAGGATGCCAAGTTGGCCACTCCTGGGTCCTGGGTTTACTAGTATCACAGTTTCTCCCAGAGAGTACTTACTTCTGTCTTGTCCCTGAGGGAAACAGTAGTGTGGTATCCCCCTAAGAGGCCTGGGCTTGAGACCCTCCCAGCAATACAGAGGTCCTAGAAGAGTGACATAAGTCCATGGTATTGTAGTTACTCAAGGGTTCTCAGCTGTGTGAGCCAGCGCTGACCTCCTCAATAAGTATCTCTCTGTACCTGCGGGTGGCATTATAGGAAACCAGCCTTTTAAAATCAACCTGTCCCTATATTCCCCTATTCTCAGTGACACAGAGGGTGACCTCTGCGAAGAAAAGAGAATCTCTGACTTGAGAACTGGCTCTTGGGTTTTTTGAGAGTAGGGGCAGATGTTTGGGAAAGGAAAGGGAAGAAGATAGCAAGCGAGGGGATTAGGTACCTGAGAAGAGGATTTGACTTAGAAGAGGTTTGACATATCCATCAAAAGAGCAGGCACGATTGTCTGAGAAAGCCATTGGGATATCAGAACAGTAATAGACCAACCCCAGAAACCAATTGATTTAGGCATCCCCTTGAGCAACCTCTGTGGCTCCTAGTGAGGAAGTGAGGAGAAGCCTTCTGAATCTGCAGGCCTCCCAGGGCAATGGAAATGGGAGGATTTGTCGTGGTCTACTTGATTTGGAAACCGCCACTGAGTTCATGTTGGGCTTTTCAACCCTGTTCATTGTTATTTTTTTTCCCTGTTTTCTCTTCCAAATGCCTGAGCACTCTTTAAGCTCAGAAAACATCCGAGTTATAATCTATGCATATTCCTCTCTCAACAAAATATTTATTTTTATCAGCAACTATTTACGTATAAATGAATATGAAGAGTGATTAATATAAAAGTGAGCTGCAGACTTGAAGGTAACTTGTTAGATGAACTTTCCCAAAGAAGATATCTGAGAAGACCCTTTTCACGATGTTCTGCTTGCACCTTCACTGAGCGAGCCCCTCTGGGGCAGTCAGGGAGAACACTGAGAGTGAGTCTTGGGAAAATGGGGCTGACCACATTTAAGGTGTCTGGGACCGACACGCAGCAGGAAGAATGGGCAGGATATTGTTTGGACCTCCTGGACTGGCCTCTGGTTTTCTTCTTTCTCTTCAGCTTTGTGTCTCTGTGTGTTACTCTACTTTCTGGGATACTTTCTAACTTTATATTCCAACCATGTCTGTTTCTCCTTTTAGTTTGTTAACTTTTGCTTCATGTATTTTTAGATTCTGTTATTGAGTTTATATGTATTTAGGATTTTTATGTCTTTTTTACCTTTCTATATGGTCATATTTATCTCTGTTAATATTTTAATACTTATCTTGAACTCTACTTTGTCTGATATTCATATGGCACACCAGTTTTCTTTTCTTTTTTTTTTTTTTTTTTCTTTTTGAGGCAGGGTCTTACTCTGTTGCCCAGGCTGGAGTGCAGTGAGATCACATCTCACTGCATTCTCAAACTCCTGGGCTCAAGCGATCCTCCTGTCTCAGCCTCTTGAGTAGCTAGGTCTCCAGGCATGCACCGCCACTCCTGGCTAATTTTTAAAATTTTTTTGGAGAGATAGGGTCTCACTGTATTGCCCGGGTTGGTCTTGAGCTCTGGCCTCAAGTGATCCTCCCACATTGGCCTCCCAAAGGTCTGAGATTACAGTTGTAAGCCACTGCGCCCAGCCTGTCTTCTTTTTTTTCCTTGTTGTTTTTAGGCTTTTTTAAAATGAACTTTTTTCTAGCTTTATTAAACTTGAAATAGAATGATTCTTACAGCATCTCTAAAGCCAGCATATGTTGTTCCAGCACAGATTTTAAAAACCCTGTTCTGAGGGGAAAAAACATACTCAAAGTAGTTTTTTTTCCATTATCTCACTCAACAACAATCAACACAGAAGACTTCTGTGGCCAAATGTATGGGGTTTTTTTTCCCCACACACCTAAACAAACAATTGGTTCTATAGCGGACACCAGCTGGGTATTCTCCAGTTCAATTCTGATACTATCTACCTGGAGACAGCGTCAGATCCCACAGATTGAGGGCTCGGTCTCACAGACTGCTCCCCATTTCCAATGCCAATTGCAAGACCCAGGTCGTTTTACCTGTGCTTCTAAATGGCTATAAGTCAGGGATCCCGTAACTCCCTCCTTGGGTTTGATTAATTTGCTAGAGCAGCTCACAGAACTCAGGGAAACATTTACTTACATTTACCAGCTTATTTTAAAGCATATTACAAAGGATACAGATGGAAAAAAAAAAAAGATATTACAAAGGGTACATGAAGTGATGCAAAGGAAAGCAAGAAGGGGCACGGAGCTTCCTAGGTGCACCGCCCTCCAGGAACCTCTGTGTGTTCGGTTGTCTAGAAGCTCTCCAGACCCTGTCCTTTTGGGCCTTCTATGGAGACGTGATTGGATAGGCATGATTGACAACCATGTAGAAATGTGATTGGACAAAAGCGGTATGATCTAATACTGATAGACTGAGTGAGGAAACCCAGCAAGCCCGGTTCAGATTCTTCGCGTTTCTTCCTCCAGAGTATGGGGCAGGACCCCTTCTGAAATGAGGGTCTTACGGCCTACGATCAGATAAGGTAGGTCAGAGCTCCAACATCAGAAAGGTGAGGGAAGATTAGAGTATATTTAGAGTATATTTTTAGTTTCTAAAGCCTTCCTTAGGGAGAAAAAGGAGCAGGTGAAAGGAGGGCAGGAGGAGGTCAGAGTGAGAGATTTTGTTTTCTGAGGCCTAAAAGTGTCTATTATAACAAGGGCTAAGGGAGTTATGAGCCAGGAACTGTGGTGTGGATGAAAACTATATATTAATATATGTATGTACATGTGTATGTATGTGTGTGTATCACACCTATAAAGCCATTTTTTTACTATTTCTTTTTAACAGCTTTACTAAGGTACCATTGCCATTCAGTAAACTACTATAAACATAAACATAAAAATTGGATAGGCCGGGCGCGGTGGCTCACGCCTGTAATCCTAGCCCTCTGGGAGGCCGAGGCGGGTGGATCGCTCAAGGTCAGGAGTTCGAGACCAGCCTGAGCAATGAGCGAGACCCCGTCTCTACTAAAAAATAGAAAGAAATTAGCTGGCCAACTAAAATATATATATAGAAAAAATTAGCC
>CM052437.1:29017509-29045218 GCA_028533085.1 Varecia variegata
TTTTCTGTCTCTATTTCCTGGTGATGAGATACTAATGTGGTTTTTGTCATTATAGATTCATTGATTAATACATTTTCTAGAATTTTATATAAATGGAATCATACAGTATATACTCTGTCAGTCTGAGTAATTTTTAGAGTTCTACCTTCAAGTTCACTGATTCTTCTGCAGTATCAGATCTGCTGTTAATCCCATCCAACAAATTTTTCATTTCTGATTTTGTTGTTTTCAGTTTTAGGATTTCCATTTAGTTCTTTTATACTTTTCTTAAAATACACCATCTTGTCATCCATTATATCCATCTTTTTGTATAGATTCTTTAACATATTTGTAGTAAATATTTTAAGTTCATATCTGCTAATTCTAACATTTGAATTATCCATACATCTTCTACTTTTTCTTTCGGTTATGGATTGCATTTTCTTCTCATGTCTAATAATATTTTTAATTTTAAAAAATGAATACTGGTCAGTGTGGACGGTAAGTTGTAGAGACTCCAGATTGTGTAATTTCCCTCTTCAGAGTGTTAAGTTTTGTGGTAGCAAGCAGTTAAATTGACAGATCACTTTGGTTCTCTGGAGGCTTTGTTTAAAGCTTTATTGAGGCTTGTCTCTTAATTTTGCCCTTAGTCCTATGGGATTTCAGTAGAAAGAACAAATTGTTTACCAAACTCCTCTACCTTGACAGAACTTGAACTCTGTCTTCCCAGCATCAGACAGCTGCTGAAGTCGCTGCTCAGCCCTTTGAGACTTCCAGCTGATGTCTTCTGCCGGGTTCCTGGGAATATCACCTTGTACTTACACAGTTCAGAAATCAGCAAATGATTTGAGGGGGGTTTATATGAATATTTGGGAGCTCCCCCTTCTGACTCTGCAGGATTTCCTCCCTCAACTTCCAGCTGCAATGGCAGCCTCACGCTGCCCTCTGATTTTCAGCACAGTTAGACTGCAGCTTTCTGCCTGCGCTGTATTCCTCGGGTGCACGGAAGTGCTCACGGGGAAAGCCAGGTGAGAATGGCTCTTGCCTTGTCTCACTTTTTTCTAGGGTCATGGCCCCTCCAGTTTTTGCCTGATTTTGGTTGCTTTCCAGTACTTTCAAACAGTTGTTTTTTATATTTTGTCCAGAGTTTATCACTGTTATTGGCTGGAGGGTTAGTCTAATCTAAATTAGCCTACCATTAAGGGAAGCAGAATTCTTCCATCCTTCTATGGGTTTTTCTCCTCTTGGGTCTCTCAATTAAAAAAAAAACAAAAACATGTTTATGTTTTTTGGATACTGTATCTTTTCTTACTTCTCTGAGGATATTAATGATAGTGGTGGGTTTTTTTGTTTTTTAAGTTTTCTTCTCTGTGAATAATCTGTTTCTTCCAATTTGCATTATTCTGTTTATTTGTTTTGGTCTCTAACACTTATGTTAGAGGATTTTTTCCTGGTGACCTTTGTTGCCTAATAATGCTTAAGAGTAGGAGACTAAAAATCAGATTGAAAGCTCTGTGCTTGTGCTTGTAGGCAGAACATGGAGTGCATTTCACAGTAGAGGGATCAGGTTGGGCTGGTTGTTGGGTGGACCAAAAGACAGTATCTTTAGGTCTTTTCCTTGCGGGGCTAGTCAGATTACCCAGAGAAGTTTCTTCCTCTCTCTTTTCCAGAGGGTAAAGGTTTGTTTACCTGTATTCTGGGAGCTCCATGGGAAGAAGGCTGAAGGCTCACTGTTCAGTGGGCGTAGGTTCACTTGATCCCTCTGTTTTGGAATTGTTAGCCCTGTCCTCAGCTGTGCTTGGTGTCTGGTGTCCCCTAGGCCCGAGATACTCTGTTTTGTCCTTTTCAGAGAATAACCATCTAAACTGGTGGGAGGTAGGCAATTGCCCAGGACTGTAGAGTCAGGAGATCTTCTAGGGACCCAGCTGCTTCTCAAACAGCCTTCAACTAATCTGCTTTGATTCGGTTCCCCTCCCCCAATTCCAGAGGTATCTGGTCTCATGTCATGAGCCCTTTGAGGATTCTTTGAACAAATTGGGTTCTCAGCTTTCCACAGAGCCAGCTTCAATTCTGGCTTTCTCGAGTGCCCAGTCTGTTATCACTCATTTTATCTGCCTTCCGGCTTCTAAAAGTCTGATAGTTTCTTCTCTGATTTTCAGAAGGGAAGGAAACTAACTTAGAAGCCAGCAGCTAGAAACCTTAAAAAAAGGTTGCTTTCATTGCATTGGTTGATTAGAGTGCAGAGTCTCCAAATCCATGGATTTCAGGTCCTTCTGAGTACTCAAATTATTAGGGAAAATTTTGCAAAACATAAAATAAGCGCTTATGAAGCAGGGTTAGTATATATAAAAGTGGCAAATATAGATTAATGCATTTGAGAATAAACAAATAAAAAAGGAAATGACTTGGGCTACATCATGGCCTAGGAAGGAGACCTGAGAATTGGTGTAGACCTTCTCCTGGGATCCTCCGCCCTTGCTGTCGTGCTGGGGGCCTCTGTGTCTGGGGCCCTGCATGTGGTCTTGTTCCTTCTTCAAGGAAACACAGTGGGGCTGGGGAAGCTCTGAGCAGCTGAAGTGATAGCCTTAGAAGGGCAGGTGGTAAGCACGGGGATTCTTTAGCCCAGAATGCAGAGAGGTGACGTATCTCAGCTTAAAACCATGGCCAATGTGGAGAAGGCAGGTGGGAGCTTGGGCACCAGAACCTGAGATGCTAGGAAGAGAGGGTTGCTTCTGAAACGGGAGCAGGTAGGTTTAGCATAAATAAAAGCATAATTAACATGGCAGGTCAGAAACTTAGAAAACTATTACAAGTGGCTCTTCTGGTAGGTAGTTTAATTCCATAGGGATTTGGACAAATGAATGACAGAGTCCTCTCCCCCCTATAAAAAGAGAGAGAGGCTTCTAAGAGATGCTGATACATACATAACCTTTAATTGAGACACTGAAGAGGATGGGATGCTCTTACTGGGCTGCTAGCAGAACACTGGGCTGGGTAGAAAATGGGCAGCTTGGGGTGGGAGGAGAAACTCGACCTGAATTAAGAAGATCTGGGCCGGGTGCGGTGGCTCACGCCTGTAATCCTAGCACTCTGGGAGGCCGAGGCGGGTGGATTGTTTGACCTTAGGAGTTCGAGACCAGCCTGAGCAAGAGCGAGACCCCATCTCTACTAAAAATAGAAAGAAATGATCTGGACAGCTAAAAATATATAGAAAAAATTAGCCGGGCATGGTGGCACATGCCTGTAGTCCCAGCTACTCGGGAGGCTGAGGCAGTAGGATCGCTTGAGCTCAGGAGTTTGAGGTTGCTGTGAGCTAGGCTGACGCCACGGCACTCTAGCCCGGGCAACAGAGTGAGACTCTGTCTCAAAAAAAAAAAAAAAACAAAGATCTGGATTCAAAGCCTGACTCCTTAACTTACTCACTGTGTGACCTTGAGCAAGTCCTAACCTTTCTGACCCTCCCAAGGTTCTGGTAAAGGTTAAATAAGGCAGTTATATAACCTACAGTAAGTTCAATAAAGCAAAGGTTAGCCTGATTTCTGAACTGAATTTATCTGGGTCTTAATTTCACTCATATTTGCTGAGCCCATATCAAATGCCAGGCTGTGTACATATATCTTCCCTATTCTAGAAAGGCTTGCAAAGCAAAGGTACAGCTGTGCTGCATCCTGCAGCCCCTGCTCAGCACGAGGCTGTGAAGGGGAGCATCCCTGGGTCCTTCCTGGCTGCAGAGTGGCGTGCATGGTGGGAGAGTGTGTCTGAGCATCTTATCCCATCTCAGCGAACAGGCCCCACTTCCCTCCTAGCCACTTTCCTGACAACCAAGCAGACAGTTTCACGACCTTCTGAGTAATGCAAGGTGGTGATGATTTGGTTTGAAGGCCACTCCTGCTTTTCCCTCATTTATTTGTTTCTGTTTAGAGTCTCCAGGTGCCCAGCTCGGGAACAGGATAGGTGCAGGTTTGGGGGGAAGTAGAGGAGTGGGAGTGAGGGGAATAGGAATAGTTCCTGACACTGTGACACTGGGGGGGAACCAGGTGCCCTCCTCCCCTACAAACAATGTGTTCCTAGCCTGTGGGTGCCCACATCACTGAGTCAGTATGACGACCTCAGCCTCGTGGCTGCGCCTCCTGGCCAGCCGTGTTCCCCATTCTTTCACATCTGTTGGAGGAGTTCCGCGAGAGCCGGAGATGAACACAGGAGCACGTGCCGGTGACCACAAGACCTGCCTATCCAAAATCCAACTTTTAAGATCCTTTAGCATCATTCTTATATTTTCTTGGCCTCAATTAAACTTCCCCTTCGGTCTAGCCTTAAACTACATCGGGAGATTTTATTTGAACTAATGCTGAACCTCCCTTCCCTGAAGGTTGTGATGCTTGTGGGAGGGCTGAGTGCGTCCTCCCTCTCATCTTGCCTCCAGTCGGACTCGTTTAACCTTGCGCTGTTTCTTCCCTTTTCCAGAACTCACGTGCTGTGTGTCAGACTGAGCTATCCCTGTTTCATCCTACAATCCAAGACTTGCTACACTGTCCTGCTGACGTTCACAGTTGTGCCTGGGAAGGAGGCAGCCCCACTCCCAGTACATTTCAGGGGGAGGCCTCCGTGTGCGCCCCACGGGGCAGGGGAAGAAACTGTAGGAGTGCACGTTCCGAAAGCTGTGTCTCCATGTGTGAATCAGTGGCACCTTGCTTCCTTCTCAGAGACCGCACTGTCCCAGCGCGGGACCTGGCTGAGAATGGAAGGGATGAGGGAGCCACTCTGCCACCTCCCTTCTGCAGTGCCCTGCACTCCAGGACCAGTGGCTCCTTGGACAGTGGGGGCTGCTGGGAGCTCAGAGCCGCTGCTGCCCTGCATGTGTCAGCTCAGCTCTGGCTTGTGCTGTGTAGTTATGTACAGGAGGGATATGGCATCTTTCTGAGTGGGTTTTTCTTAAGAAATGTGCCAGTGTTTATGCAGTTCATGTTATTTCCCTACCCTTGCTGTTACCATCACTTGGCTTTTTCTCAGTAGGCTTCATGCTTTTTGTTTAATGGGGGAATTTTGCTCTTAGCCCCTGCATCCTGTATTTGTTCCCCCTGTCCCACTCCTGCAAGGTGCAGAATTACCTGAGGTTCTGAAAAAAGGTAAGATAATCATCTGTGGGGAGCTTGTAAACTCTTGGCATTATTTATATTTTGTCATTGGAGAGAGGCTGGTGTTCTGCTTGGTCCCAGATGACTCCAGCAAGAGCAGGTGTTAAATGTGCCCAGCGTGTGGATCACAGTGACAAGCCGTTTGCTTACTGCCCTGTTCCCTTACAGCCAAACCAGCCGAGGAGGAGCTGCAGCCAGGTGGGTCCTACAGTAGGTCACAAGTCACCTAGTTTTATTTGGAGCAGGTAGACTGTTTGGCTTAGGGATGTGGAGTGAGGGAACCGTGTTTGCAGGCATGAGTCTGTGTGGTTGACACCGTGACTCCCACCCCTCCGGTGCTAGGCCCCGGGAGACCTGCCTGCTTCACTGGCTTGGGCTCTCCCTATTCCTGCCTGCCATCAGCACAGCCCTTGGTGGCTTCACAGCTAGCCACTCTGCTTCTCTGTGCATGCAGCTGCCGGGATGGGAATGACTCAGTGCCCAATTAGCTCCCCAAGCAGATGTGAGTCTGGCCAGTCCCCTGCCCTCTGTTTGCAGGGACAGGCCTCAGGGGACAGGGTCACAGCACTGGGAAAGACAACTGGAGTCTGACCTCCCAGCCGTCTCTGGGGTTACTGGGAGGCAGCTGGATGACTGACACGAGGTGCCCCAAATAGCCAGATTGTTGCAGGACAGAGTGGCTACAATTGAACTGATCCCTCCTCCCCCCAGGAAGAGTGAGGTGTCACAGAAATGAAGATGATGCTCTAGACATCTGTGGCCTTGGAGGCTGGGCGCCGCTCAGTGGGGAAAACGTGGTGTGTGACGGAGGAGGGCGGTGCTCGGTGCTCGGGCTGTCTTGTCCTCTTGCAGCTTTGCAGACATCTTGGCTTCTCTTCTGAGGAGGAGTTGGTTCTCATCTGAGGCTTCTGCAGGGGTCACTGGGGAATGTCCCCCCCACTGCTGCCTCTCAGAGCTATACTGGTCTGGGCCTGGGGCCCCTGAGGCTGGGGCCTGGTCGGAGGCACTTGCGAGATGGCAGAGGTGCAGACATCCCCAGGGGTCCCACCCAGAGGTACCTTGAGCAAAGACCCAGGAAGAGGAGGCCACTGGCTTTCAGTGTCACACACCACGTGCGGCGTTGCTTCTCTAAAGAAAAAGACACGGGAAAGCTGTCTGTGCTGTCCCTGCTCTGGATTTATTCTCACGTAAGGCACAGAAGGGGAAGAGTCCTTCGCCCTTTCACTTTCCTCTCTGAATCCTCGTTAAATGGTGATGGTTGATTATGGAAACAGTTAGCTGCCTGTGACTTTGCTGCCAGCCTCATTCTCTCTGCCTGTCTCGCCTTCACCCTCTCTCGCCCAGGCCCAGGAGATCTGGGGCCTGGGGCCAGGCCAGGTCTGCCGGTTGGCATTTGGCTTTGGGGAGAGTGCAGCTTGTTTTGAGCCACGTGTACCAAGAAGGCTCTTCCTTCCCCTTGGTAGCGAAAGCTCCCGGTTCTGCAGTCCCACCCTCCTAGGAAGATGGTGTTGACTAAGATGTTATGCTTTCACTTCATCTCTGGAAAATCCCCCAGCATTCTGAGAGAATCCTCCAGGGAATGGAGGAAAGATGCTAAGGAGCCTGTATTTCTTGCTATTTGGTGCTGAGAGGGTTTCCCAGCCAGCTCCTTGCTGAGGCCATAGTGTCACTGTTGCGTGTCAGTGGCATGTCACCATTGTTCAGTGAGCGTGGACACGCAGAGACGGTGCACAGCCCACAGCAGGCACACCCAGGGTGCTGTGCTCCCTTGGGCGAGGACCCACTCTGCAGCTCCCCTCCCCACTCCTTCTCGGTCATCGCCTGGACACCCCTCATTTCTTAGGGGTGCACAAGAGAGGAGGGCACGCTGGAGGTTGTTGTCGGAACTTGTTAGCATGCCTCTCAGCTTCTGCCTTGTCCATGGCCCAATTTCTACCACCCAGGGCCCAACCAGGAAAATAGAAACCAGGAGTATTTAAAACAGAAGGGCTTTAATCCAAAGGTTTGTTTAACACAGAAACAAGAAGAGCTGAGAGGCAGAACAGGAGCGAGGAGCAGCCCAGAGATGGGGAATGGCGGCAGCAGGTGGCCACCGTAGGCTGGCTGGCACAGCGAGGAGGCCAGTTACCAGAGCCCAGGGGCCACGGCCGAGGGGACCTAGGGCACAGAGGGCCTAGCTAGGGGGAGCTGGAGCCACAAGGAGCCAGAGATCCTGTAAGAAATGTTCCCCAAGCAATGGGGGAGTGACAGACAGCCTGGCCTCTCCATCTCTTCTGCCTGCCAGATTTCTGCAGGTGCCTCGTGGTAGCCAGATGCAGCTGGGAGCGAGCTATCTTGGGAGCCTGGGACAGGAAACCCGCAGGGTCAGCCTCCTGCCGCTCAGAGCAGAGCAGGGGTCTGAGGGCCTCAGCCTGCTCGGTGCCGTGGCCAGGACTGGTGTTCATGCCTCACTGCTATCTTAAGACCTGGCGAGGCTGGACGGAGGAGCTGCCCCCTGGGTTTTTGTAGACCCTGCTTTACTCTGCCTGGAGAGGAAAGTGCTTTGGGGAGGGAGGAGAAAGCCTTTGTTATTCACTGTTGTCCCTGTTTTCCTTTGGGGGACTTTGCCCATTTAGCAACCCCACCTCGCCGTTCCCCTCAGGAAAGCCACGTCCCAATTTTCTGTCCACTGGTCCTGTTCTTCCCCACGCTGTCTCTGGTCCTCCCTGCCAGAGAACACTACCCCAGAGCACGCACCAGTGCTCACGAGTGTCCCCAGGACAATTCGTTCTGAGTGTGCTATCACAGTGTGGACTGTGTCTGTAAGGAGATGCCATCTACTAATCAGTTTGTATCGTGTTTCCAATAAACTCATGGAAATTATGCCTGGTTAATGCTGCTCTTTTCTGGGCGTGCACACCCCAGGCCCAGCACCAGGTGGTCCTCGTCTCAGTTGCGGCTTCCCTGCCTCGCTCAGGGCCTTGGGGAGGTAACAGCCAGGCCAGTCAGTCTGATGTGGCCCCAGCCACACTGAGACTCTCAGAGGCCTTTCCCCAGGATCTGCATCTTTTTCTGCATCTTTTTCTGCAGTCTCCTAAGCTACCTCCTGAGGACATGGAGATTTTCTGAGGTCAAGTCATCCCAGTAGGTGACCTTTGACCCTGTGCCCTCAGGCCTGGAAGTCTGAGGAGCTACAGGCAGAACTTTTCCCATTAAGAACCCCACAAAGCCACCCTTGCTCTGCTGTGGTCAGTGCCGAGCCGTGGGGACGTGTGCGGGGGTACTTGGGTGTTGTGCTGAGGGACGCTGCCTCAGTTGCTGTGCCAAGGCCATTATAGGGGAAGATGAAATGTGGCTCTCTTGGGACCCCTCCATCCCGTGTTTATGAAGTACATACATGTTTGTGGTCCTTGTTTGCTGGACTTTATGAGAGATTTTTTTTTTTTTTTAAAGGGGACACTGAGTTTGTTTCAAGAGTTTCCCTGGAGAAGCAAGACACACACACACACACACACACACACACACACACACGTGAAGTCACTAGGGAAGAGAAAATGGAATTAAGGCGGTGTCAGTATGTGTAGAATCCTGGGGTAGAGGGGTCCGTGTGGCTGGGCTAGTGGTCAGGGAAGGTTTTGTGGAAGCCGGGGTTCCCCTCAAGGTGGAGCACAGCAGCCGCACCTCCACTAAGGTGCCACATGGGTCTTGGTGTCTTTTTATTAAGACTTTTTATCCTGACTCAAATATCACCTCGCTCTTTCTGGAAGCTCCTCTATAGCTCAGAGTGTTGATGCCCTACTTCTCAAGGAGGACCAACCTTAAGTTCCATGTCAGGACTGGGATTTTATGGTCAGATTTCCTAGGAGGTTTCTTTTGCTCCCCCGCCCATCCCCGCAAGTAAGTTTTACCTTCTGTTTATTCTGCTCCTGCGCCTGGCTGCAGGATTCGCTGTCCCGCAGCTGTGGGTGCTTCACTCACCAGGCTCCTCTGAGCTGCTTGCTCAGTGGCCCTTTTATATGTTGTTCTTTGGGAGTTTGTTTTCTTACTCCCAGAAACAACTCTTCCAATCCCTTGTCACTCCCATAACCCTCCCCTGAGAGCCGAGGATTCTAAGTATCCCTTCAACATTTTTTCCCTCCACTCCAAGTGCCATGGCTTGAAAGTGCCATTGTCCCAGCCTAAGAAGGTGTCCTTCTGCCTCTTAAGGACAGACCTTCAGTGCCACTATGCACTGGCTCCATCCTCCCACCCCTTAGGGCCTTGCTAGCTCTGTGACCTTGGGCAAATTACTCAACCTCTCTGTGCCTCAATCTCTTCATCTGTTAAATGGAATAATAATAGTATCTACCTCACAGGACTGGAGAGATCCATGTGTGTGAAATGCTTAGAACAGGGCCTGGCGCACACAGTGTTTATTATTGCTGCATTGTCACTCTGCACCCCTCATGTGTACCATCTCCCCTCTCCTCCTGTCACTATATTCAAATCTCTCCATGCAGTCCACAAAATGACAGAACAGTCACACCGCCAGAATGTCTGTCCACTGCTGAGCTTCACCTGAAGCTATTGTCGTCTCTCCCTTTACTGGCAAATTTGTTGAAAGAGGAAGAGTTGTCTCCATTACTTCAAATCTCATTAATTCCGAAACCCATTACAATACTTTACAGCTCCCATTCTGCCCCAGCCCCGGCCACTGGCTGAAACTGCTGTGGAGAAAGTCACTAATGACCTTCTAATTGCCAAACCCAACACTCTGCTTAGGCATCCTATGTGAGCTTTCTCGAGCATTTGAAGCTGTTGTCACCATATTAATTTTCTTTGTTTATTACACTGACCCCTTTTATTCACTACCCAGAGCAGTGCTAAGTAACATTCAGATATCCCTCAGTTATATTTCAGATATTTTTCACTAAGATAACTTCAGATACAGTAAGTCACTTGTGCACCACTTTCCATTTTCCTGCACTCTCTAATATAGTGTTTATTATCCCAGTGCATTATTTTCTATGGTTAATGCGTATGTATGGATGCACAACCAAGAGAGGATGGTTTGCATATTATTCAGTTTCATACAAATTATAACCTATCACTTCTTGAAAAGCTTTTTTTAAAAATAGTACCATTGTTAATCCAGGGTGTCCATCCAGGGTGTTAATTGACCAGACAGTGTCAGACAAGCACTTGGGTTTTCAGGTCAACTTTCTTCAGCATGTAACTAGGAAACACTTTTGCAAATGCGCTGTTCTTGCCTGACGCTCGATTCTTGCACGAGGCACTTTGCAGACTGCCTGAGTATTTTATGTTTGGCTTTTGCCTTCATAAAAGATGGCTTTATCCTGTTCTTTATAACGGGCAATCTCTTTACTTGGGCAAAGAGATTGCCTTGACTTCTTTTATGCTGTTTTTTTTTTTTTTTCTTGCTGCAGTCATGGTTTTCTTCCTACTTAAAGGTTTTTTTCTGAGCTTTTCACTGGATCTTGCGACACATGCCCCTTACCTACAGAGATTTTTTAAAGGATGGTTCTTGGTTCTAGTCACTGTCTCCCTGGATGACCTCATTCCTTCCCATAACCTCGACTCCCCATGGAACGTGGGATATCCTGAGTCCTGTCTCCAGCCCCACCTTGTCCTGCCACCACACCTGCCCCAGCAGCCACCATTATTGTCCCCTCAGCTGTGCCTCTCCATTCCGGCCCTGTGTGCTCTCTGCTGCTGCCCTTCTCAGGCTCTTGTTTGGAATACAGACCATTCCCACTTAGGCCGTCTCCACGTCCCCTCCCCTCACCAGCCCATCCACACTGTCACAGAGTGACTGATAAAAATGCAAAGCTGATCATCATCTTTGACTTATAAGTCTCATGCACATGCTCCTCCCCTGCCATGCTGGGTCATCCAGGGGATCGACCCAGGCTCCAGTTTTGGCATCGGAGCCCTCCTTGTTCTGGCCCCCCTTGCCTGCCTGTCCCCTAATCCTGTGCTAGGCGTCCTCCTCTCTTGCCTCAGTGACCTCCTGCTCCCATGCACACCAAGTCGTCTCACAACTCTGAGCCCTGTTCATGCTCTTCCCTCCGTTGTGTCCTCATCCTCCAAGATCCAGCTCAGGTGCATCACCCCCGACAATGCAGGCAGAGTTAGCTCTTCTGACCCTCTGTGCTCTCACGGTGCATTCCCTAAAAGACCTTCCGTTGCACTGGGTTGGATCCATTTGCATTGGAGATAAGTCTGTCTCTTCCAAGCTTAGCCTCCAGGGCACGACTTTCCCATCTGTAGAAAACCCTGCACTTAAACACAGTTTTCTTTCTCTTCATCTTCCCCTTCCTTCTCCCTACCCCCTCCACATAATACCGGCCTTCCTCACTCGGTGCTTGACGTATAGTTATTTCCACCTTCAGCCCCTGGAGTCGGGCAAGGGCCAGGATCACCGTTCCCACTTGTAGATGAGAACTAAGTCGAGAGAAGGGTACGGTGGATCGGGGCCAAGGTTAGGACCAGGCAGTCCTACCCCCGTGCAGGAGTGTGGAGGCAGCCTGCAGCCCTGCTTCATGAGGAAACACCCAGACCCCGGAGAGGCGAGGAAGGGTGGGGTGGCCCAGCTTGCCCATGAGAGAGCAGTCCTCAACTCCCAGATGAGAGGCAAGGAGGATCCAGACGTTAAGTAAAAAAGAATAAATGGGAACAGAGAAAGAGACAGAGATGATATCAGCTGCACTTCTAGGACCAGACACAGGTGCGTGTGTGGATCGTGTCACACACAGTGACAGATGCCCGTCCACAGGCAGGACACACAGTAACAGACCCTCCAACACATCCATGGTCACCTGGGGCCCGACACCCCAGACATACAACATAGTCACAGGGGGACACCCAGGGGCAGCCATCGATGACAGCCTGTGTGTGTGCAGACCCACAAGTGTTCGTTCCGCAGGAAGCCTTTATTGAGGGCCTTTTCGTGGAGACAAGTGCGGCACTGAGCCTGTTGGGACAGAGGGATGGAGCAGCAGCTGTGCCACAGGAGCAGGCAGGACTGGCAGGGCGGTGGGCTGAGGCTGTTAGAGGAGAAGGGAGCTGCTGGTCCCCCGCTGCCTGGCATCCTATCCTGGCTGATAACAGCGGGAGGACGGATGACAGTGATGTCCAGGTCCTGGCGTGGGGGACGCTGAGGGGCTCAGCGGCAGCACAGAGAGGCAGCGGGGGCGAGGAGAGTGATTTGGCAGGCGTGGTGCTCGGGGTGGGGCTCAGGCACACCCATGGCTGCTTCAGGCCCACAGCAAGAGTCACCCCAGGGGCTTCTTGCAAGCAGGGTCCTGGGTCACAGACAGGGCCACAGAGCCTTGTGCTCGCTCCCAGGCATAGCTGTGGAGACACAGATGAGCAGAGGTCAGACCAGGCAGGCCCTGAGGATCTCAGGGAAAGGAGGGCAGTCCCACGTTGGGGAAAGTCCTCCCCGTGTACTCACGAGGTCCCAGCTGGCACCAGGAGGCTGTCATCAGGGTTCAGGCTCAGGCACTGTCCCTCCATCGTCACCACCGAGGAGCCCTCCTGGGAAAGAGGAGGGGGAGGATCAAATGGATGCTGTTGGGCCTCAACACCTGTCTGAATGTCCCCGAGCCTTCCTTGGCAAGGAGGCCCTGAGAGCAGGCCCCACCATGGGAGCCCAAGGCCCAGGAGCAGTCTGATCTTGGAGGTTGGACCACCCTGTACCAGGGGCCCCACTTGCCAGCTGCCACAGCCACACGTCCACATCGTGTCTCGAGACTTTGCTGCTGCCTTGTCCATGGGCGACCACCTGGTGGGAGGTGACATGAAAAGTTCTGGTGCTTCTTGCCCCACATGGGAGACAGTCTTGAACCTAGTCCCCCCAGATGACAGGCCTGCATGGGGCAGGGGCGGGGCTCGTGACAGCCCATCACTGTGTGCCCAGCAGAGACCAGGCGTGGAGAGGAAGGCTGCCTGGGCCGCGGGCCTTGGCGACAGGTGCTGCCCACCTGTTACTCGGGATGGCTCACGCCTGGATTTCACATGCACGTGCACCTTTTGTCCTTCCGACGTGTGCTCACGTGAAGCCGTGCCCACCAGAGCACACTAGGGACACACTCGGGTCAGCTTCCTAGAGGTGCCCTCCTCCTCTGTGAGATGTGACAAGTCTGGCCTCAGGCGGAGGAGGGACGAGGAGAGCAAGGCTGAGGCTTCTCTGACATGCGTCAGCCAGAAGTCTTCAGCTGCTGTGTGGGCCGTGCTCCTGCTGGCCCAGAGTGGACTCGGTGGATGCTCCTCAGTGTAAACTGAAGCAGGTAGGAGGAGTATGAAGGGGGCGGGATGCAGGGCCCTAAAGGCGGCTCAGTCTGAGTGGCACTGGGTGTTGGCATGGGAGGGGCTTCAATGTGCACCCGCTCCCACCGTCCTGCGTAAGTCAGGGCATCTCTGGCACCCAAGGGCAGCGGGCCAGGCCTCTAGGGGAGGCCTGTATCATGAGCATCCCTCCAGGGGGTGACTAATTCAGATGGCACCAGATGTGCCAGCCAGCGGCAGACCGTGAAGCACAAATGAACACGAGCTTCCCCCACCCTCACCCTCCTCATCCTGTCCCCACACTCGGTACACGCTTGGTTCTGAAACACCACTCCGGCCTCGTCACTCCGCTGCTTCAACACTTGGGTGGAGCCCTGTGGTCTCTAGGACAGGTCCTCCCACCTTGCCCAGCCCAGCAGACCTGCCAGGGCCTGGCCCTGCTGCTCTGCAACCACACTTGCGCCCCCACACCCCTGCGCTGGCTCTTGCCAACCTCAGCTGCTCTCAGTGCCAGGCTGTTTGGAGCCTCCGTGCCTTTGCTCGTGCTTCTCCCTCACCTAGAATGCTCTCTCCACTTCCCTTCCTTTCTTTCTTTTGCAAACTCCTACACTAGCTTTAAAATGCAACTTGCACATCACCTTCTCCAGGAAGCCTTCCTTGACTTCTCTTTCAGCCCGACTTCCTCCTTTATCCTCCTATAGCTTCCTGTAGCTTCTCTATCAAATAATATATCACACAATTGTGGCAATTGTTGATTAACTTGTCCATCTCCTTGAACAGGCCATACATAACGTTCTTGGAGGCAGTGACCCTATCCTACTCTGCAACCAAAGCCTGAAACACAACAGGCACTCTATCCATGCTGAATGAAAGAAGCATGGTGTGGATCTCTCTCTGCACCTCTCCACCCAAACCTCACTCCCAAACAACTCTCTCCCTTCTGGGCTTCTAAGGCTGTGACTGGCCAGAGGCTCAGGAATTCCTAGCAGGGGGAAACTCTAGATGCTCAGGCAGCTGTCAGATGGGGCAACCTCCCACTATGAAAGCAAAGGAAGATTGCTTGGGACCACACAGCCTCCATGGACAGCCACTCAGAGCAAAGCCATCATTCTCTGAGTCAGGGAAGACACAGGAAGGCCTATGCTTGTGTGCACATGTGTCCATTTCCCAGGGCTGCTGGGTGGATGCCCTGCGTGGCCCAGGGCTGCATTACCTTGGTCTCATAGGTGTCCCCAAACAGGCTGAGGGGCGTGCCCGCCTGCAGCTCCCTGCGGTGACCATCCAGCCAGGCCTCCAGGGACATGGGCTCCATGACGGATCGTGTGCTCAGAGGGAACGGTGGCTCCTTGAGCAGCTGGTCTGTGCCCACAGCACAGCTATGGTCAGTGACCTCTGGGCCCAGCACACCCAGCCCCGGTGGGCCCAGTTCCCAGGGGCCCCAGCTCCCAATTGCTGGAATAAGCTGTGGACCCAGCTCAGTGACCAAGCAGCCAAGTGGGGGTACAATTTGGTGCCATCTTCTCAGTATCTTGAGTACTGAGCGGAGTATTCAAAAACAGACTCCCTGGTACCCTGGGCCAAGACCCATCCTACTCTGGGAAAGGAGGGAGGGAGGGAGAAAGGTACTTCCTAGGGGCCTCACCAGGGATGGGCTTTCCTGTTCTACACTGCTCAGAGTTGAAGAACCTGCAGGGACAAGAAGGGAGGAGAGGAGTGGTGAGCATTCCCGCTTGAGTGGGCAGTGAGACACACACATGTACACACACACCACACTCACACTTGTGGGGCCCTCATACAACTTGTACATCTGCCGTCCTTTTCCTCCCAGCCCTGTGGAGCAGCCCCTCCCCCCTCCCCAGTGGGCTCTCCAGTCCTGGCCCCCCACCCCCCGGCACTGGGAGGGGGCACTTTCTCCCAGGCCAGCAGGTGCTGACGTGGAGTCCCAGGACAGCAAGGGCAGGGGCTGGGCTGGGGCTCACTCCTGGATGATGGGGGCCAACTGCGTGCCGAGGTCCTTGCAGTAGAACCACTTCTCAAACAGGACGTCCGTGGTGTCCCCCATGTAGTACCTGCCAGAGCGGAGGACAAGCAACCCTGCTCCCCATCTGGGTGGCTTCAGGGCAAGCTCACTCAGGCCTGGCCCTGCAGAGCTGGGCTGCCTGCTTCACCTGTTAGCACAGCCTAGTGGTCAGTGCTGGATCATTTGCACCTGGCTCTTTCAGAAGCAGATAGGCACCCCCAAAGTGGGAGGGCTATTACCCACAACATCCGCATAGCTCTTCCCGGCTCCCCAAACTAAGCCATTTACAAAGCAGATAGAACGCTGAGCTCAGAGAAGCTGGGCAACTTGTCAGGGACTACACAGCCTGTAAATGGCAGAAGTAGGCCAGCCTCGAGACGGTCTTAGAAGCTCAGAGAGCATCTAATCCCAGTGTCTCTTTGTCTTTCCCAAAGAGAAAGCTGAGGCTAAGCCTGCAACCAGGGCCAGTGGCTGGGTGCTCTGCCAGGCTGTGGTGCTCTAGGTCAGAGTACACAGAAACTTAGACGCGAACATGTGGAAGACGTCCCCCAAATGAGGGGTTCTTCTTCTTTCAGGGTCATGATTGCTTTGAGAAATGAAGCAAAGCGCTGGACCTCTCTTCTGGGGGAAGGCCACGTGCACAGACACATAGCCTTCAATAGACCCCCTGGAGCCCACCCCTGCTCCTAGCTTGGCTCAGCGAGTTCCTCCCCTGGCCTGAGGAGCGCCTGGCAGGCTGGGCTGTGCCCCAGGTCCCTGTGGGTGCAGCACATGGCAGGTGCCAGGAACATCTGTTAACTGAATGCCTAATTCCAGGGCCAGGCTAGCTCTGCCTGCTGTTTAACTCCTGCTGAAAAAGAGAAGCGGTCCTGCTAACGGGAGAAGGTTTGCAAACACAGTGCATCTGCCCACCGGGCAGCCTGAATTCTAGCCTGGGATGGAGCCGGCCACCAGAAACCTCATAACTGGACTGCAATGCCCTCCGGGAACTGCCTTCAGAGTGGTATTTTAATGTTGAGTCCCTGGCTTTTATTAAAGGTCAAAAGCAGCCAGATGAAATCCGTTATTGAATTTGCTGTAAAATGTTATTGAGGACGCCGTTCTCGCCATCAAAGACTCCCTATATAAAGCCCCTTGCGAGAAATTTCTTTTAGAATTTAAAGCCAGGTATCTGTCCTTATAATAGACTATTATGCAGTAGATTGTTATACAGCCATTGTGTTTTTTGAAAAGATTTAACAGTATGAAAAATACTCATGAATTTAAGTAAAAGAAGTAAAACTGAAGGCTATGCATTCAGTAAGACTCAACGTTGTAAAGTATGGGTATACACAGAAAAAAGACAAGATGGAAGTTTAGGTGCTTTGGTTTAATTGGTGGCATGACAAATAATATTTTTGTTTTCCCTTTTTTTATTATTTTCTTTCCTTGAGATATAACTCATGTACCATAAAATTTACCCTTTTAGTGACAAGTAATTTTAACTTACTTCACTTTGCATTTCTCTACTTTGCCATATTTTGAGAGTGGACAGATAAGACTTTGGTAATTAGAAAAAAGGAGGCATTTTAAAAATAACTATTATAACAAAAGATGTGGGCCCAAGTATCCTGATCCCAGTAACTTCATGGGAAACTTAAATATTGTTAGTTAAAAAATACAAAAAGCAGTTTAGCTTTTGGAAAAAAATCTCTGTTCCTCTGAGCTACAGGCTGCTTCCTGCTTTCAGAGAATAATAATCATGTAACTTACCAGAACCAAATGGGACCACAGCTACAGAATCAGTGTCTACAGCAGGGCCTGTGTTCTTCCCCTCCTTGGTGTTGACTCACACTCCTCTCTAAGTATACGCCATCCTGGCTCTAATTCCATATTTCTCTACAACATCAGACCTAGCAAGTTAAGCTCTCGCAAATTTAACTTCTCTGTGCCCAGTTTCTTCATCTGTAAAGCAGAGATGGTAACAGTACCTTCCCCATAGGGTAGCTGGGAGGATTAAATGGATAAATACACACAAAGCCCGTAGCCGAGTGCCTGGCACATAGCAGCTGCTATCCGACGTTAGTGCCTGTCGTGGACTGAGCTGGGGCAGAGAAGCGTAAGGAGGCACTGGCCCAGACTCTAAACCAGGGAGAAGCAACAGTGTTCCACTTGCACCAGAAGGTGGATCCGACTTTGGTGCTCCTCCACCTTACTTTCCACGTCCCACCTGTCCAGCAGACCTCAGGCAGAGAGCACAGGTGATTCCAGCCAGGTCACCAGGCTGAGTGGGCTCGCAGGGGGTCCCAGAGAACAGAACCCACTGCACCCTTCCCTCCCCATCGGCCAGCAAATACAGGATCTCCATCGCCTCCCTCCCGCCCTCTCTGTGGCCCTCTCTGGGGTCCTTCCTGCTGCAGTTCTGAGCTGCACCCCACTGCTGCAGGGCGCATTTACCTGAGCCCATCTAACTCCGTTTCCAGCCGCCTCCGCTCAATCACCAGCCCCACGGTGTTGGCAAACCTCTGTGGTGAGTGGGGCACCCCGGCGGGCAGGAGGAACATCTGCAGTGGTGGAGACAAGGGGCCTGGCAGGACTGCGACCCCTCACGGAGACCTCAGCGCCCAGCATCCTGTGCATCCCCCGCAGACCCATGGGGCCCTGCTTGTCCACCCTGGGCCCTCCTCTCTGCCCAGCTCTACGCCAGGGAAGCGGAGGGCATGTCGGGCTGTGCTGAGGACGGGGACGGGGAAGCCTAGAGGAGGACGTGCCCGAGGATGGGGCAGGTGCATGTCGGGCAGGAAGGCAGGAAAAGGCAGGGAGGACAAGACCTCAGCCGAGGCCAGCCCCAGTGCACACAGTGGGTTCCAGCTGTAGCAGCCTTTCACCTGCCCACACCCCTGGGGTCCAGCCTCACCTCCCCCTGCCGAATGACCACATCCCGGTGTGTCCCTCGCTCCAGGACTCGGAGAACCATGTCCCCCTCCAGCTGGTAAAACACCTGTGGGACAGTGACGAGGCTCAGACCTTTCCTACTCCCGCTTCCAGGTCCTTGGCCACTGCCCAGGCCTGAGTTCTACCCAGGAAACCTCAGAAACTTCCTAAAGGCCTCGGAGTTTATGAGCAGCTCTGCCATCCGGTCCCGAGGCCCCTGGGGATGGAGGCTGCTGGACTCTGGACCTCGAACCCCCAGAATCGGAGGCCCCCCCAAGATGATGGGGGCCCAGCTACTGATCCTTTTCCACCAGAGAGTCTGTTTGTGTCTCTCCTTAGGGGCCCACCTTTCTCTTTTATTTTTACTTTTGTTCATTTATTTTAGGGGGGGTAGTAAACAGTTCAAAACTGAAGGTACAAAAGGGTACTCAGTGCAAATCCCCCCTCCACCTGCCTCCCCTACAGCCCCCAGCAACTCCTGTGTCTCGCAGCCTCCAGTCAAGGAGGGGCCAACCCCCACCCCTCCCTCAGCCCCAGGCCCTCGCCCAAGCCCACCCTTCAGCCACTTGCTGGTCCCTGCTCACCCCTCTCCCCTTCTCCCCCACCCCCCACCAGCCCAGCCCACCCCACTTTGTGATCCTGGAAAACAGGAGAAGAAACTGCCCAGAGAACCTGGCTCCGGGGACCAGGGGGGAGTGCCCAGGTCCCCCTCAATACTTGAGTCTCATTTTGGAGACTCATCATGTATGTCACGTTTAGGGGAGGGGACCAGAGCATGGACAGCCCCTGTATCTGCGAGGGGACTCCAACTAGAGCATCTCTCACCCGCAGGTGCTGGGCTATTTCCTGGGGCTCCCCAGCGGGGTTGCTGGCTCAGACTCCTTCCAGAAGGTTCTAAGGTGTCACTGCGCATGCACCAACTCTGAGGCAGCCACACTGCCCTGGGATTTCAGCTGTGCCCCCTCCGCCCACCATGTGTCTACCCCAACCCAGTCCGTAATCTCTGGCCTATGTAGGAGAAGTGCCCCTCCCTGGGGGCCCCTCCCCGGGGGCAGTCTGCAGCCCACCTCTTCACCCTCCTCGATGTGGTAGTCCTTCCTGGTGTTGGGGCCCCCGACGAACATGATTTTGAGCTGCTCCTGGTGCCTGTAATGGACGAGGGGGAGAAGTCCTGACCTGTGTCCTGGGAGTGAGAGGAGAGGGGTCTGGGGGTGCAGGGGGGTGCTGAGTACACCCAGGAGAAGGAGCAGGGCTGTGTCTGCATCGCTGTCCCTGTTTCCCCTACTCTCACCCAGCACATGCCCAGGTGCATCGAAGTGTCTCTGTGTCTGGGATTGTGTGTGTGTGTGTGTGTGTGTGTGTGTGGGTCCCTCTTTGTGTGTCCCCTGCATCCTCTGACCCAACAGCCAGCATCCCTGGGCTGTGCTCACGGTCTCTAATTACAGGAGGTGCTGGGGCTGGGGGCTAGAGTGTTGGTACACACGGGCCATGGCAGCGCAGAGGCTACCTGTGTTGATGACGACGGTGTGGGATGGCAGGGGAGGGGCTGTGGGGGGGTCTGAGCCCCCAAACCTAGACTGGTAAGTCCTTGCTGAGTGTCCTCTCCTGTGGGCTGTTTTTCAGCCCAGGGTAGGGGCATGGGGACAGGAGGGAAGATACAATCTTTCCTTTTCTTTCCCTTCTGGGAATGAGCAAGAAATAACATCCGTCATGCCTCAATGTTTGGAAAGATGGATGAGATTACGGGGCAGGAGGAGGGTGTCATGGGGCAGTTCTGAGCTTAAAGACTTATTTATTTATTTCTGTAGAGGTGGAGTTCTCCTTACATTGCCCAGGCTGACCCAGAACTCCTGGGTCAAGTGATGCTCCCACCGCAGCCTCCCAAGTAGCTGCCATCGCAGGCACACACACCACACCCAGCTTAGGAGCCTGGATGAGTTAGAGTGGCATAGCGCCTCGGGGAGTGGGGAAAAGCTGTGAGGTACCTGGCCGGAGAGGCGGGGCGCAGACCGGATGCCCCGGGGGCCCTGGTGGTGTGCGGTGGTCTTGGGGAGTGATGATGAGAAGGCTGGATTAGGAGGGGGACCACCAAGGAGTTCTGTCTTGGCCTGAGGAGGGGTGCCAGGGAGCCTCGAAAGTTTTTTTTTTTTTTAATCAACTTCACTGAGATATAATTTAGGTACATATGGAAAACTCTGGAACAAGCTCTCTCAAGAACTATTTCAGGCTGGGCATGGTGGCTCACGCCTGTAATCCTAGCACTCTGGGAGGCAGAGGCGGGTGGATCATTTGAGCTCAGGAGTTTGAGACCAGCCTGAGCAAGAGCGAGACCCCGTCTCTAAAAATAGAAAGAAATTATATGGACATCTAACAATATATATAGAAAAATTAGCCGGGCGTGGTGGCGCATGCCTGTAGTCCCAGCTACTCGGGAGGCTGAGGCAGGAGGATTGCTTAAGCCCAGGAGTTTGAGGTTGCTGTGAGCTGGGCTGACGCCATGACACTCTAGCCAGGGCAACAAAGTGAGACTCTGTATCAAAAAAAAAAAAAAAAAGAACTATTTCAAGCAACCAGTCAGAATGCATAAGCCAGATGTCACTCTTCTGCCCAAGACCAGCAGCTTCTCATCTCACTGGGGGTTGCAGGGGTGGGGGGGGGTGGAACGGCTGAACTCTGTCCCCCCTTCCCAAATTCATATGTTGAAGTTGTAACTCCCAGTACTGTAGAATGTGACTTGACTTGGAAACAGGGGCCTTGAGATGTAATTAGCTGAGTTAGAACGAGGTTACCTGGAGTAGAGCGGGCCCCTAATCCACTGTGACGAGTGTTCTTTTATGAAGGGGAAATGTGGACCCAGACACAGACCCAGGGACAAGGCCTTGAGAAGGTGACGTGGAGATTGGCATGATCGGCAGAAGCCACAGAACGCCAGTGACGCCAGCAAACCACCAGAAGCTGGGGGATAGGCCTGGGGCAGAGCCCCCCGCAGAGCCCTAGCAAACAGATACAGGCACAAAGCCAGAGTCCTTCCTCTGACCTGAGGTCTGCCAGTCTGCCCGCCTTGGCCTCCACTGCTCGTTTGTTATTTATTGGCTGCCTCCTTCCACCAGACTGTCATCTACACAAGGGAAGGGGTTTTTGTTAGTTTGTTTCCTGTTGTACCCTCAGTGTCTGGAACAGCCTGGCATGTAGTAGGTGCTCAGTGAACATCTGTTAAATGAATAAAGGGAGGGCCTGTGCTTGTGGAGGGCTGGGTGGCAGGTCTGGAGGCAGGGCAGCCAGTACTGCCCCCGCTGGAGGTGAGGAGGGTGGAACCAGAGCAGTGGCCGTGGGCTAGAGAGGAGCAGATGGATGTGAGACACCAGAAGGGGCAGAAATTGGTGGACTGAGAATGAGACTGCAGAGAGGGACAAAGTGGAGAAAGGAGGCAAAAGATGGTAAAGCTTTGAGTTGGAGGCGACAGCAGTGGTAGAAGAGATCTTGGGGGCCATGTTGACTGTTAGCCGTGGCAGTATTGCACAGTGCCCAGGAGCATGTGTGGACTTTGGAGTCAAACTGTTCCATGGGCTTGAGTCTGGAGCCTGTCCAGCACTAGCTCGGTGACCCTGGGCAAGTTGCTGACTATTCTAACATCCCGCTGCACGGGGCTACTGAGAATTACAGGTGGTAATGCAAAAACACTTGGCGCAGTTTGGGCCTGAGAAAGTGTTAGTGGTTGCAGCTGTCTGGTTTGAGGTGCCACCCCACTGGAGATGTCCTGTGGACACAGCAAACATGAGGAATGTGAGCCTGGATCTGGGGACCACATGAGGCCCTGCCATGGAGCTGAAGGAAGGGGAGACAGGTGACGGGGCCATAGGGGAAGGCCTCAGGGTCTGCCCGAGAAAGATGGCAACTGGACAGGCCAGCCCTGTTGGACGCTACCGGTAGAGGTGGCCTAGGGAGGGCTGGGTGTGGGTGCGCGTGCTGCATGCCCACAAAGAGGGGTCCCCAGAAGAGCAATAAATCAAGATCCTCCCAAAGAAGCTGGTCCTCTGACTTCACTTTTCCCTGCAGCTTCCTGGATGGGGTTGGGGTGTACGATTTGGCTGTCCCCAGACCTGGGTTCTACTGCAAGTCTGGGGCATTGAAAACCACCCTCCCCAAATTTCTGCGTTTTCCCAAGGTGCACGGAGCCACTTGGGGTTGGAGAGAAGTTTCTCGGCCCTGAAGGGAGGGGCGCGTCCTGCCATCTCCTATCTCCCACAGCCTCAGCGCCACCTCTGCCTTCCTCAGAAGGCACAGCCACTAGAGTCACCAGAAAGGGGAACAGACCCAGGGTGGTGGAACCGGAACAGCCTGTCCTCTTCCCGTGAAGACAGCATGAGAATCACAGCCGCCCTTCTGCAGGCTTCTGGGTCAAGGAGCTGGGCGCTGGAGTGTAAGGACGCAGACGGAGGAGGAGAGGACAGCGGGGGAGGGTACGGGGTGCCTGGGACTCACATGAGCTTGTTGCAGACCGGGGGCAGGAAGGAGGCCCGGTTCTCCTCCACCCACGTCCGCACGGCCACGGGGCGCTGCATGGCGCCCAGGAAAGCGTCTTCTGCCTTTTGGCGCTGTCCTCCCGCGGGAGGCCAGAGAGCCGGGCTCCGCCCAGCCGCCTCCAGGCCGTCTCGTTAATCCGCAGCCCTGGGTTCAAAAGTTGGAGCAATCCCACACGACCCCGCGGTGGCTGGCGCGGGGCCCCGCGGTTCCGCCTCTCGTCGACTTTGGCTTGAGCGCGCCGCCCCGCGGCGCCCCGCACACCGCGCCGGAGGTGGGAGCAGGACGCGGGATCCAGGTCACTTGCCCCCAGGGGAACCCAGGGAGGCCCCCCAAAATACGTGAGCGCCTGAGTACATGGTGCTGACACTGGATTTAAGCCTCAGTTTTCTAATCTGGAAAATGGGGACGACAGCACAACCACTGAGGGCTGCCGTGCGCATGGAACGAAAAGATGTCCAGCGGCCGCCACAGGCCCTGATTAGTGTCAGTACCCTCTGCTTTCACGAGGACAGAGGTCAGGGCAGAGTCCCCAGATGTACTGCGTGCTGCGGGAGGGGGAAGCAGTTGCAGGCGCAGTGCTGCGGGAGCCCCCCGCGCAGAACGGGGACGGAGGGGCTCCTCCCAAGGGAGGCACTGTACTCAGCACCAGCGTCGCAGTGCACACTGAAGAGGTGTCTGGCACTGTTCTGAGCTCTTTACACTTCTTGTCTTAGGAATTTACTCAGCGTGCATACTATTATATGAGGAATTTTGCAGATGCAGACAAGCGCCCTCAGTGTCCCCGCCCTCATAAATCTCGGAGGAGGGGGCGGAGGGGGCAGACAAACCTGCGTTTAATGATTACAGGCCCGCGTAAGGGGCCCTAGCACGGTTATCCTTGGAGGCCGAGGGGGTGGAGGCTGTTCGAAGTGGGAGGAACCCGCTTGGTGAGGAGGAGGGGAGGCAATCTGACACCTCCTCTTCCTCTTTCTTCAGGATTCAGAATTCTTAGGAAAATTGGAGGAAGGTGGAGTGGGAGGTGGGAGGTGGGAGGTGGGAGAGAAGGAAAATGGCTCAGGCCTCTGACACCAGAATCCAGGCTAGAGAGTTTAAGAAATTCTAACCTCCTCCAACTCTTCCCTTCCAGCCCACCCGGCCCCCTCCCTGCTACCTGGCTGGGCTGGTTTTCTCAGCATTTCAGACTTACAGACTCCCCTGGTGCAAGTCAAAGTCAAAACCCAGACAGATGCCAAACAGGATTCCCACCCAGCTCAGCTGGGATCCTCCTGTTTCCTCCCCCGCACCACCTTTTTTCTTCTTTTTCTCTCTGCTTTTTCTTTTTATTTATTTATTTACAACATGTTAACTGAGCATTTCTCCCTAAAATATTGTTTAGCACCTAAATAACTCACACCACCTTCTTTATTTTTCTCAACGACGAGTAATCAGATGAGATGTAAACAATGACACATGAAACACCAAGGATCTAAGGATGTGTGAGGTTTGCTTTGGATGTTTGTTAAATGGAGGGATGGATGGGTGGGTGGATGAAGGCATGAATGAATTCACACTCAAAGAAAAAAAAATGATTCCAGCCCAATAGAGATTCTGTTACATAATACAAAGGAAAAATGATAGTTACCCTGTATTTGAATTGATGTAGTCAAATAACACGAATAATTGAGGCCACAGGTAGAATTTTTAGGGTCTGAATTATCCAGATTAAACCTATATCATAGGCTAAACTACTGCTGTGTAATCACTATCAAATATGCCCTCTGATTTGTGCTGCCTAGATAAAACCACGTCTCGTCTACCCAGTTGGCAAGACTAGCTTGGGTGTTGGGCACCATTTGTCTCCAATGTTCAGAAAATGAACAGTTCCCATTCAATCTGAGTGTTCTGGCTTTGTTGAGTCTGAGCCATCTGGAATCCTTCTGGATGGTGACCCTGGGACCCCTCTAGTTTCTGGAGTTTACCCTCAGGAGCCACCTTTCTCCTCTGCACCACAGAATCAGACGCAAACTGCACATACCCTACCATCCAAGCTCATCAATGCCTGTCCTGCTTGCTGCTGTCTTGCCCTGGCCTCCCCAGGATGGCGTTGGCACCTCCAGGTCACTGAGACCAGTAGATGCTTCTAGGGTTTGCTGAACCTGGCTGGTGAAATCTATCTGATCCTTTAATTCTTCGATACCTCAACTAGTTGCTCCAGCCTATCCCTTTCCCAGCCCACCTTGGTCTGTCTTTGTCTCTGTTTCCCTGTCCCTCTCACTTTCCCACCCTTTCATATAATTCAGCAGATATTTAAGAATGAATAGCTTTATATGAATAACAGGGCCAGATCATGAACGGTACTAGTTATTTGGAAATCTAGGTTCTGGCCCTGCAAACTCTTTAATTTGAGTTATTTACAAGTCGGTTTAAATTTTTCTAGAAATATGTTGGTTTTTTTTTTTTTGTTTGGCTATCATTTTGTTTTGTTTTTCATTTCTAATTTTATTGCATTGTGGCAAGAGAAGATGGTCTGTGTTGTATTATTTGTGGGTGGGGAGATGTATTAAGTTTTTTTTTTTTTTTTTTGTGGTTTAGCCTATGGTCAGTTTTTGTGAATGTATATTCTCTGCTTAGAATGTAGTTCTAAATATTTCTATTAGATCAAGCTATTGTTTACTCCAATAGTCTTGATCCTTATTTTTTTAACTGGTTAATATTTTGGTTTCTAAGAAAGGCATGTTAAAGTCTAATGCTGTAATTTTTTTGGTCTATTTCTCCTTATATTTTAACAGATTTTACTTTACATCTTTTGAATCTATGTTGTTAGGTGAAAACATGCTCATAATTATTTTATTTTCTTGGTGTAGTGTTTCTTTTACCACTGAGAAATTTTTCCTCTTAGTTTCTTTTCACCTTGACTTCAATTTTGTCTCATATTAATATTGCTACACCTGCTTCGTGTGTTAGTATTTGCCAGGTATGTTAAATTGATCAAATAGATGCCACAATAACTCCTTCCCTGCCTGAATCTATATTTCTTGCAGTGTGACTTTGTCACTCTTCCATTAAGAGATGAAGTCCATTTCCCCATCTGTTGAATCATGGTTGGCATTGTGACTTGCTTTGAATACAGAAAGCAGCAAAACTGATGTGGGACATCTGAGTCTAGTTCTCGCCAGGTTTTGCAGCTGCTGATCTCATCACCTGGAACGATGCTGCCACCATGTGCAGAAGCCTGGGCTAGCGGCCTTGAGGACAAGAGACCAAGTGGAAAGAAAGACTGGCTGACAGCCAGCACCAGCTGTGTAAGACCATCTTAGACAACTGCAGCTGTGTGAGTGACCCCCGGGGAGACCAGTGGAAGACCTGCCCAGTGGTCCTGGTTGTTATTTTAAGTCATTAAATTTTGGGGATGATTTGTTACACTGCAGTGGATAACTGAGATACCAGGTGTATGTATTCCCATAACCTCTGTGTCATTTTGTTTTAGGTATACCTCTTATGAATAACATGTAGCTGGAGTTTGTTAAAAAATCCAATCTGATAGCCTATGATATCTAATATGTGGATTCAACCCTTCCCATATTTATTTAATTATTGATACTTAAATAAATTTGTACTTATTCTTGACATCTTATTTTAGGTATTCTAATCACCATGCTGTGTTTCCTATAGCTGCTATAAGAAATTACCACAGACTTAGTGGCTTAAAATAATACAAATTTATTATCTTACATTTCTGGAGGTGAGAAGTCTGCATGGGTCTTATGGGCTGAAATCAAGGTGTTTTCAGAGCTGCATTATTTCCGGGGGCTCTAGGAAAGAATCTGTTTCCTCGCCTTTTCTATCTTCTAGAAGCCGCCTGCATTCCTTGGCTCGGGTGCCTTCCTTCTTCGTTAAGACACATGATTTCAGCCTCTGCTTTTGTTGTCACATTTCCTCTCTGACCCTCCAGCCTCCCTCTTTCCCTTAGGAGAATCCTTGTGGCACTTTGCGCCCACCAGATAACGCAGGGATAATCAATCCCTTCGTGTCACACTCTTTGGTTTAATCCCATCTGCAGAATTCTCCTTTACTATGTAAGGTAACATAGTCACGATTCCGGGGATTAGGACACGGAGATTTTTGGCAGGGATGGATTGAGGGGATATTATTCTGTTTACCACACATCCTTTCTCTTTGTCTCTTCTTTTTTTTCCTCTTTCCTAATCTATCAAAATGCTCATGGCTGCAAGTAACAGAGACCCCAGTTAAACAGTGGTTTACCAACAGAAAGTTTAAAGGCTCATGTAGCTGGATACTCAGAGGGGGAGCCTGTGACTCAGCGGTGACATCACGGACCCTGGCTCTTTCCAGTGCTCCAGTCTGCTCCCCCAGCACCAGCTTGATCCCAAGGCTGGTTCCCTGAGTGGTCAGGGCATGGTCACCAGGACCCATTGAGGCTGAAGCTTCCTTATCCTCACCCGCTGAGGCAAAGAGGTGATTACCCACAGCTCTCCCTTTGGACCAGGGTTTCTCAACGTCAGCACTGTTGACAGGGCTGGGTGACTCTTTGCTGTGGGGGTCGTCCTGTGCATTGTATGATGTCTAGCAGCATCCCTGGCTTCTTTCTGCTAGAAGCCAGTAGCTTTCTCATCACACCCCAGTGAGAATCAGGTGTGTTTCTTGGCCATAAAGAGGCTCACATGCTCATACCTGAACCAATAACTGGGGCTAGGGGAGTGGGATACTTTCTTTGGCTTAGTCAAATTTGGGTTTACAGTATACTTGAAGCTGGAGGTGGAATCGGCTTCCCCTAAAGTCTATGGCCATGTGGAGGAGGGGTGAGAAGCTCAAACAAAACCCTGGCTCATGACTGGGAGGTTAAAAATACTGCTTGGTGGGAGGCCAAGGC
>CM052437.1:29045718-29094350 GCA_028533085.1 Varecia variegata
GCTAGCCTGGGAGACAGAGCAAGACCCTTTTTTAAAAACAAAACAAAAAAACCTCTTTTGTTAATGGGTATATTCTTTTGAAATTTTCATTATACCCTTCCCTCTGTCCTTAGCCTTTTATTTCCTTTTAGACTTCTTTTAACTTTTTCTTCTTCTACATTTATTTTTTTCATATCTATTTTCTTCTTTTTAACTTAAAGTGTAAAACTGAATTCTCTTTAATTGTATTCTCCCTGCTGGGAGCACAAACAGGCAGTTGGGTAGAGTCTGTGCTTTTCTATGGAAAGCTTGCTGGGCTGAGGAGCTTTTCTTCCTTATTTTGATTCCTTTGCCTTTCCCCACGAAGTCCTTGATACCATAATCCCTGACCTTAATGATCCAGAGGACTAGATGCCCCTCCCTTTCTCATAACAATAAGCCATCCATGGTGACCATAGTTAAAACTCCAAGGAATATGGATCCTGGAGAAGAAAGGATTGAGGAGGGATTTGTGAGCTGCTTTCAAATATCTGTGAAAGAAGGAATGACATAGTCAGTGTTACCCTAGAGAAAAGAACAGGTGCTTACAACTAGAGCCTATGGGTACTACAAGGAGGCAAAGTGATTTTTAAAATGATTAGCATTGTTGAGAAATGGGGTGGGTTGACTGGCAAAGGAGTCTATTTCCCAGCTATAAATGTGATCACATGGAAGCTGGGATATTGTAGAAGAGAGTCTTGTATTGGCTGGGAGGTTGATGAGGCTTCTAAGATCTCTTTTAGCTGTAAGATTCTATTTCTATTTTTAGAAAATGATATTATGCAGATTTTGTTACTATCTTCCCAACATCTATTTCTGCTTTCTTCTAGTAATATACTTTGCCCCTCTAAACTCAGTGGACATATGGCCAGTCTAGATCTGTCATACTTTACCATCCCTCTGGCTACATTGCACACTATTAGTTCAGAGATGGTCATGTGACCTGAGATAAACCAATCAGAGTCCTTCCCTGGGATTTTCCTGTCTTGAGCTATCTGGAAAGAGTCTTTTCTCTTTATGTTTAGAAACATAAAGTGTATAAACCCAGAGCTTCCAACAGCCCCATCAGCCATCTTTCTAGCCTTGTTGAGATATTTGGCCAGGGAGAATGAAGGCTACAACTAGAGGGAAGCAAAGACAAGTGACAGAGAGATCTGAAGGTGTTTGAGTCTCTGATTTTTAAAACTAGCTTCACCCATGCACTTTCTGAGAGCCAAAAATATTGCCAGTTAGACTTGGGTTTCTGTCACTTGTAAAAAAAAGGGGTCCTGACTAATGCAGTCATTATTGTGCGATGTTGCATTTTACTTTCATGATCAAATTTTCAAATTTCTTTTTTTTTTTTTTAATTTTTTGTAGAGATGGGGTCTCCCTCTGTTCCTCAGGCTGGTCTTAAACTCTTGGCCTCAAGCAATCCTCCTGCCTCAGCCTCCCAAAGTGCCAGTATTACAGGTGTGAGGCACCATGCCTGGCCAATTTTTCAAATTGCTTAACAAGAATTCCTTTCAGAAGGAAAAGATAGCATCTGTTCTGGCTAAACCAAAAATTACTGTAATCTTTCAATCTGTTAAATTGGCCTGGGGATGAAGTTCGTGTGTCCTTCCCTGCGCTTCTGTACAAAGGCCGGCCCCTCCTTCAGCACAGTTGCCATTGCTGCTTGCAGGACTCAGAGGCAGTGCAAACTAAACACATTCCAAACACAGCTCTTGCCTTTTCCCCTCCCAAACTTGCTCCTCCCCTTGGGAATCCCACAAAATGGTCCTTTCATCCATTCACCTGGGTTCTCACTGAAAAGCGTAGGCGATGGCTTCCATTGCGCCCTCTCCCCCACCCATCTAATCCATCAGCAGTCCTGTGTCTCCTTCCAGTGTGCATCCCGAATCCTTGTCATGTCCCGCTTGAACTATTGCCGTAGCCTCTTAACTGGCTCCAACGTCCACTTCTTGTCCCTCTCCAATTCCTTCTCCATGCAGAACCCCAAATGAACCTTTAATAACACAAATCGGATCCTGTCATGTCTTGCTTAGTATCATTGATGGCTTTCCACTGCATTCAGAATAACCTGCAAAGGGCCTGCGTCTGTCCAGAGGGCCCCGCGGGTTTGCACGCCCCCCGCCCACCTGGCCAGCCCCGGCTCCTCTCTCTCTGCCCCGGCTCGCTATGCTCCGGCTGCTCTTGTCTTCCTGGTCCTGGTTTCTGCCTTGGGGCCTCTGCAGAGGCCGTTCCTTCTCCAAGAACATCTTCCCTCACATCTTAGGGTGGCTGGCTGCTCAAATATCACCTTCTCAAAGTCCATCCTTGTCACGTCACCCTCTTTTGTCTCTTATTATATTTACTACCATCTAAGTTTATTGTGTTTACACAGTGTCAATTGTTTGTCTCGCATCACTAGGATGTAAGTTCCAACTGCCAAGCCAGTAGGCACTCAACAAATATTTAATTAGTAAATGGAAGAAAGTGGAGAAGCAGCACATAGGCAGGAACTCTAAAGCTGAGATGGGAACGTGCACCCAGGTGCCGCTGGGCCACTCTGCAGATTCCGTCCGGAGCCTGGTGTTGAGGGAGGTCTTTGTCCCATCACTGCGCATGTGCTGTGCCTCGCCTCAAGGGATTTTCAGCCGGGCAGACAAGTAATGCTCGCCCTAGATGGCAATGAGGAACCACAGCCTGAGTGTCAGAGCCACGGCTTGCAGACCTTGGTGTTTGTAAGCCTCACCTGTGCAGCTTGTTACAATGCAGATTCCTGGGCTACAGCCCCAGAGATTCTGTTAACTATGCTTATGGAGTCCTAGAGCTAGACTGTGAGGCAGTGTAAGGACTTCGTGACCAACTTGTCCAGGTTTGCTTGAAACACCTCCAGTTTTAACCCCGAAGATCTCATGTTCCAGAAAATTCCTCAGTCCCTGGCAAACCAGGTCGGTTTTTTGCCCTAAATTGAAGGGAGTTCAGAGAGGCACAGAGTAGCTGATGAAGTGGCTAGGAATGGTTTCTTGCAGGAGCTCATCCTAGGCTTTGGTGTTGGTGTGCTCTTGGCCTTGCCTTTGAGCCAGGCTAGGTTCCCAGGCACCAAGCCCAGACAGAGGGGAAAGGAAACCGTGGTTTCCAGAACACCTACAGTGAGCCAGCCACTGCTCTGTGTCCTTTAGTACCTAATTTATTCCTCAGTGGCCTTTTTATTACTCTCATTTTAGAGACAGGACACTGAGGCTCAATAAGGTCATGTAATTGCCCAAGCTCAGACCTCTGTGAAACAGAGGAGTTGGGAGTGACAAAGTCCACCTGACTCAGGAGCCCCACCCCTTCCTAGGTGTTGTGTCATAGGGGGTCAGAAATGCAGCTGGGACCTCAGATTGACAATTGTCCCTCAGTCCACAAGGATGGGGTCCTCCTGGGATCTAGAGAAGACCCCAGGGACTAGACAGTGAACTAGTTCAGGAGGTTTCTTTGGGCCAGCTGTGAGCAGCTGTGTCTGGCGGTGCTGACAGCTTTCTACCACACAGTGGCGCTGTGACCCAGCCTTAGAAGGCCCTTAGCTCTGGAGCCTGGCAGGGCCGGCCACAGGACCAGCCGCCCACTGGTATTCCATCCTCAGCTTGCAGGGAACCTCCAGCCTATCTGTAGCTTTCTGCCTTCCCTGGACTCTATCAGGACAAGAAGGGAGGGGAGAGATGCACAGGAGATCTGGAGAGAAGGAGTCTTGGGCCAATGCCGTCCGGGCAGAGAGGGTGACCGCTGACAGCCGTCAGAAGGGACAGGGACTGCTGCCCTGGGAATACTGGGCTTAAACACTGTGGCTGGTGTGTGCCACCACACAGTGTGTGCAAAACACACCAGGAAAGTGGAGAGCTGCTCCTCCATGGTGTGGGTGGTGAGGGGGGGCCTGGGCAGAGAAGAGACACTTTTTCTGTCCTACAGACTGTTTTGGCAAAATGAAGGCCTGGGCTGGAAGTGTCAGGAGCAAAGAGGAGAGTCATGAGTACTGGGTGCCCAGCAGGCAGAGATGGCCCTGGTCATCTGCCTGTTTGCCCACCTGCTGACCACAGAACATCCTCAGCGGGGCCCACAGAAGGGATCCCCCTAAGCACTCTGCCTGCACCTGCCATGTGGGGAAATGACTCCGAGGATGCTAGCCCTTGGGAGCTGGCTCTCTTTCTACCTGCTTTGTAGATAGGACACATCTATGGGTCTAGGCCCAGACTCAGTCCTTCTAGAATCTCATCAAAAAGCAAGGTCAGGCTGGACTTGGTGGCTCATGCCGGTAATTCTAGCACTCTGGGAGACTGAGATGGGAGGATTGCTTGAGCTTAGGAGTTCAAAACCGGCCTGAGCAAGAGTGAGACCCCATCTTTACTGAAAAATAGAAAAATTAGCTGGGCATTATGATGTGTGCCTGTAGTCCCAGCTACCTGGGAGGCTGAGGCAGAAGGATGGCTTTAGCCCAGGAGTTTGAGGTTGCTGTGAGCTATGATGACACCATGGCACTCTAGCCTAGGCAACAGAGTGAGACGCTGTCTCAAAAAAGAAAAAAAAAAAATCAGCATCAACCATCATTAAACCTCTAAGTTTTCTTCATAGCCCCCACCAAGTCACCTCATGGTGACTTGCTACATATCAACTGCTTAACCACAGGCGTGGCAGGCAGTATTGAAGTCAGAACATAAAATGGTGTCTGAGTCCAAAGGCATCAGCTATGTCCCTGCTCCTTAATGCTTCCTGGAGTGGGTAACTCCACAAGGCACCCTCGGCCCCTGAGCATGGAGGAGTTTATCAAAGCCCCTCTGAGAGCAGATTGTGACGGAGGAAGACTGTGAGTAAAGGCGGTTCTAGGGCTTCAGGAAAGACGTGCGTGGAAGTGAGACAGTGAGCAGGAAGCCGAGGACAGGGCTGCCACAGACCAACTTAGTCACCTTCACAAATCACCTTGCCCTGTGTCTGGGCTGAGAGCAGTGGCAGAAATTCCCCTTTGGAAATTTTTTTTTTTTTTTTTTAGTATTAAAGTTTCATTCATTAACTGTTCACATAGAATCAATTAAAATATTTTATCTGACTATTCACATAGAATCAATTAAAATATTTTATCTGATTTATATTTAAAATGTCAGTTTTTCTTTTTTATTTCATAGGCAATACATCCACATGTTTAAAAAAAATCAAAGGGTTCAAAATAAGTAGCCTTTTTTTTTTTTTTGCTTAATATATGAACAGACAACCTAATGCTCCCAACAGAAAAGCAGCAAGGACATTAACAGCAATTCATGGATAAATGTGCTAGGGATGTCACTCTTGGTGTCACAAAAACTTTTCCTCTGAGGCTTGCTTGCCTGTAATGTTGGGACATTTTTCATGTACAGAGATGTCAACTTTTTATCAAGTCAGTCTTTCCCAGTATGAACTCTTCTCAGCTTGGAAAGTCATTGCTCATCCTAAGATCATTTAATCATCTTTAGTTGTTCTTTTGCAGCGTCACAGTTTGCTTTGTCATCCACCTCAGCGATGTTTTCATTAGTGATGTGATGAAGAGATGGAGGGGGCTGGTGTGGCCATCTGAGGAAGGTGCCTTTGTAGGACAGCTGGCCTCAGACTCCTGCCTGGCTCTGCACCGTCTGTTGTTTCTCAGCATTCAGTAGTTGTCTACTGCAGGCCGAGAGGAGCCAGCCACAGGGAGTAGACCCTTCCTGCATGGGAAGAGGGCCTAGGGGACCTGAGCTGGCTTTGGAGAGCTGGGATGAGGGTGGGAAGACTCTGTTGGTCCAAGGTGCAGGTGTCCCAGGGCAAGGAGGCCAGTGTGTAGAAGTTGGGTGATTCCCAGCCTGTGACGCAGGGAGTCCTGCCCACCAGGCCACAGGAATCCAGACCCTGGAGCCTGGGGAAGCAGGGAGGCCGCAGCCTGAGAACTCTGAACAGGAACCAAGGTGGCCTGGGTGGGGCAGGCCCTCTGGGACGTGGAGGAGCCCAGTTAATCAGGACAGGCATTCGTCAGGGTCACCCTGGCAGCCAGCCTGCCTTTGTTTCATTGCGTAAAATGGCGCCGAAGCAGCTGAAACGTCCTGTTGGTAGCGTGTGTGAATCCTTAGGAAATAGAGGCCCTGAGCCAGGGCAGGATGTCATCATTGCCTGCTGCCTCAATCCCAGCCCGAGAACTTGCACCCCTCCTCCCCTCACACCCCCTGCCTGCATGTTGGGGATGGCCCCGTAGGCCTTGTTCATAAGGGCCCCTCATTCGCCAGGACACCGGTGTGGGGGACACAGCTCTTGGCTGACAGGCAGGAGACTGAGCATTGCCTTCCAGTCATCCCCAGTCATGCAACCTCCAGCAGCATTCTGCTCTTTCCTGGGTATCAGTTTCCTCCTCCATAAAATGGGAAGATGTTCTTGCTCCAGCCAGCATGCCGGCTGGAATAGGCGAGAAGCTGCTTTGGGAAAAGGAAGGTGAATCATTCAGGTGCAAGATATCCCAGTGCGGTTCTTCTCCCAAGGCTAGTGGAACATGGCGCCCACCTGGGCTGCGTCTCCTTGTGGCACCAGCAGGTGGCAGCGTTGCCCTCTGCATGTGCACGACTCCACACCTGGGCCTTTTCCCAGACACGCACAAAGTGTAGGACCTCATGGCCAGCACTTCACTCGGGTCACACCCCACATCCCCACCTCCCTGGGCGGGAAGGGGGTCGGGGAGAAGGGATCTGAAATGCCCAGGATGGGGAGGGCCTGGAAAGAGAACGAGAACCTTGTTCCTCCCCTCCAAAAGCACAGGTGAGCCAGAAGGGGGGAGGAGGAGGGATGGGACCCTTGAGGGCTGATGTGACCACTTGGGCTGAAGGGAGACCTTGTCCCACACCACCTGGAGTAGGCCACTGGGGACGCAGAGGGCCAGGACTGGTTCTCTGTTGGGGTCATTGTCTTTAGTCAGAAAAGTCAACTGGCATTTCAGTGGGGCAGTGGTGGTTCCTCTATTTTTGTGTGTGCAACAGGGCTGAAAATTTAATTTACTCTATAATCTATCTGTGCAGGAAAAAAAGTAATTTCCTTATTTATTAGTCTATAACTAATCTGGCCTTTCTCTCAATGCTGCCTGATGAAAAACAATGAAATGTTCAGCTTGATTTAAATGCCATGGGACTGGACAGTTTAGCCTATCTTGTTAAGTGATCTTAATTTCTCTTGGATAGAAGTGCTCAGCTCTCCGATTGCATTCCCCTTCTCCCGCTAGGATAGGGCTGGGGTGTGTGGACAGACAAGAGCAGCTTGTGTGACATTTGGCAAGAGGAAGGAGCTGAGATCCTGGGGTGTGTCCTCTGGTTTCCCAGCAAGGTCCCTTATCCCCCCTGGCCACTGATCAAACTCAAAGCGAGTTTATGTAACTCATGCTGTAGTCCTTTCTGGTCTGGCTAAAGCCCCTGTAGTGTCTCCGGCTGACCAGCCCCACTGTGCCTGGGTCCCTCCTCTCCTACTGAGTCTCCTAGCTGTGCTGCTGTGGCCCCGCAGGCCTGCTGGCTCGCAGCTCGGCAGCCAGGCCCCGTAGGAATGGAAGCTGGCTTGTGAAAGCTGCCTTATCCAGGAGCCCTGTTGCTGGAGGCAGAGGCTGAATTGGTTTGAAGCAGCCTGGGACACCCCTTCTTCCCAGGGTCCCCCTGGGAGTCTGGGACAAGGGTCTTTCTTCTGGGGAGGGGCGAGTGGGGCAGATCTGACTGCTTGCAGCCCCTAGTTTGCTTTCCTCCCAGCGCCCTGCCCTGCCCCCCATTCCCTGAGCAGGAAGGAGAGGACAGAAATTCCTCTTCTTGCCTGGGCATCCCTTATGTAAAACTTCCCAATTGTGCCCAAGGAGAGAGAGATGCAGGAATCCAGAAAACATGCTCTCAAGAGAACAGCAGGGGTTAGAAGACTTGTGACCTGAGGCATAATCCTATTTTGCATGTCAGATGCCAAACATTACCACATTTTTTCCTCTGTGCATTCTGTGTATATCAAACCTTAAGCCTAGTCTCTCTTTAAGCAGAGATGAATGCCTCAGGCCAATGAAAATGAAGGTTATGTACTCATCAAGACAAAAGAGAAAAGCATATTCATTAATTTTCAAATATCACTCTTTTATGCTTGAAATGTTACCAACATGGGGTATACAACCAAAGGAAACAGGTAAAAATGGGGGCTTTATCCACAAGGAGAATTCACTACCTTGCTGTTGTTAGACTCTGGCCTCCCAGGGAGGATACACAGTGAGTCAGAAGTCAATGCCACTCAGCAAAAGAAAAGGACACATTGAGAAAAGATGGCCTGGCCCAGTGGGAGCTCTAGGACTCTCCAGAAGAGGCACTTCGCCTGGGGCCATGCAAGGCCAAGCCTTTCACGGATGAAAGGAAGGCTGTGATTGGTGAGCTCTGGTCCGGGCTGCTCCTTTGCCCTTTCCTATTGGAGGAGAGATGATACAGGCAATTCGAGCCTACAGGGAACTGGGGCCGGGGCTGGCTGGCTGGTGTCATTCACTGTCATTCACTGCAGGCAGTCCATGGAGTCCTCATCTCTCACGCAGCTCACTGGGCAGGGCTGAGGCTGGTGGCCGCACTCACAGGTACACACACTGGCACATGTGGCTGGACACGTGTGCTCAGCCATTCACATCAGAGTGTGTGTGTGTCCACGTGCATCCCTATAGAACTGTTAGAGTCTTGCCTCATGCAGTAGGTACACAATAAATGCCAGCTGTTCTTACCATCACTGGACACACAGAAACATACACACAGAGACACTGACACCCAGGTGTACATCCTCATAATCAAAGACATCAAGACACCCACATACCTTTACGGAGATGCACTTGAAGCTACGCTTGTCAGTCACACATAAGAATTACACCTAACACCTACTGGAAATTTACTACACCATAGGCACTATTTTAACACTATAAAAAGGATTAAATAATGTAATTGTTACAACAACTTCATTGAGGTAAGTATTAGGTATTATTATTTACCTCAGCTCACAGAAGGGTGAATTAAGTCACACGGAAGTCAATTCAAGGTCACAAAGCTAGTAACTGATAAACTTGGGGTTCAGGGCCAGGTAGTCTGGCCTCCAAGCCTACACACTCATCACCAGTGGCTGGTCTGCCTTCTTGATCAGAGACACCCACCATCTTGCACGTGGGCTCAATCATAGACCTTCACACAGGTGTGCAGAAACCACCTGCCTGCAAGTAGGTGCATTGCCACAGCCACCAGACCTGCGTGGAATCTCTGCACACTCATGCCCAGCCAGAGGCTCTGAACCTTGTGGAAACTTTTAGCCTTCAAATGACCTGGGCTAATGTGATGGTGTTTTCTCTTGGAGAGCAACTGGGCTTTCCAACAGCTCTGATCCTGCACCTGCTGTAGCAGTGGTTGGGTTAAAAACCTCCTCTTTTGGGGGGGCTCTGGGGAGGAGGTCAGTCCTGTCTTCACCTCTCGTAGCTCAGCCAAGTTGTGGCCTTCTTGAGGCTCTCAGGACCCCTGGCCTCTTCCCCACGCCCTTGTCCTCTGGGAGTGTAGATGACTCCTGTTAACTTGTTTGTGCTGTCCCAGTTCTAGCTCACCTCCTCACCTCCATCCTCCCCAGTTGAAGGCTTTGAGATGGGCCCAAGTGGGGAGTCCCTGGGCTTCCTGGGGGGAGAGGTCTCCACACAAAGAGGGGGGCAAGGAGGCTCATCCAAGCTGTGTAGCCTGAGGGCTGGCCTTGATGTCCTACTATGGCCCCTGTCTCAGTGGACACTGGGATGGATGTGGTCTTTGATCTGGGGCGAGGCTTGGGGGAGCTCAGGGAGAGTCACAGTCCCAGAATGTGAAAGAGGGCTGGCCAGTGGCACAGTGGGTGGCTCTGCGGGTGACAGGTGGGCTTCTCAGTATCCCACTGCCTGCCCAGGCTCCTCCCTGGTCTTCTCTGGTGTAGGTTCCTGGGTGGTCCCTCTGGCCCTGGTAAGTTCCTGTCTGTTCTGGCTGTCATAGTCCTTCTAGCTCCTGTCTTGGTCAGACACTTACTTTTTTAGCTCTAGTGATAGCTGCTCCTGGAGAAGAGTAGAGATGAAAGCCCACAGACCATATGTCTAGATATTTAAAAGTCATAAATGAAACTGACAAACTTAAATAAATATGTTCTATCCCTCAAATGTGACATTTACCTTCACAATGATAAAATTAAAAATACATACAAAACTGCAATTTTTATATGACTGAAAATCTGCAAAATATTGAAGACAACTGAATTTAATTATTACTAAGCACATCAGGGGTTCTGTTGATGGGCCAGTGATATTTGGATGAGCAATAGAATAAAGATGTTTATAATTCATAAATTAGTATATATTTACTCCCTAAAATTTATTTTATTGCCTTAATTTAAGAAAAATTATTAATAGTAATCATGTTTTTATAACAGAGAACTCATAATTTGTGTGCTGGTGACAGTAGTGATCTCAAGGATTAAAAATAAAATGAAATTGTATTCAGAGTTGTTTTGGTTATCTATTGCTGCATAGCACACTGCATGCCCCAAAGCTTAGTGGCTGAAAACAACAGCCTTTTTATTATTGTTCATGGTTCATGGTTCTGTGGGTTGACTGGGCTTAGCTGGGTGTCTCTTCTGCTGCTCTTACTTGAGAATTCTCCTGTGGTTGTGGTTAGGTGGCGGATGGAGCTGGAGTCACCAGAAGGCTCAATTGGGATGCTAGGACAGGTGGTCCTTTCTCTCCATGTACTCTCTGGACCTCTCTCCAGTAGAGTAGCTGGTCTCTCCAGTGGAGTGGCTGGACTCACACGGTGCTCAGGACTCCCAAAAGTGAGTGCTTTAAAAGAGAGGAAGAGGAAGTTGCTCGACCTCTTAAAGGGTACATCCAAAACTTGTGCAACGTACTCCCTCCGAATTCCACTTGTTAACATGAGTCACAGGTCAGCGAAGATTCACCGTGGGAGGACCACACAGGGCATAAACGCCAGGAGGTATAAATACCAGAAGGTCCACTGGGGCCTTCTTTGGAAGGCCAGTCCTGCAGTGCTGGAAGTGGTGTGTTCTTGTGAGAAAGACCTAAAACCTGTGGCATTTGCTCTGGGACAGTTGGAGGGCAGAAGCAGAAGAACCTTGGGGAGAACGTTACCGAAGTCTTGAAACAGAGTGAGAAAACTTATTGGATGCTGGAGAAAAGGAGCCTTGAGATAGTCATTGGCAGAAGAACTAAGTGATGCCATCATCTGAGTGATGATGTGGGAAGTGGACAGGCACCTAATAAACTTGTGGATCTGGCTGGGCCATTTCCAGGCAAAGCGTTGAAAGTACTAATTAGCTTCTTCCAGCTGACTCTGATATAATAGCAAAAGATAGAGATGAACTAAAGAAGGAACTATTTAGGTTTTGAGCAGAATTTAGGAAATATAAGGAGCCAAGGACTGTTGTTTCAACCAGCAAAAAGCTCTAAAAGCAAGAAATGGCCTCAGGGCAAAGATAAAATCCAGGGTGCTGCCCAGTAAATTATGGTTGCAGGTAAAGATGAAGTCAAGGGTGTGGCTGTAAGACCCTCTGTTAAGACCTCAAACATTTAAGGGCATGTTTTATGGACCATTTGGATAGGCAACAGGGCTTCTGAGAATCTTAACGGTGTACTTAGATCCTCTCTGCTAGACCTCGGGACTTCTAAGAATCCCACAGCAGCCTTAAGGGTGGCTTAAAGTAGAGAAAGCCCTTTTTGGAAATAAATAACCTACTCCATTCGTATAATGGAGTAGGTTATAATGTGGTATGTAAGAAACCCACAAATTTTTGAAAGAATTGTATCAAGTGGGACTGACAGGGACAAAGACAGTTCAAAGTGAAAGAGACCTCTTCTGTGGGCAGGAAGCAGGCTGAGTGCAAGCAGGTATTTGGCTACAGGCACTGATGATGCCTTATGAAAAAGAAATTAAGAGCGTGGGCCAAGTGAGGTGGCTCATGCCTATAATCCTAGCACTTTGGGAGGTGGAGGTGGAAGGATTGCTTGAGGCCAGGAGTTTGAAATCAGCCTGAGGAAAAAATAGAAAAATAGAAAAATTAGCTGGGCATGGTGGCAAACACGGAAAGTCCCAGCTACTCGGGAGGCTGAGGCAGGAGGATCACTTGAACCCAGGAGTTTGAGGTTGCTGTGGGCTAGGCTGATGCCACAGTACTCTAGCCTGGGCAACAGAGTGAGACCCTGTTTCAAAAAAAAGAAAATAGCATGGAGCCAAGAGTCATGTACAACCCCTCCCAGAGAGCAGCACTGGGACCTAATGAAGGAACAGGTGACATGTGCTTGATTTGATTTCAGAATCACTCTGTGCAAGTTTCTCCTCCTATTTATGGAAGTGTCTGTTGTAGTTATCCTGTGTCTGCCTCATTGTTGTATATTGGACGTGGGGGAAGATAACTGGTTTCTTTTGTGCAAAGGTCTTCAGATCAAAAGGAACCATCTCCAAGCGACCACACCTGAGGGGCCTCATTTGTACCTGGACCTGATTTAGATGTTGAGGTCCTGGATTTGTAGCCTGAGCCTGATGACTTAATGACTGAGACACTGGGGGTCTTGGAAGGTGAGTGTGTTTTGCACGTGGGAGGAATGTGACTCATTGGGGACCCAGAGGACAGACCTTGCAGTAGCTAGTCTTCAAAGATAGTCCCCAGTGAACCAAACATCCTGGTATTCATGACCTGTGTATTCCCCTCCCTTAAATCTGGACTGTCTCTGTGACGTGCTTTTGAGCAATAGAGAGCAGTGACAGTGATGCTGCATGACTTCTTAGGATAGGGCATAGGAAAACTTTTGGCTTTCACCTGGGTCTCTCAGACTGCTCGCTTGGGGTACCAGCTATCACATTAGAAGTCCAATTCTTCTGATACTGCCACACTATGAGGAAGCCAAGCTAGCCATGTGGAGAAAGCAACATATTCATCCAGAGTCCATTTCTTCCGGCCATCCAGCTGAAGCACCAGATATGTGAGCGAGGATGCCGCCATCTTGGATATACAGTCCAGTTGAGCCAACGTTGCCGCCATTTGACTGCAACCATGTGAGAAACCTGCCCCCATAAGCGACCACCAAGCCCAGTCAACCTATGGTACTGTGAGAGATAAAAATTATTTATTTAAGCCACTAAGTTTTGGGGTTTCTTATGCAGCAATAGGTAACTGAAACAGTACAAAAAATGCATCTATTTTAATAAAAAATGTAAATTAAAGTAAATTATAAATGATCAAAACTAAGATTCTCATGTAAGTTTTAAAAGTTATTTTTCTTTAAACTCTTCATAATTATCCATTAAAATTAAAAGCAAATATAACTGTAACTGATATATTTTATCTAATACATACAAAATTTTAAATAAAATATTTAATAAAGCTCAATTTTAAATTTAAGTCTTGAAAATTTAATTCGATCTTAGTAAACATACTTCAAGAAAAGAAAATCTTTCACAGTTGTAGCATTGCTCCATGTCTGTCTGGTTGCCAATGTAAAGAATCAGTGTCATGCTTCATGCATGTTATGTCTTGGTCTACATGTGTGCAGATATAGAAAATGAATTATTTATACTGGAAAATGTTCCTCAGCTGCCATGTGCAACTGTAGCAAATACTGTGCTGATTTGTGAGGACCTCTGGAGCCATGAAGAGAAGCTAGCAAGTGCTCGCTTGCCACAGTGGGAGCTTGCCACAGTGGGATGTGCTGCCTGCATTGCTCTCCCGCTGTGTGAGGGGAGGATTTGATCAATTAGCCTGTTTTTTCTCGCATCTTAGCGCTCTCACTACCCAATCCTCCCTGCACCCTGGGCCAGAGCCACGTCTATCTCTGATGTGAATGGCAGCATAAGCCGCAAATTTTCATAGCATTTAGACACAGTCTCTTTTTGATTCAAGGACATAACATGAAAGATGTGAAGCATTTCCTAGGGCCTGAATGGTGTTGCTCCCGAGAGTGAGTGTTTAGGGTTGGCGATCACACTGTGCTCCTGCTGAATACTGGATCCCGAGGGACAGAGGTGTTCTTCAAATTGTGTGTGCGTGTGCATGTGCAGGCACGTGTGTGTGTGTGTGTGTGTGAGAGAGAGAAATGTGTGCCCTCTGAAGCGTGGGACAGAACTTGCCTCTGTTGCCTGCATCTCGGGGCAGTGTGTGCCGTTTTGCTCCCCTTCCGGAGGACAGTGGGATTCTGGCCCTTGAGAGACGCATTCTCACTCTGACTTGGTTCTCTGGTTTGGAGCACATTTCTTAGTTAGTCAGCAGCCTGGTAAATTAGCTGGGACATTTTCAGATGTAAGTGACAGAAGACCAATCTGAACAGGCTTGAGCAGAAAGGGAATGTATTGGCTTCTACAACTGGGCAGGCCAAGGGAGGAGAGCCAGGGCTCAAACTTGTTTCCAGGGGTGGTGTTGGAAGCCCTGGGATTGACAGATGGTCCCACCAGGACTGCTGGGGTGGTGGCCTGCGGTGCCCTCAAGGAAGGAAGGCAGCCAGAAAACAATGTGTCCTCCACACCTGGTTGTAGCCTTCTCTGAAATTCAGCTCCTCAGTCCGCTGTGCTGGGCACCTGCCGGGTTTCTCAAGCAGCTGGGCTGGTGGGCACAATCTCCCCAAAGCCGTCACCTTCCTGGAGCAGGTTCCACACCCACCCTGTTCCACGGCTTCCAGCCCCACACCCAGTGGGGGTGTGACACCACACCACAGAGCCCAGCGGCGGCGGAGACCTTCTGGCACAGGCTACCACCTCCTCAGGTCTTCTGAACACTCAAGGACCCCCCAAGGATGGCTGCCCCAGAATCTTACGGCTGCCATGGTGCAATAGAGAAACGTCTATGCAATAAAAACCAAAGACACCATTTCTGCCAAGCAACCAGGAGGGCCCCCCACTCCCATGGAGACAGCCTCTCCCAGACGTTTCACTTCACACGGAGGCTCCTCCACATTGAATCCCTGGAAGTCAGGCAGGCAGGACACATTTCCCACTCCAGACCCTGCAGGTCCCCCTCCCCGTGTCGCCCTGTCCCCTGCTAGTCACCTTCCATTGACCCTCCCAGCTGAATGGAGGCTGCTCCTCTCTCCCCGCTCTCCCCAGCCCAAAGTCCGGGTGTTTCCTGACCCCCACTCCCAAGGCTGCTCAGAGTCTGCTGACAACCAGCCCCCAGGGGAAAGGAAGGAGGGGGTGGGCGGGCTACTTGCCCAAACTCCACCAGGCCTGCTGCCCTCCAGCCTGAGGCTGGCCTCTGCCCAGTGCCCCTGCAGTCTGGGGAGGTGTGGGCCACGCCTGGGGCCAAGGTGCACCTGCCAGGTGGGGCTCTCCGGTGGGGCTCCACCCCAGCTCCCGTCTGAGCCGACTTTCCTTCCCCTGCTCTGCCTCTCCCTCCCCCCCATCCCTCCACATCTCTTCCCCCTTTCTCCCCTCCTGTGCTCTCTTCTTCCCAACCTAAGTCAGGTCGGGCAAACAAACCTTGGCACACCGGACTCTGAACAGTTTAAGTCCGATCGGGTTTTTAAGAATGTTTGTTGAAGTGAAACTACCTGTGATATAATATATTGCAGAGGAAGGAGAGCAGCTCGCAGGACATCAGGGGCATCAGGGGCAGTATGAGCTTAGTTTCCTAACTTCCCCCCAACCCTGCTCCCCCAAACAATGTAAATCGCACAGCACAGTCATGTATATGACACTGTGGTGTCCCCTTCCTTTCAACTCTGCCCTTTGGGGTCTAGGCCCAAGTCCTCAGGTCAAGGCCCTTTGAAGGCCCAAGGAAAGGCAGATCTAGCCAGAGCCAGGAATGCATTTCAAAGGCTGGCCTGTCCCTCCTCCTCCTCACCCGCTATGGTGTTTGTAACTTCCTCTCCCTGGGAGTATCCAGAGGGCCTGACCATGGGGAAAGATGAAGGCAGAATGGTTGGATCAAAGTCCAAACACATAATAAAGGCATCTCCCAGCCCCACCTAAGGACATGATAATGTGCCTTTACTCACAAGCTCAGAGTGGAGGGCAGGCCTGCCATAAACCATCTCTCATTACAAAGCCAGAATCTTTTCCATCTGTGTTTAAGCTGCAGCCTATGAAATCATGTCTATAAAAATAAGATTGGAAGTGAAAATATCGAATACAATAAATTATGGCTACATTGTGTTCTCTCCTGAGGGACGTCCTGGCCAAAGAGCCTTCAATATTTCTATCTAGCGCCGTGTTTAGTATTTCCTCATAAAGCGTTCCATTTGTTACCGGGAAGAAAGGGCCTAGACGGCCGAGGCTCACTGGAGAGCTGTGGTGCGTGGCTGGCTCCACCAGCCTGACATCCTAAATTCTCTCCCAAAGCAGAGTTGTTCAGTTGCAAAATGAAGCCAAAAGGGAGGTGGCACAGAGAAAAAAGATTCGTTGTCCAGTTTCCGTCACTACCACGGTCTTCCTCCTTGTAACCCACCACCCACCCACCACCCTCGCGGCCCTGGCCCCAGACACTGCCACCATCTTCCTCCATTGACCCCGCATGGCTCCCAGTGCCCAGGCATCCGATACGCCTTTGGGAGGAAGAGAAACCCGAAAGGGTGAGTTGGCACAGATCCGAGAGTTTAAAATCTCCAGGAGGCTATGGGCCAGGTACAGAAATCATCTAGAGCAAGAGGGAGTCATCAGCAAGGTGCTGCAAAGTTCTTCCCGAGTTTGAAGGTAGGACAGATGAGTCTCCTCGGAGGAAGTGGCTTCTGAATGGAGCCCGGAAGTGTGGGTTGGAGCTGGGTGGGCACAGGGAAAAGGCCGTCTCAGAAGAGGGGCGACAAAGGGAAAGCACAGAATTGGAGCACGTGGATGAAGACGGAATTCAGTTTGCCCCGACCCTGAGGTGCGTGAGGGGTGGCAGGGAAGTCAAGGTGAGGGATGGGTGGGGCTAGACCAGGGAACACATGGATGAAAGAAAAAGCCACTCAGTGTAGGGACGGTGGAAGGTGGGGACCCACTGACAGTACGGAGCTGTCGGGGACAGAGCCTGTCTCAGAGCCGAGCACTGTGGGATCGTGGGGCCAGTGATGATTCCTCTCTCCCCCCACATTCTCTTCCCTGAAAAGATCCCAACTTTCCTCTCCCCCAGCCCACACTGTTGGATGATTCAAAAATTCAACAAACATTTTGAGTGTTAGCTGTTTGCTTTAAACGCTGCCATTCCATTCCTTTGCTGGAGGCGTGTGATAGAGGAGGGAGGGGCTCAGAGTGAGACAGGACAGCCGCTCTCTGTCACTTAGAGCCTGTCTAGTGGGGGGGTTTGCTTGGGGAAGGAGAGGAGTGTGAGGGTGCGGGGTGCTTACTGGGTTGACAGGCACCGCAGGACACCACAGACCCAGGTCAGCTTTGCCCTTCTCTGTGGGATCAGCTGGGTGTGGCTCTGAGGTGGCTCTCTCTCCAAGGACAGAAGTCCAGGGCCCAAGGCGCGGGCATCCTCGAGAGCCAGTGGGAGGAAGCCTGGGCGGGTGGGTATGGCTGTCTCGTCCGTGGCCTTTGTCCTTGGTGCCGGGGGCGACACTGCTTGATTCGGATGGGAACCAGTGGAGTTGTATCCAGGACGCATTACCAAGCTCTTTTCAAATTCCTTACTTGGCTTTATTTCACAGCCCAGCCCCCACGCACTGGCGTCCCTGGTCTCCCTCGCTGGGCCCGGTGGGCCCTAGTTTCCTCCTCTGCTGTGGGAGGAGAATGCACCGCTTGTCCCATGGGGGTGGGCTTGGACCCTCTTTCTCTGGCAGATGTTTAGGATTTGGAACTTGGGTCTCTCCCTCCACTCCACAGAGCACAGAGTGCGGGTCCCAGGAGTTGGGAACTATGGGAGACGAGGGGCTGGTGACCCCTGCCCGCCCCCGGACGGCGGGAAGGGCTGTTCCAGGCAGCGCTGGCAGCCCTGACAGCACTTGCGGTAGGCGGTGTTTATGTGAACGCACAAATGTTTATGCAGGATTGCCAGCCGGTTATTTATGAGTCTCTCAGCCCTTCCCCAATAAAAGCTGTTCCCTCAATGTTCTGACAGGCCCTGCATCTGTAACTAATGTGTCACTCGCTCTGCTAATGCAGTTCACTTGTGTTTATTTTTGCACAAAAGCGATTTATCCAGCCACTCTGAAGAAATGGCCCTGTCAGAGGCCTTCTCTGGAGCAGAGTGTTTTTCCTCAAAAGAACCTCCAAACAGCTCATGTGCGGGGCAGGCTTCTGGGGTGTGAGAGCTTGTGTGGGGGTGTCTGGTGGTGTGTCTGAGGGCTGGGCCTCTGAGCGTGTGGATGTGTGTCTTTGTGCGTCTATTGGTCTGTCTGGGGCTGTGCGGGTTTGAGTTCTATCCTGGCGTGTTTGGATTATTTTTAAAAAGGTGTTAGGAGTGGGGCTGGATCTAACTCTGCACTCCCTCTGGTTGGGATAAATCAGAGTTGGGAAGCGGGTTGTTGGCAGGAAGGGTCTGGAGGAGGAGGCTTTCCGGAGGAGGGGTGAGGGTGGGGGTTAACGGGGGGGGGGTGCCTGGCTCCGGGGCCAGGGGACACTGGCTGTGGTTGGCCAAGGACTGCAACCATAGCACCTTGGAGGCAGATTGTCTACACACCGGACCCTTCCCTCGGTGGTTAATTCTATCCTTCTCCCTCTGTTTCCCTTCGGTCTTGGCAGTCACCCTTTATGGTGCAAAGGGTGCTCTGTGGCTTGTGTGGGGCAGCAAGAAAGGAGGAGCCCGAGAAGTCATCTCCTGTGGGCAGGAGGAAGCAAGAAGTAGGGCGAGGGAGAGGTGTGGCAGTGACTTGGGGCAAGGTCAGGAGTCCGGCTGGGTGCGTGGGATCAGCCAGAAGGAAAAGGGGGCACTCACTTAGGCTGGGGAAGGGCCTGGTGGTCTCTGTTGTCCTCACCTCCATCCATAGATTGTCACCAAGAGCCTGGCCAGTCAGTGAACTGACCTGGGCCGGGCAGGAGGGTCAGAGGACTCCACACACACCCCTCCCTCTGCTGGGAACGCCCCAGGTGCCCGAGCCCAACTGGCACGGAGGTGCCTCCCGGATGGCAGACGTCTTTCTTGTCATACCTAGGTGGCCCAGCAGGAGTCATGGCAGCTCAGGACAGTGGTTCCCAGCCACATGCCTGAGGGATCTTGGCGCTTATTAGCTGAAACAAGGTGTCTTCTCACAGCTCATACCAAATCACCAAATCAGGGCTGCCTTGTCCCAATTGGCAGGAAAATATTAATAGTCTGAACTTTCTCAATCTCGTGTTTTTCTCCAACAAGATTTTGTGAAAGCTTTGGTGCCTGCGAGTGGAATGTATGTAGATACTTGTGTAAACACAGAGAAATAGACAATTGTGCTTTGCCTGGAAGTTTGTTTTTTATGGACCTGGGCTGCGACGACGGTGACGTTGTCTGACATCAAAGCCTGTCTGTGAGGTAGGGAGAAGCGTCTCTCTCATGGTTTCCCTGACCAAGTGACATTCATGGCCAACCTTCTGTCTCCCTGTGACTGGGTGAATCCGACTTGGGGGCCTGTGTCTGTTTGTTTGTTTGTGTGTTTGCTGGGTGTGTGCATGCAGGAGGGGCTGAGGAGCTGCAGGATGTCGTCCCTTCTGTGCTCTGGTTTCCAGGGAGGGAATTCAAACTGGGCAGGGTGGGGGACGCATTTGAAAGTCAGGATTTGCCCTCTTGATGGAACAATCTCCTTGGAGAGGCCTGAGCTCAGGACCGGCCTCCTGCCCCTTCCTTCAGGGTCCTGGAAGTACATGTCCCCTCGGCCCCTGCCCCCAGAGTCCCCTCCCTTCCTCTGCTTTTGAGTTCTTTCCTTCCTCCTGGCACCCTGGGATTTTAAACTCCTCGCAGTTGAATTTGTCCCCAGGCCTGTGGCTTTCCCTCCAGTGAGTGAGCCTCTCAGCCACTTCTGCCCCTGGAAATCTTTGGGACAGGCTCTGGCCCTTGGCGTGGGTTGGAAGGTGGCCATCAGCAAAGCTTTGAGTCTGGGGGTGGGGGTAGAAGGACGGAGGGGAAGGATCATGTACCCTGGGAAATAGCTTCCTTTAGAATCTAAAGAGAAAAAAAGCTGACACCTCACACTGCAAGGGTTACACTGCCACCCACAGACCCCACCTGGCTCCATTGTCACCACCTGTCCTCACCAGGCCAGCTCTCTGTTCCGGTGTGACAGTGAGTCCCAGCACACAGCTGTCTTCTGCCATCGCCTTCGGGTTGCTGCCACCCTCAAGCCTTCTCTCCTAATTCTTGGGCTCTCCCCTCCCCTTACTGCGGCAGGTGGCAGGGGAAAGGGTGGTCCCACCGAACATGCTGACAGGGAGCCCTATTTTCTGAAGCAGAACTGCTCCTTGGGTTCTAAAATGAGGATTTGCAAACTCCAGTGCCCACAGGGACCAGAGGGGTACTGTGATAGGAGGAGAGGCAGGACCGAGGAAAGACGACAGATGGCACTCGGTCTCAGGGTTGGGGAGCCCTGGGGGGCCTCTCCCCTATAGCAGGAAGGGAGTTGCCACAGGGGAATGCCTGCCCGGTGAAGCCTGTTTGTCTACTTTCAAATGTGGATTTTTACGTGAACCCCCTAAGGTTACATGCTGGCAACAAGTTCCTATTTTAAACACGGTGTGGGCCAAGCAACACATCTGCTGGCTGTTTGTGGCTGGTCTGTTCTGCTGCTGCTGTGAAGTGTGGTGGAGCTGTCATTCCTGACGGTGGAGATGTGCACCGTGACTTCCGGCCCAGCCTGAACCGAGCCCCCTGCATCAGGTGCTGTGAAGGCTCACGCCCCAGGCTGAAGGGGCGGGAAACTTTGCCCACTTCCTGGGAGCCATATGCCTCGTGCAAGCTGTCCTGCTTTTCCTCCGGGAGCGACACAGACCCCTGCCCTTTCGTTGTGCGTGTTCTGTTGAGGCCCTTGTGAGCCCGGCCTCTGGGGAGTGGGGAGGTGGCGGGGGGCATCCCGGTCTGGGTGCCTTACCTCAGGCGGTGACGGGAGTGAATGTGGGGGTGACGGAGAGGGAATGTCACTGGTGGCTCCCAGAGTTCTGGCATGTGCAGATGGAGAGATGTGGTGCCTCTCCCAGCGAGAGAGAATACTAGAAAGTCATCGGGTTTGGGGGGATGACACTGAAGTCCCCAGTTTTGCCCCATTTTCTCAGGTTGGGAGAACGGGAGTGCAACTCCTGGCCTGAGATTTGGCATTGGGTGTGGCCTCAGCTTCTCTCCAAGGTGCAGCTTTCACGTGGAGGGGCCACAGGGTCCAGACCCCCAGATTTGTCCTCAGCCGGTGTTCTGGGGCTAAGCCTGGCTCCCCAAGGCCGTTCTAGCAGTGATCACCAAGCTTAGGAGGGACACTCACATAGGCCCCAGGGTCACTGGGGCACCTGGGATCATCTAGTGGCCTGGAAAGAACCCAGAGTCCCAGCTCTGCACTTTATTAGCATGTGACCTTGGGCAGTGATGTCACCCGGGCCTCAGTCCATTCATCTGTAGAAGGGTCTGGCTGGTTGCGCTCCAGTCTCCAAGTTCTCTGCAATGACTCAGCTGCCTGTTGCCACCCGAGCTCCATAACTGGATTAGTCACACCCTTCAGAGGATGCCCTGGGGCTGCTGCTTCTCCACGGAATGGCAGCGTCCAGCAGGGCACAGGGCACATAGTAGGTGCTTACTGTACGTTTGTTGACGGAATGAACAAGACCAGATCCCTGGCAGCAGGGAGCTCGCCATGTGTGCAGAGAGCAAGGCAGGCAGGAGACCTGGGCAGGCCCCTGGGCAAGGGAGCACTCTCACTGTGCCTTTGTCCCTGCTGCTGGTGGCAGGCAGGACCGAGGCAGGCGAGGCCCACTCAGGCCTCGAGGCCGGAGCTCGTCTCCCAGACCTGCATGTTTTACAGCCCGGTTGGTGGACAGCGCGGGCCATGCTGCTGGAGACCCTCCTCGCCCCCCAGAACTGCTCCACAGTGCCCACTTTCCAAGTCTCCCCATGTCTCTGAATGCTTAAAGTTTAAAAAACACAAACTTTGGCCCTCTCTCGGGGAGAAGCTGGGCTCTGGGCCAGGCCAGGCTGGTGTGCTGGAGAGTGAGACTTCAGCCAGGCCACACAGAGTTGCCAGTTTGCCAGAGGCAGGAAAGGAACGGGTCGGGGCCAGATTCCTAGTTCTTGGAGGGGTTGGAGCAGAAGCCAGAGATGGCCAGACCCTGGGCCATTCTGGGTGACTCTGGAGTTTGTGGCCGCAGCTGTGGCCCAGGCCTGGGTGCTGGGCCAGCACAGCCGTGCAGAGGCCCCTGGTTTTTCTGTGAGGCTGGTGTGCAGGGAGGGGAGAGTCTAGGGTGTGTACGGGTCGGCTGTCTGGGAGGATGGGTCTACCAGGAGACAGCAGAGCTCTGGGACCTCGGGCAGGAATCCCGGGGTCTATGTGCTCACCCAGCACAGTGGGAGCATCCTAGTGCTTGCAGTCGCCCCCGCTGAGTGCGAGACCCCTCCTGGGGCAGCCCGAGGTGCCTCACCAACCTCCTCCCTCAGTCTTCGGTGGCAACGGAGTAAGTCGGGCTCCCAGGCTGGGCTGCGCCTGCATTTTCTCTCCCCTTGGGTGTTGCTCTGAGAGTCATTGAGCCATCTGGAAATTTCCTAGGGACTTTGGATCGGGAGGATATGGGATGTGAGGCCGGAAAATTTTCTTATCCTCCACCCTTTTCGGAGTTCCTTCTCCTAATAATACTGTTACTATAACATAAGTCAGATATATACCAAAGCAAAAGTAAAAAAAAATATAAAAAGCAAAGACAAAAATAAAAATAATTAAGAACAAAAATAAAAATAAATTAAAAAAAGAAGAGATACACCAAAACAAACAGTGCTATAATGAACGCCCATGGAACTACCAGCCAGTCGCAGAGATGAAACCACAAACCCGGTTGGTGCCCTCTTGTGTAGCCCCCAATGCACCGCCTTCCACTGCACACCCCCACCCCAAAGAAGTAGCCTTTACCCTCTATTTGGTATTTTTCATTCTCATGAGTTTCTTTAACGTTTCGAGGCACACACAAAGTGTATCCCTAAAGTGTCTACAGGGCTGTTTTGCGTGCTTTGAAACTGTACAAATAGTGTCATTCCAGGATGTATCCTACAATTAGCTTTTTTTCTCGTAACACGTTGGTGAGATTCATGCAAGTTGACACGTGTAACTCTGGCTCCTTTATTTTCAACGCTGCCTAGAATTCCATCGCATGACTGTATCATTTCTCCGAGGAGAGCCCCTCAAGGCCCACCAGAGAGTGGCTCCTCCTGTCCCTGGGCGTATTCCCTTCTGCGGAGAGGGCTCCAGTTGTGCGGAGGCACCCACGCCCGCCCCTCCTGCCTTGGGGTGCGGGGCCCTCCCTGCCTCCCAGAACCATTGCTTCACTGAGGAGGAATTCAAGTGGATTTCAGGCAACCTTGTGTTTCCCATAAATCAACATTGAAAGTGAAACCCTAGCACAAGGGGCTGCGATTGCAAACAGCTGAGCGCAGACAGGCTCATTTGAACCTGGCGTGGGGGGCGGGATCTGTACGCTCCGAATGGACGTGGGTCTCGAGGAAGAGGCGCTGCCAAGCCCACCCCAGCATGAAGGGGAGACGCTCTGCTCAGCTCCAGTCTCTGGCCCAGCGGCCCCTGCGCTGGTCCTGGCCCGAGGGGCGCACCCTCCTCTCTGCTCTTACCCTCTGGCCTCGCCCAGTGGCTTCCACGGTGAGCTTGAGGTTGTTGTGCCAGCTCTGGGGAGGGGAAGAGAGGTTCTGGGACCTGCTGGGGGCAGCCTGTGCTGAGGGGCTTACAGTTTTGACCCCTGAGGAGGAGAGAGGCAGCAGCAGGCCCCGACACTGGACACCCGCAGCCCCCAGAGTTCCCTGGCCCTGCACATGTCTGGCGTCACGGGCCCTTCCTCCATAAAATACATGCAAAATTCTCCTTCATGCCTGTGTTGGTACAAAGGTCAGTATGATCTAGGCTGGGTTCCCTGTTATATATTCAGTATTGTTATACTATTCATTTTTTCTTCCGATTTTAAAAGAAATGGAAACATTTTAACGGGCCTCTAAATGAGTGTTGGGACGCAGGCGCTGTGTCTGCTGGGGCTCCTGGAGAAGTCGGCCTGGGCAGCTCCCGCCCAGCCGCAAGTGTCCTTCACTTATGGAAACTTCGACCTCTCTCTGGAGGGGAGGGAGACAGGCCTCCCTCAGCCCCAGCCTCCCCAGGCCTCTCCCTCTGCCCGTCACGGGGGCTTAGATGCTATGTGAACAGAGGGCTTCGTGTGCATGGAGCAGGCAGAGGGCAGCCTGGCTGAGAGCCAGGGGCAGACCCTTGGTGGGGCTTTGGTGGCAGGAGGTGGGGGCATCGTCCCAGGGAGGCCCTGGCTCAGGGTTCGGAGAGGGCTGTAGCCTGTGGGTGGTGAGCTCCACCTTCGTGCTCATCTGAGCAGAAATTGTGACAAGTGTGCAGGGCGAGGCCCTGCTAGTCTGCATCTTTGGGGCCATCAGACGGTCCCCATCCCGAGGGGATTTACTGTGAGGGAGGCCTTTGGCCTGTCTTGGGGACGGGGAATGGGACCAGCACAGTGGCTGGGAAGGGGGCTGCACTGGTCAGCTTGGGCTGCCGTAGCCAATCCCACAGATCAGCGGCTCACACAACAGACATTGATTTTCTTGCAGTTCTGGAGGCTGAAGTCCAAGATCAAGGTGCTGGCAGGGGCGGTTTTCCCTGAGGCCTCTCTCCGTGGCTGGCAGATGGCCACCCTCTCACTGTCTCTTCCCAGGCCTCCCTCTGCCCACGTGTCGCGTGCCTGTGTGTCTAACCTTCTCCCCTGATGAGGACACCAGGTAGATTGAATTAGAGCTCACCCTAACAACCCATTTTAACTCAATTACCTCTTTAATGGCCCTATTTCCAAATACGGCCACGTTTTGAGGTGCTGGGGGTTAGGGCTTCAACATGTGAATTTAAGGGGACACAATTCAGCCCGTAATGGGGCAAGGAGGCCACGCGCAGGGCTGCCACGGGATTGCACACAGGCGCCATGGCTAAGGGGCGCTGCCTACATCATGCACGCATTTATTGTATGGAAAATCTTCATGTTTTTATATAATTCATTGACTCCAAAGGTGGGCTATTTGTGTATTTCTTATGTCAGATTTCCTTAGATGGCCGTAAAGTACTTATTCTAACAACATGGGTATAGTAGGTTAATTTCCTGACCAATGGAAACAAAGTGTCTTGAAAAAGCAGCATCTTTTCCTGCACAGGCACCATGTTCTTGGACTGGCAGCGGCCAGGCCACATGACTGTCCAGGGCTCTTGGCCGACTTGGAGTAGGCCGTGTGACTGCGTTTAGTCATATTGACTGACTCTGAGCAGGATCATGTGACTGTCTTAGTTTCATGGACCGAGTCTAAGGAAGGAGGTCATGTGACTCCAACAACCTCTTAGACTGGGCTGCTCGTGGGACTATGATTTCTCTTGTCCTTATAATGAACATGTTCCTTCAAACATAGTCTCAAAGCCTGCCCTGTCAATGGAGGGAATGGGGTGGTGGTCTTAAACCATCCCCATTGCCACCATGCAGGAATAGTCTAGGAGCCCCGTGGCCAAACATGGCATGACCACCCGCGCCTCCCCACTGCCCCTGGGGGCTTCTGGAACCTATCATCTCTGCTGGAGAGCTCTGCCTCTTTGCCCATCCCATTGCCCTGTGCAAGGACCATCTGGGTCTTTGATATTCCCTGATTCAAGGGCTAATGCGGGGGAGGTTGGGAGAAGAGAAGGAGGGGAGAGGGGCCAGCAAAGCACGGAGAGTTGTAAGGGTGCCCTTGGATCCAAGGGCCGAGCACATTTTCCCGGGACGCTGTGGAGCCTTCCCCCTGCGCCACCCACTGGCAGACTCGGGCGGCGGAGGCCTGGTGCCTCCCAGTCCTGATCTCGCTCCCTCCCTCCTGCTACGCTCAGCTGTTTCTCTCACTACACGCAGCCATGGGTCGGGGGCAGCGTGATTGGAACTTATTTTGTCTTTGCTAGAAAGTATTCTGTCTCTTGGGCCGAGGTTGTTTGAAGGTGAACCGTGAAAAATGATCTGCCATGCTTCAAATCACAGTTTTGCCCCCTTCCCGAACTGCTCTGGGGAGGGCGGGTTGGGCTTTCTGCCAGAGACCTGAGTCTGTCAGAGTGGCCAGGCCCCAGCCTACCTCCGGGTCGGTCAGGGCAGCAGTGGGGGGTGTGTGCGTGCAAGTGTGTGCATGTATATGTATGCATGCATGTCTGTGTGTGTTTTGTACGGATGTGTATTTACGTGCGTGCACGTCTTTGTGTGTTTACACATGTATCTTGTGTGTGCAATGTATGTTTATGTCTGTGTCAGTGCATGCTTACACTTGGCATGTGTGTTCATGTCTGTGTATTTGCATGGGTGCCTGTGCATGCGTGTGGAAGCATGGTAGCTGTATGGCAGGCTGAACGCTAGGCATGAGGTGGCAGAGGGCACAGTCTCAGGCCTTGACCCAGGTTTCCAGTGGCCACAGATGTGCCCCTTCACCCTTCCCTGCGGCTGTTGAGGTCATCGCCCAGAGAACTTTCCCTTGGAACCAAGTGGGCCTCACTGCCTGGGGAGGGAGAAAAGCTGCTTCCAAGAGCAAACCGGATGATCTTCACCCTGGGGAGCCTGGAGCCAGCGGGACCTTGTTTAATTCTGAAGGAATGTGTGGGGTTCCCGCCCAGCGGAGCAGGCCCCAGCCTGACTGGAACGGGGCGGGGTGGGGGTGGGGAGCTTGGCCCCGGGGACACACACCATGAGGGAGAGACAATCACTCAAAGCTGTGTGGCTGGAGCAGGCAGGGAGGGAGTGGCACCACAGCACCTTCCTTGGAGGCTCTGCACTGGGGGAGGACCGACAGGGAGGAGGAGATGGCCCAGCCCCACCCGAGAGAGGGAACCCAGTGGGGAACCCAGCCAGGGAGCAGCTCCCTAGCAGGCGATGGGAGGTTGAGGGAGGAAAGGCACAGAGCACAGGCAGAGAGGTGCGCTCTCTGGGTGCCGTGGTCACCAGGGAAAGCTTCCTGGAGGAGGTGGAGGTTTACTGGGCCCTACAGGAATTTGAAGGAGAAGAGGACATTCCAGGAGAAGGAATTAGAGGAGGAGGAGGTCCAGGAAGGCTTTACAAAGGATGCAGAGATGGAAAGGGGCAAGGTCTCTACGGAGTGACAGTGTGGACACTGGTCCGGAGGGAGTGTGTGCAGGGCAAAGAGGGGAATAAGGCAGGAAGGTGAGCTTGGAAGGCCAGCCGACTTCATTGTCAGGCAGTGGGGAGCTGTTGATTCTTGGGGTGGGGGAGTGACCTGATGACAGTGGGGGTTTGGGAAGAGAGACTGGCCCGTGATCTGGTCATATGGTGGGTGGGGAGGGGCCAAGAGAGCAGGGGAGAGTGGCGGTGGGGGGGCGTGTAGGGCTATGAGGGGGGAAATGGCTGAGGCCTGGGGAGCAACGGTGGCCGACCTGAATCCACTTCACGCTGGGGACATTCTCCAGGTCTTGCTTCTGGGTTTGGATCGCCCTGACCTAAGAACACCGTGTCACCTTAAGACAGCTCCTCACCCATGTGCCAGCTGGACCACATGGGCCTGGGGGACGGAGACCAGGCCCTAACCCAGCCCAGGCCCCGGCCCTGCACTCACCACCCTGCCCAAGGTGGCCCTGGCCTCTGTAGTCCCCTGGGCATCTCGTCCACTGGCACAAAAAGTGGCATCTGTCACTGAGGTGGGTGTCACTCCAGTGGGCAGAGGCAGAAACCAAGGGAGCCCTTGAATGTGAACACCCCAGTCTAGGAGGGCGTGTGAGTGTCCGTGTGGCCCAGCTGGGTGTGAACACAAGTGTGAGTTCCGTCCAGTCCTCATGAGGGGTGAGGGACCCTGCCCTGCCTGGGTGTGTGGCAATGTGGTTTATGTGTGTGCCCCCCAGCATGAGTGTGCACACAGCCTGGCCTGGGTGGGCCTGGGGCCTGGCACATAGTGGGGGTCTATGTTTGTTGAGTGAATAAATGTGAATGTGGGCACAGCTCAGGGCTCTGGAGCAGAGAGAACTCCAAACTGGAGGCATAGCCCACTGAAACTGTCCTCACCAGAGGCCCACATCAGCTGGGGCAGGGCTGCCTGGGCCTCCTCAGTGGGTGGACACTGGCTCGGCCTGTCTGCTCTCCCCTCCTCCCCTGCCACACACCTGTGCACACACGCACATGCACACACAGACACACAGTGCAGGCTCAGTGGGGCATCTCTGGGGCTGGGACCGTGGTCCCACCTGGTCCCTCCCCACTGCCCCCTTGGCCTCTGCAGGCTGGAGCCGCAGCCACGTCCACCCTTGTGGACCTCAGCGCTTCCTGCAGTTGTGAGGAAAGGCAGCGAGAACAATCCCAGAAATGGTCCTGGCTCGGCGGTGGGGGCAGCTCCACCTCGGGAAGGTCCTGGGTGATGGGAGGAAGGAGTCCAGTCTTGTCTCTGGCCTGGCTGAGCGGACACAGGCTTCCCTTCTGGAGACCAAGATGATTTCAAAGGGTCTTCAAAGAGGCAGAGTCATGCACTGGCTTGAATCTCTCAAGCAGGGAAAGGCGAAGCTCCCTGGTGGGCACCATGACAGGCCCAGGGCGGCTGTGCGTGTGGGAGCCCGAGGCTGAATCACAGAGGCCAGGGGCTGGGCTCCAGCACCCCTGGGCCCCGCCAGCCACGTGGGCCCTGCACTGAGGGCCTGCTCAGCCTCTGGTGCCCTCCTCCTCTGTAACGCCAGCTGTCCTTTCCCTCAGGGATCCCGGTGGCCCCAGGAGCAGGGGACGGAGGTGGCATTGGCACCGGACATGAGCACTGGTATCCTATCAGGCCCAGCCCAGCCCAGTTACGCAGGCAGGCCTGCCTCCCACTCTCACTGTGCACTTGCCTCCTAGCCCTTTCTGTCCCCTGCCCCCTGCTGCCTCTCCTTCCCCAGGTCCCTGCGGAAGCTGGCATGTACAGCCCTCAACTGGCCACAAGGTTAAGTAAGTTCTTTCCAGGCTCTCTGGGTCATGTCCTCTTGGACCATGCGGGAACCTGAGCTCTTTTCCTTCACGGGTGCCGCTGCACCGAGGGAGCGCAGACCTCTCGAGCCAGCCCCTGCAGAACTCGTCTGCTGGCGCAGAGGCTTCCTAATCCGCACGGTTACTTCATCCCCTCGGCACTTCCTGCTGCCACGGTTTCGTGTCGCTGTAGCGTCCTTGCGTGCAGTGCCATGCCCAGCCGTGCTGGAGCCTGAGGCAGAAGGGAAACTCAGTCACACAGATCTTGTCTTTATTTAAAAATGTGATACTTCGTGTTAATTTTGATTTTTAAAAGTATTGCTGAAACTATTGTCTATCTTGACGACTGAGTTTTTTGGCATTCCCTTAAATCGTACACCTGCGGCGAGTGCCTCGCCCACCTCAGCTGTCCCAGCCCGAGTCGGTGGCAGGGCTAAGGGACGCCCAGGGAGAGGACTCCTTGGTCTGGCCCTGGAGTGGCCAAGAACAAAGACGTTTGGGATTGGAAGTTGGCTGCAGTTCTTCCCTTCCAAGAGTAGCTTGCCGAGTGCGTGTGCGTGCGTGTGTGTGCGTGTGCATGTGCGTGTGTGTGTGTGTGTGTGTTGGGGGTGCAGGGTGCGGAGGGGAGAGGACCTGCAGAATTCCAGAGGTTCTGCTGATATGCGGGCCCCGCCCATGGGTTCGCCAAGCACACGCGTGAGTCTTTGGAAGTGGAAGGAGAAGTGGGAGCTGAACTGGGGTGGAAGAAGAGAAAGTAGCCTGTGAAACAAAGTGAGAAGAATTGGTTTTAATGGAGGGGGTTGGAAGGGAGGGGACTGAACATGGGAAAGCCGGGAGGCTCTGGAAGGTGGCAGATGACAGGGCCTCGGGAGAGGTGCAGCCCTTGTCGAGACCTTCGGTGAGGCCCCTCCGCACACACCTGCCTTGTGCGAGTGGCCTTTTGGGGGAGTGAAGGAGGGGGTGATTCTAGGCTGGGAACGTGGAGCAGCAGGAGCCAGTGCTCAGAGGTGAGACTCAGGGAAAGTGTGTCAGTGACAGGGCTGGGGCCAGTTCTGGAATCTCAAAGGGCAGTGCACCTGCACTGATCTCACGTCAGTTTGAGGATTCCCAGGACTTTGGCTTGCTGCTTATTTTCCCAGATCTTAGAACATTTTATCATCCTTGGCTCCCTCTTTCCTTCTCTGAGGGCTGATGGCAGTGCTCGGGGAGCCACAGGCTGAGTGGTGAGGGGACAAGTTGGCTGGCCTGGGGCCTGGGTGGGCACGTGCTACTTGGAAGCAGCCATTGCTGCCTCCTTGGGACCAGGGCTTGCTGGGCTCAGCCCGCGTCCTCTGCTCATGGCCCTGCCTGGGCTGCACCCCCATGGGCTGCGCACAGACACGGCCAGGCCCCTGGAGGGTGGGCATGAAGGAGCATGGAGAACTCCCGGCCTTGGTGCTCACCTGCCTGCTTCTGGGACTGTCACCCCCTGTCCAATCCTCCATCCATGGAAGGGTAGAGTCTCTCTTGGATTGGGGCCACAAAGCATGGCGCACACCAGCTAAACTGAGGTCACTTGTGCTAACCCTTTGAAGGCTGACAGTGAGGAGAGACGCTGCCTTGGGCTGGTGGTGGGGAGTCCTGGGGGCCTCACTCCCGTTCCCTCTGGCTCGGGTCCGAGGCTGTGTTCTTCCGGTCACCAACCCTGCTCCTTCCCCTTCAGGCTTCACCCTCTCCCTGCATCTGGGGGCTCCTGCCTGGCTCGCACCTGGGGTGGAGGGAGGACCTCCTTTCTTCCCTCCCCCTGTAAGCACCTGGCTTGTTCAGGTGTAGCCACAGGGCGTTGCCTCCCGCAGGGTGCAAGTTCAGGCACATGCTCCATCTCTGGGCCGCACACTTCCCACCTTCTCTTTAGTCTAGTGCTTCCCTGGCTATAAAACTCATTTATGCTAATTGTGGGAAACATGGGAAATCCGGAAAGTGTAAAGTAGGGAACAAAATTATGGCCTAAACCTGGCACGTAGAGATAAACACTGCGGAGCGTTCGGCACATTCGGCAGTTACAGGTGCCCCACGCTTGGACCCGCGCCTCCTACCCTATCACATTCAGTCTTCTCACTTGGCCCAGGAAGTGGCAGCAGCAGTCACTGATTTCTCCTTTTTGCAGCTGAGGAAGCTGAGGCAGAGAGGTGAGGGGACTTGTCCTCAGTCCACCGGCATTGTCCCCTGCCTCCTCAGCACACTGTCCCACTGTTGTCTCGAGCCCCTCACCCCCATCTCAGGACCTGCTGCCTGTGCTGGGGACAGCAAGCCTCTGCATGGTGGGCACCCTTTTTAGTCCCCAGCCTGCTCCGAGTCTCCCTTGTGGGCTGGCTCTGAGCTGCACCCCCTCTTGCAGGCCACGCCGTGCAGCGGGCTGGGAAGGGAGGGGGCAGATTTCAACGGTGGCATGCCTCCTGGAAACCACATCAAATGGTGCAGCTAGGAATTAATAAATTCGGGAGACAAGTCAATTACCCTCCCCGGGTGCCCCTGTCCCCCCAGGGCAAACAGTGACATGTGGTTCCCAGCCTCAGCATGCCTTCCTGGGGGCAGGCCCAGTGCTGCTGCAGCTGGCTTCTGTCAGATTAGCTGGGCGAGATGGGACAGGCCTCCGTCCTCTGGGGAAATGGCTCCTTCCTGGGAGGTGGCAGGACATTCCCGGTCGCTCTGTTCCTGCCCTCTCCCTGCACTCCTCCTGTCTCCCCACTCCCCCCACACCCCCACAAATGCTCCTGAAGGGTGCTGCCTGAAGCCCCCGCTCTGGAGCCGGGGGATGACGGTGCCAAGCCTTCAGAACACGCCTGGTGAAGGCACCCACTGAGCAGGGCTGCCCTGTTGGTGTCTTCCAGACACATCAGCACTATTATTATCTCTTAAAAAATCAGACTAACAACTTGTTGCCTTAGAAAACCTTTATTCACTCAGCAAATTCTTAATAAAGCCTGTTTGGCGGCACAGTTTTTGCTGGGTTGTGGAGATCCAGAGACAAGAGGCACAGCCCTGCCCGAAAGGAGCTTACAGTTGTGTGGGGAAGTCAGATGGCACAATGGCCTCAGGGGCACTGGGGTGAAAGAGGGGGCACCCAGCCCAACCTACAGGGGGTGATGCCTGGGCTGCATGGCTGCATTCTGAGGGACAAGTTGTCCCTTTGGGGGCGATGAGGAGTGCTGTTCCAGGTGGAGGACACAGGGCTACAGAGTCTCAGAGGCAGGGGAGTGAGGTGAAGGCGGAGGGTGTGGAGGGTGGGAGCAGAGTCTGGGGGTGGCTGCAGAGGGTGGCCTCCTAGGGCCTGAGCTCTGGGCAACTTGCAGGGTTGCATCCAAGGAGTGTGGGGAGGTAGGGTGGTATCCATGTAGATTTCTCTCTTCCTTTGGGTATTTTTCAAGGGATTCTTCTCTTTTTCTTTTTCTTTTTTGTGTGACAGAGTATCACTCTGTTGCCCAGCTAGAGTGCAGTGGAGTCATCATAGCTCAATGCATCCTCAAACTCTTGGTCTCAAGTGATGCCAAGTAGCTGGGACTACAGGTACGTGCCACCATGCCCGGATAATTTTTTTCTATTTTTAGTAGAGATGGGGTCTAGGTTTTGCTCAGGCTGGTCTCATACTCCTGAACTCAAGTGATCCTCTTGCCTCGGTCTTCCAGAGTGCTGGGATTACAGGCGTGAGCCCCTGCCACCACCACCCCCACCCCGCCTCCTGCCTGGATTCTTTTCAATTCTGTGTGTATGTATTGTGGGGTGGGATTTTTTTCTTTTCTATTTAGAAACAACAACACAGCTCCATGGAGCCCAACAGACTAAGAAAGCAGTGGTCTGACAAATATCAGAACAGCATCAGGGAAGAATGAGTCCCCCTCTGACATTTACTGCCACTGAATTTTCTATGGTTGCATTATCTAGGCGTGTCCTTTAGATTAATGATCCTAAAGTTTTAGCGTGCATGCAGATCACTTGGGACATTTACTAAACATGTGGGTGTTTGGGATTTGTCCTGGAGATTTTGATTTAGTGGGGCCCAGCAATTTGCATTTTTAACAAGCTCCCTGGCTGTGATGTGGTCAGTAGAACATGCTTTGAAAAACACATTCCTAGAGCCGATTATTTCCTTTTGGGGAATTTGTTTGCAATTCAGAGCTCTGCCACCAGATGGCAGTGGTGCTTTGTGATGGCTCTAAGTAAAGCCTCCCTAGTGTTCTGGCAATAGTTGCTCCAGAGACAGTTTTCCTTGACCACAAGAATGTATACAAAATAACTATTTTAGATAATTTCTAAAATAAATTGACCACAAAGTCTTAACTTTCAGAGCTTAATTTTAAATTTAAGTTTTCCTTTCAAACATTAGAGCTGAGCTTTCCAATATGGTCACCACTAGGCATGTGTGGCTTTTGAGCACCTGAAATGTGGTTCGTTAGTCTCAATTGAGATGCTCTGAAAGTGCGATGAACACATTGGCTTTCAAAGAAAAAAAAGGAATGTAAAATCTCTTATTAATATTTTGATTATGGTTGCATGTTAAAATTATATTTTGAGTAAAATTTTATTAATGTTAATTCCACCTGTTTCTTTTTACTTTTTAAATGTGACTACTAGAAAATTTAAGATTACATGTGTCTCTCCTATTTCTAATGGACAGCACTGCATTGAAATCATCTAAATTAATTTCTTCATTTTAGACAGTGAGAGAATTGAGGACTGAAGTTTGACGGAAATGAGCTGGACTTGAAGTCAAAGACCCAGGCATTTAACTTCCAGTTCAAACACTCATTGCATGCCTTCTGGCGAGCAATGTACCTTCTCCTAGCCTCCATTTCATCGTCTATAAAAAAGAGGTAATTACAGCAGCCCTACTTATTATAAAAGAGTTACTTAAAGGACCAAGTGATATAATGTATATGAAGGGACTTGTGTAAACTCTGAAGCCTCCCAAAGATATCACATTACTATTGTTGTGGTTCCCGATAATGACCAGAACCCAGGCCAGATAAACTCAACAATTCATTAGAGCACCCACCTCGTGAATGTCACTGGATTTGGCACATCCAGACTGTCAGGAGTTTACGACTGAGTTGAGGAGGGACTACACGTGCTCATGAAATGTAAAATGACAAAACACTATTAAAATAGTGATTCAAGTAAGACACGGGAAACTTGTGCCAAGGATGTATGGTTAAGAGTGAGAGATACTACTGCTTTTTATTTCTAAAATAAGCACTTATTGAGCTGGGACAGTAGGACTGGAAGGTTGGGAAGGGGAAGAGGGAGTATCAAAAGTGGTTAACGTGTTGTCTCTGTTTGCAAAGAGGCTTGCCATCTAAGTGGGGGACAAAGCCAGACAGATGACATGAGAGAGTGAAGACGAGAGTGGAAGCCACCAGCCTCGGGCCTTCTAATGGCAGCTGCAGAATTAGGGATATGCGACGGGGCTGCCAATTCCCGACCAACCAACTCTCTTCCTCTTCCTTACTATTAATATACAGAATCTTGACTCTGTTAGGAATGGCAATTGGCCCAGCTGAAATACTTCATTTTCCTGCCTCATCTTAAAGCTAAGGGTAGCCACATCATGCAGTTCTGGATAATGAGAGGAAGCAGAAGTGGTTGGGTTGGGCTTCCAGGTAAGTTCTTTAAAAGTTGGGGGTGGGGGTGGACATTCAGCTAGTGCACCCTCCAGAGCCCTTGGCCCTCCCTCTTGCCTGGCCATGGACATGATGGTGGTGACTCCGGCAACCATCTTGTGAGCATGAGTTCAGAAGATGCACCCTCCAGTAGCAGAGGAGAAGCTAGAATGAGCCTGGGACCTGGACAACATTGTGGAGATGCCAGGCTGCCCTGCATTTCCACCTTAGGTCATTTTATTATGTGTGAGAAAAACGAGTCCCTATTGTGTTTAAGCCACTGTTATTTGGGTTTTCTGTTCTATGTAGTCATTCCAATTCCTGAATGCCATTGAGCGTATGGTACGTATGTCGAAGCTCTTGAGTTCTATGTCCGCCCTGTGGCAGAAGGAATGTTGGAGGATTTTATTAGGGCCAGAAGGTCACATGAGAAGGACATGTCTACTTTTAAGCCTCTCTGCTGGGTGGCGGGGAAGCATCCTTCCCTCCTTAGGAGGACATGGACAGTAATTACACTAAGGATCCCAAAAGGAGGAGAACACAGAAATCCCACAAGGAGCAACATTTAAGAGAAGTGGATACTTAGGTACTGACTAGTGCTGCTCCACCTTGCTTCGTGTCTCTTCTGCATGTGGTAACGTAAGAGGGAAATTAATTGGCAAAATACATTGATTTTGAATGGATTTTAAATTTCTTTCTTAAAAAATCTTAAAATTAAAAATTTTATTAAAAACTAAAAAAATGAAAAGTTTTAAAAATTGTAAAAAAATACATAGTAACATTTATCATCAGTAAAATTTATTATCTTAACCATTTGAATGGATTTCTTTTTAGTATCACCTTTTAAATCATGTTTTCTTACAGCCCTCCACCTCAGAGGATGGGCCGTAAGACTTATTGCCATGGGAAAAACCCGGAGGGTCGTCCTCTTCTGGCTCAAAGCTGCCTTTCTCGGACCTCATTACTGGGATAATGGGATGGAACATCGGGAGGGTCAGGCCTGGTGGATTAGATAACAGAGGTCACCCTTTCCCAGGTGGGAAGGAGCCAGGCAAGGACAAAGGAAGGGTGGGGCCACCCTTCCAGGCCCCGGGCAGCGGTGGGGGAAGCAGGGTGCATGCCCCAAGGCCTTCCACTGAGGCCCGAGCCCTGGTGGAAGAGGGTGTGTTGGTCTGGTCGAGGGGACATTGAGGGCAGGGGGATTTGTTTCACCCTGTGGGAAGTTGGAGGAGGTCACCCTGAGGTCAGCCCTGCACCCACCGTGGGTGGCCACCTCCAACTGAAGCTTTTTCCAGCTGCCCCGGGTGTCCATGCATGTGAGCCCAAGGGAGAACGGACATTCGCCGAGAGTATGACCAGGAAGTATCCCAGAAGGGCTGTGGCAGGAGGGTCACGTGCCCTATGGTTGAGGGTCACAGGGCGGACAACCTGTGCTGGGTGTCAGATGTGAAGCTCAGCCGGACCTGAGGGCACCTGTGGGTGAGGCCAGTCACCTGCCCAAGACACAGAAGATGGGACGGGCTCTCTGGCCACAGACTACAGGCAAGAGGACAAGTGACACTGCTTGGAGCCTGGAGGATGCAGAGGAGGACAAGGCCCAAATCAGGTGACTTTTTCTGGATCAGGCTGCAGTGACCAATGGCCCCACATCTTCATGTCTTAAAGCACAGCAGTTCATTTCTCATTCGTGTTGCATGTTGGTGGCCGTAGTCAGCTGGGGCTCTGTCCCCATGGCTAAAGGAGCAGCTTCCCTCTGAGTCATGCCCTTCTCAGGGCAGTGAAAGGAGTAGGAGAGTGGCAGGGACCGACCTTGGCTCTCAGTGCTTCTGCTTGGATGTGGGGATGTCCTGGGCTCTCACATGCCGAGGGCCAAGGCCAGTCCCACGGTGCCCACATCAACGGGTGGGGAAGGATGCGCCTTCCAAAGAAGTCATCACAAGTGACATGGCTGTGGGCGGGGCTGGATGGGACCCTTTCAGGAAGGGTGAAGGGTCGCTGAGAATAGGAATAGAATCTCCGATAGCAAGAGGCTGCTGTCCTCCAAAATGGGTTCACATCAGCACCCCCTGAGTCCCCAGGCGTCTTGAGAAGAGGAGGGGGTGTTGAAAGACTTGAGGACTTACCTGCAGGCTGAGTCCCCAAAAGCCAGGTTGGGGACCTCCCCGTGGGGAGAGTGCTTGTGAAGACCAGGGCAGGCAGGAGAAAAGCAGGTGGCCTTCTGCTCACCTTGGCGTGCAGCCACGGCACCGCAGGTCCAGGGCAAAGAGCTGCCTGGGGGGCTCCCTCCACCCGCCATGGACAGAGGAGGGTCCCTCTGCCCTCGCCGCAGGGCCTCGCTCCCCCACCCCAGTCAACACAAACAGACATTCAGGGACGTCTTGTGCTGCAGGAGGTGTTTCCCCCAAGCTGATAGAATCAACCTGTTCCTTATCTCAAACCTGTTTTTAAAAGAGCTTTCCTGTTTCTTTTTTCTTTAATTGCAGAACATTTTTATAGTATACTTTGAACAGAATAAACAGAACCTAGCAAAAACAGTTATTAAAGAGCTATAAAATAGCTTCTTCACGCTTGGCCCTTCTATTTCCTCCCGTTCAGATGGCCGGGCTGGGTTAGGGCCTGGGCAGGCCCCGCTGCGGTGCTGAGTGGGGGGCTGTGCGTCTGGGAGGGGCCGTCTGACCAGGTGCCACGTCCATTTCCCCGTCTACAGGAGCTGGGGTGCAACCCCCCACCCCTGCAAGCAAATTCTCACTCAGCCCAGTTTTGTTAATTTACAGGCTGGGGAGCCCTCCGAGTTCTCTGGTCCTGGGGCGAGGGGGCTGGGCTGATTTCACAGCAGGCGCAGGTCGCCATCAAGGGGAAGGGGAAGCCCTTTCTTCCCATCACAGCCCACAGTGTCATCCCCAGCCTCTTTCAAGGGCCTAAGATCGCACTGTCAGGTCCCCGTGCCTGTGGGTCCAGCACTGAAGCTCTGTCCAGGCTGCTCCTGGGAAGGCCCCACATTCAGCCGTGAAGACCTGGGGGTGATAAATCCCTTGTGACCAGCAGAGCCAGGGAGAGGTGCTCAGAGGAGGGAAGGGGCACAGAGGGGAGTGGGGAAAGTGACCAACGCTGCCAACTGCTGCTTTTGTTTGCAGCTGGCTTTGGCCACCCCTCTCCCCAAAGCTGCCGTGGAAAACGGTGAGGCCCAGAGGGGCCCACGGCCGAGTCCGTCTGGCTTGTGTCCCTGGGAGGAGGGAGGGCAGGCCTAGGAGCACCTTGGGGACGAGCCAGGTCTCCTTCCTCCATCCAGGCCCTGAGGAAGGCTGGGCGAGTGGTCACACCCTGCCCTGCCCGCTGAGGTGTCCTTGTTGGGAGGTGGTCAGGAAGGAGGGCCCTGGTCCCAGAAACACCGCCTGCCCTGGCTGAGTGGGGAGGGGTGTTGTGGAGGGGGAGAGGCCTTCCCTGTTCTCATTTGGACCCATTTTCAGAATCCTTAGAGTGCAGAACTGAAAGGAAAGCTCCCAGGGCCTGGTGACACCATTTTTGACCATCTTTGTGTTACTTGTCATGTGGTCTTTATCAAGGCACGTTCTCAGACACTCTCTGCTGTCACTCTCCTCACCCCCCAAGCCTTCCTGAGCCCTGACTGAGAAGCTCATTTGCTATGAGGTGCTCATAACTGCTCGTGTTTAGGGGTGTAGCCTAGCCCAGGAGGACCTGCCCTTTATTAAAGAGAAGACTCACTAGAAGCTGAGTTGCTGATGGCAAAGAGGAGAGGGAGATAATTGGAGGTAGGGAGGCTTTCTGCTCCCTCCCATCGTGAAGGTGACACTGGCCAGCCCCGTATCAGTAGAGCAAGTTGGAATTTGCAAAGCCATTTCACATGTGGTACCTTACCGACCTTTCCATCAATGGATAGAGGTGGGCGAGGTAAGGACTGTTAGCACCATTTGCAAATGAAGAATCAGAGACCCAGACAGAACAGGGAATGTGTCCAAGGCCACACAGTCAGTCATTGGCAGAGCCGGGACAGGGACTCCAGTCTTTTCACCCTAAACTAGGTCTTTTCTGTGATGCTGCCCGCAGGAACTCAGTCTGGGCACAGAGACACAGAGAGGGCAGAGCCCAGAGAAGCACTTGAAGGTGGTGGATGAGTCACGAGATCTGGACTCAGAGGATCTACCTTAGGATCCCTCCTTATCACTGTCTCGTAAGTTAGTTAATGCCACAGAGCCTGCTTCCTCACTAGTAAAATAGGAATGACAACCTATGGTGGGCTGAAAGTTTGTGTCTGCCCAAAATTTATGGAAGTCCTAACCCTTGATGTGATGATATTAGGAGGTGAGGCCTTTGGAAGGTAATGAGGTCACCAGGGTGGAGCTCTCATGAATGGGATTAGCGCACTTATAGAAAGATACATGAGCGCTCCCGACACGTGAGGACACAAGAGAAGGCGGCAGTCTGCAACTGGAAGTGGGTCCTTACCAGAACCCGCCGTGCTGGCGCCCTGATTTTGGACTTCCAGCCTCCAGAACCGTGAGAAATAAATGTTTGTTGTTTAAGCCACCAGGCTATGGTATTTTTGTTATAGCAGCCAGAACTCACTGAGACAAACCTCTTTCTATCCTTACCTACCAGGATTACTGTGAGATCAGAAAGGAGATAATGTGATCGAAAAATAGTTGCAAACTGCAGACTATTGACCCACATGCTCTGTTCCAGGAAATGAGGGCAGGATTCTCTCCACACTGCTCCCGCCCTTCCTCGGGGAAGGCAGCAGGTTCAGAAATAGCCTTCAGTTCTGCCCTCCCTGTTTCCCCCTGGGAGTAGGGCTGAGTGTTTTCTTCTTGAGAAACAAAAAAATCAAAGCAGTTGCAGAAAACTCAAAAGCACGTTTTGCTTCCCCTCGGCCGCTGTTCTGCTCTCCGGGACCAAGAGGAGAGGATGTCGCTGGAGGTCTGGGTTCAGCTGGGGCCATCCAGAGTCCTCATTGCCCTGCAAGGCCACCAGGAGAGGGTTGCACAGTGTGTGGCAGCTGGCCACAAAAAACAGAGGCTACAGCTGGTAATCTTCAGAGATGTGGGGCCCTGATCTTCCCTGGGAGATGGAGGAGGGGGCAGGGGAGCCCCACTCTGTCTGCCAGGCCATCACAACCTGAGAGCACCAAGGAACCACTCTGGATACGTCCAGAGAAATGTGTCCTGTCCTTTCCACCAGAAATAATTATTCATTTCGACTGACACCTTTCTGGCCATTTGCAAAATGGAGTTCAGAATTCTGTGAGGCTGTTTTTTCCCCTGTAATGATCAGCAGATGAGTTTTCAGGGTGTGTTTCCCTTTGTCTAGAGACAGGGAGAGACCCATTTCGGAGAAGAAAGAAAACCCGCGGTGCGTGTGTTGTGAGGCACACCCAGGCAACCCTGGAAGGAGCAGGTAGGTGGGTTCTGGCCCCTGCCAGCCTAGTGGTGACTGCCGACTTGCCTCCCACCCTGGACCCAAGGTCTTCGCCTGAGATGGTCAAGTGGGCCTCCCGGTTCATTGTGTCTCCAGGTGTCTGAGTGGGGGGGAGTCACAGTGCTCAGAACTTGGTAATGACAGCAAAAGGCATTCATTGAGAAGAACCTAACCTGTATCATGGAATGAACTTTAAATAGTTTCCTAAACAGTCAGGCACAAACATATCCATAGTAATCTCAGACGATGTAAGATATGTGTCTGGTGTTGATGGGGATTGAGAAAGGAATGTTCCAGTCCATGTTGTAGCCTAGGTTTCTGGCAGTGCTCAGGTTCTGCCCTTTCTCCTGGCCCTCCTTGTTCCAAGCCATTTGAGTCCCATGTGGTCCATGCCAGCTGTGCCCTTTCCTAGGGCGCTCGGCCTAGAAACTCCTAGTTTCTCTGTTGGCCATTTCCCAAGGTTAGGCGTTAGAGTGCGGAGTTCAGCGGGCATGTTTTCACAGCTCTATTTCTTTGCCGTTTGCCACACCACAGGCTTGTCTGGAGACTGGAAACACAGCGGGTGGGGCTGTCAGCCAGTGCACATTCTGCTAAATAAGCCTGCTGGGCCAAGAGTCTTCATTCTGCCACCGCTGTGGTAGGTGCAGTTGTACTGGCAGGCCTGGATTTTGATAGGAAAGGCATAACCTCTGAGATGAATATTGTGTCCAAGAATTTTCCTCTATTTTGCAATAAAAAGACTTTCTGAACCAATTACTATGTGGCTATTCACTACCAATACACATGCCTACATGTGTTACTGCAACACGCTCCCACACAGGCCAGGTATGATATGAAACTAGAGGCTACAGATTTCTCTCTTAGCACATATTACAAGGGCTGGGTAGAGGGTCACCAGGAAGATCCAGGAAGGCTGATCACATAGTTAGAGGATTCTGTTTGAGGGCTTGGGAATTCATTAGTGGCTAGGGAAGAGTGGCTGACTAGCCAACACATCACTTGCCTGGTGGGATACAGGGAAGAACCCACTGAGGCAGAACCCAGGATTCATTCTATTCAATTAATTTGATAAATATTTATTGAGCACTTGCTACATGACAAGCGCTCTTCCAGGGGCTGGGGATACTGCAGTGAACAAAGCCGACAAAAGTCACTGCTTTCATGGAACTGAACTTCTAGCCTACTCCATTCATTTGGCTGTGAAATCTGGTTTAGGTTTCAAGATCCTAACCTCACCATTGCTCTCAGTTGCAAATGGCTCAGGTGGGATCTTCCCTTCACTTTCTCCTTTCCATCTTCCTCTACCTAATTGTGGAGTTATTATACTGCTCCTCAGTGGACCTCCTTTGGGAAAGATCTTAAGCTCTGGTGGCCACCACTGGAAAGGACTTCCAGGTAGATGGTGACCCTATCTCACCTTTATGAAGGAGAAATCTTTGGATCTGAGGTCATAGAAGTATACCTTGCTACCCATCTCCCATATTTCTTCTCATTCCTTCCAAGGAGACTGACTACATGCTGATAAGCCGGCACAAAGATAAAATCTTAAAAGCAGGCAGTGGCTAGGCTTGGTGGCTCATGCCTGAAATCCCAGCACTTTGGGAGACCAGTGTGGGAGGATTGCTTGAGCCAGGAGTTCAAGGCCAGCCTAGGCAACATAGCAAGACCCCAATTAGCTGGGTGTGGTGATGCATGCCTGTAGTCCCAGCAAGCTACTCGTAGGCTGAAGTGGGAGGATCACTTGAGCCCAGGAGTTCAAGGCTATGGTGCATTATGATCATACCCCGGCACTCTAGCCTGGGTGACAGAGTAAGGTCCTGTATCTAAAAAAAAAAAGGAGCAGGCAAAGAGAAAAGAAAACAGAGTGACGACCGACTCCTCAAATGAAACAGTGGGAGCCAGAAGACAATGAGATGGTATCTTTAGAGACCTGAAAAAGAACAATTAACAACTAAAATTTTGTGGAAACAAAAATACAGGGGAAATAAAAACACTTTGAGAAAAAAAAAAAAGATAAATCTCATCACCAGCTTACCTGTAGCAAAGAAGGACTAAATGGTATTCTTCAGGCAGAAGGAAAATGTGCTCAAATGTAACCTGGGAAATGCAGGAAGGAACAAAGAGCAGTAAAAAATATAAAAACGTGTGAAAATTTAAACTTATATCAACTACACATACAACAAAGATGGCATCTTGTGGGGTTTAAAATGTATAGAGAATTAAAATATCTGACAATAATAGCACATGTTGGAGGATGGTGGCAAATAGAGTTAAGGCAGTCTAAGGTCCTTGCATTACCCAGGAAGTGCTAGAAGTACTTGTTTCCATCAGACTTGATAAGTCAAAAATATATGTCGCAACCACAAATAGCAAAAACCCCAAAGTGTGTTGCTTTCAAAAGAGTGGGTCAAATGGCACTATAAAAATATTGAATCATTCTGACCCTAGCCTGAGCTTTGCAAAAATTAAAAAAAAAATGGAATCAATCTAAAAGGAGGCAGGAAAAGATCACAGAACAGGCAGGGTAAGTCTAAAGCAAATAAGATGGTAGATTAAAACCCAATGTAACAGCAATGACAATAAAGATATTAATAGGAGGATTATCATCACTCCACTTAAAACGTGATTGTCAGACCAAATAACAAAACCAAACCTAACTATATCCTGCTTACAAGAGACATGCCTTAAATATAAGTAAACAGAAAGATTGGAAGAAACATGAGAAATGATACTGTATGAAGAAGGTTGGGGTAGCTACATTTCATATCAAATGAAATAGATTTTAAGGCCAAAAACTATTACTAGAGTAAGGTGATACTTCATAATGATACCAGATTTAATTAACCAGGAAGAGAAAATAATTCTAAAGTTGTATGAACCTAATAATATTGCCTTAAAATAAATAAAGCAAAAATGACAGAATTAAGAGGAAGAATTCACAATCATATATAGGGGAGATTTTTTACATACCTCTCTTAATTACTGATAGATCAAGCAGGAAAAAACCCCAGTAGGGATATAGAAGATTTGAACAACATGGCTAACAATCTTGAATTAATTGATATATACAGAGCAGAACTTCCAACAACTTCAAATATACATTCTTTGCAAGTGCAGATGGAACATTTACAAAAATTGACCCTATGTGAGGCCACAAATCAAACCGTTTTGAAAGATTGAAATCCAATATAACATGATCACTAACTACAATGGCATTAAGCTTAAAATCAGCAACAAAAGACAATTAGAAAGTCCCCCAGTGTTTGGAAATTAAGCAATATTTTTCTAAATAACTTATGGTCAAGGAAGAAATCACAATGGAAATTGGAATATATTTTGAACTGGATGGTGATAAAGATATTACATTACAAAACATGTAGGATACAGTTAAAGCCAGACTTACAAGGACATTTATATACTAAAATTTTTATGCTAGAAAAGAGGGAAGGCTTAAAATCAATTATTTAAATATCCAACTCAAGGAGAAAGAAAAATAATAGCAAACTAAACCTAAAGAAAGTAGGATAATAGAAATAATGAAGAAGCGAACATAAATTAATGAAATAGAAAACAAACAACAGAAAAGATCTGGAAAGCTGGTCCTATGAAGAGAGTAAAATTAACAAGCCCTGGTGAAATTAATCAGCAAAAAAACAGAGAGAGAGAGAGAAAGAGAAGGCATATATAATCAATATCAGCAATGAAAAAGGGGACTTTTTGTAATATATGTACACATCTTAAAAAAGGGGGACTTTAATACAGAGCCTATAAACATCACAAAGATAATAAAAGGGTATTATGAATAACTTCATGCCAAAATGTTGAAAACTTAGACGAAATGGAAAAATTCCTTGAAAAACCACAACTTAAATTTGATACAAGTAGAAAATTTGAATACAGTTGTCCTTTGGTATCTGCAGGGCATGGGTTCCGGAACTCACCCCCACCCGGGGTACCAAAGCCTGCGTTTGCTTTAAGTCCCTGACATAAAATGGCATAGTATTTGCACATAACCTGCGCACATCCTCCCATATACTTTAAATCATCTCTAGATTACCTGTAATACCTAATACAATGTAAATGCAATGTAGATAGTTGTTATATTGTACTTTTAAATTTGTATTATTTTTTATCGTGGTTTTTTTTTCTGAATATTTTCCATCCACAATAGGTTGACTCTGCAGTTGTGGAACCCACGGACGCGGAGGGCTGACTGTACTCATAGCTTTTAAAGAAATCGAATCCTTTCTTTCTTAAGGCTGGTCAAGTGAAGCAGTGGGAGTGGAGAAGGAACAAAGGAATCTGTAACTGGTTGTGATCAATTAGCTGTAAACACCACTGCACTTGGACCAACTTCGAATCCTTTCTTAATATTCTTCCTGCTAAGAAAACTCTAGGCCCAGATGCCTTGAACAGTGAATTTCACTGGATTAGAGAGTGAAATATCAGCAATATCACACAGTCTCCTCCAGAAAATAGGAAAAGGGGAAGCATTTCTCAACATGCTTTATTGGGTCGGCAAAGCCTTGATACCTGACAAGGACATTATGAGCAAGAAAAATTACATGCCATTTTCTCTCATGAATATAGATGCAAAAGTCCCTTAAAAAATTAGCAAACCAAATCCAGAGCTATACAAAAAAAGATATTAAATCATGACCAAATTGGGTTTGTTACAGAAATGCAAGTTTGGTTTAGCATTAATTAATTTAGTTCATCATATTTATAGAATAAAGGAAAAAAAGCATAAGAGCACTCTAATTGGTGTAGGAACATTATTTGATAAAACTTAGCATACATTAATTGAAAAGACTTTTAATAAACTGGGAATAGAAAAGAATTTTCTTATTCTGATAAAGAGAATTATATCAGGGTTCTCCAGAGAAACAGAGTTGACAGGAGGGATGGTTGGCATGTATATATGTGTGAATATTTATGCCTGTAGTTGGCTCATGTGATTACGGAGGGTGGCAAGTCCAAATTGTGCAGGGTAAGCTGGTAGACCGGAGACCCAGGGAAAAGCTGATATGTGTGACTGGTAATGAATGCCAAGTATTGGCAAGGATGTGATGCAACTAGAACGCTTACACATTGCTGGTGGGAGTGCAAATTGAAAATTATTTGGACATATGCATACCCTCACTCCCAGGTATATACCCCCATAGAAATGCAATCATTTGACACTAAAAGTCATGTATGAGAATGGTCTTAGGAGCATTATATTGTAAGCCAAACCAGACACAACTCAATGTCCATTGTCCATAGGATGGATAAACAAATATTGGTATCCTCCTACCATGGAATGCTATTCGGCAATGAGAATTCACAGATACAGCCACACCAGACAACATGGGTAAAGCCCACAGACAGTACCAAGAGGAGAAACTAGACGCAGAAGAGTACATGCTATATGATTCTGTTTGTATAATGTTCAAAAACAGGCAAAACTAACATGCAGTGCTGCGAGTCAGGATGGCGGTTACATTTGGGAAGCAGGGGGGCGGTGGAGGCCAAGGGCCCTCAGAGGGCTCTTGTCACAGCTCCATCCGAGTGCTGGTCACATGGGGCAGCCACTTTGTGCAAGTCATTAGGCTTACATTTAAAAATTAAAAAGAGAACAGGGGAAAGGGAAGTGGAAATCGTAAGCACAGACAACTCTTTCCAGAAAGTGTGCTCTAGGGCGGAAACGACGGGGGAGTGGTCAAGAGCTTTTTTTTTTTTCTTGTCAATTGTTTTTTAGGCGGGGAGGAATTCAGACATGTTTATATGCTAGTGAGAATGATCCAATGGAGAGGGGAGACTGGACGCGGGAGGGAGAGGCCAGACCTGCTGGAGCGGTGTTCATGGGACGTAGTGCCAGAGTGGGGACAGGCCCCTGCACTGGCAGAGCAGATGGAGAGGGGGTGCGGAGGGGCTGGCCCAGGCACCTCCTTCTCTGGTTCGCAGACTTCCCCGTGAGCACCGGTGCAGACCCTCATTCCCAGTCTAGGCCAGGGATTAAATGGATTCTCTGCTTCCTGAAAGGCAGACAGGGACTGGCAGGTGGGCGCTATCAGCCAGGCCTGTGGCCTTTGGGCGAGGCACTAGAGGGCTGTGTGGCTGGGCAGGGGGGGAGGTCCCCACCTCAAATGGGCTTTGGGGGGTTTTCTATGGATTTCTGCCATCGGGAGCTTCTGTCCTGATTGGCTGGTTCTGGGTAAATCAGGGGATGGCCCCCAGGCGCCAGGCCCCTACTCCTCCCTGCCCAGCATGGAGGGCAGTGGCTGCTGGGCCACTCCACTGTCACAGGACCCCGGGCTCCCCCTGGGAGCAGAGGGAGGGAGCCTCGGCCTCAGGAAGGGCTGGAAGCCAGCTTTTAAAAGCACATTCCTTGGCAGGATAAAAAAACATTTTTTTAAGTGTAAAGACTTAACCTTTGCTAGGAAATGGTTGTGGTATTTTTCTTTAAATGAAAAGAGACCATTGTGATTGAAACTTTGGAAAACACACAACATCCTGGTGCTGCTCTCCAGGGCCCGGCTCCTGAGTTCTTGTTAGGCGGGCTCTGGCCTTTCCTCGGGATGATGTCTGCCCGGGTCTCGCCACTGAAGGGGGCCGAGGGCTGCGCTGGTCCCGGGGAAGACCAACCTTGCAACGCTCAGCCCTGCCCCACCGAGGGACCTCGGGCAGAAAGGGCTTGCTGTCACCTGCAGTGGCCTCCACTCAGGACAGGCTCCGTAATTTGTGGGGCCCACAGTGAAAATGTGGGCCAGTGGTTCGAAAAGTACCACGAATGTCACGATGGCGGTGGCAGAGCATGAACCCACGTGCAGAGCCCGTCCAGGTGAGGGGCCCCGTGTGACTGCCCAGGCCGCACGCCAAGAAGCTGGCCCGGCCTCCAGTTCATCCCTCCCCATCCGTGGGCCACGCTCCTCTCTTACGTGGGACCTCCAGGACCTCCAGGCCCAGATGCAGACCCCAGAGGACACAGGGCTGGACTCAGGGCCTCCTTCTGGGGCCGCCCCCTTCCCTGGCTCCCACATACCACAGCTGGCAACAATTTCCCAGCCTGGCTCCTCACTCGGACTTCTTTGCCCTCACGTTTCATAGACAGTGCTTTCTGGTCCTGAAAACATTCTGGGTTTAATCTGCGCTTGCTTGTAACCTGGGGGTCTGAGGTAATCGGGGAACACAGAGCAGCTGCGCGAGTGCCGGGCTACTTGGCGCTCTCGAGCTGTTTACAAGCCTCTCATAGGACCTACTGTAAATAGGAAAGTACAAACACATGCTGATTTTGCGGCAGATTAAAACCATTCCCTGCTTTCCCTGGATCTTAGCACATAGCGGTTTGTGTTTACGCAGCATCTATTACCTTGCATGCTACTTGCGGACTTGCATCTTTCTCTGCTATGTGAGGCCTAAGCGTCTGGGCTCTCCAGGGCCTGGGAGTCCCACAGCCTCGTGAGTCCCAAAGCCTCATTGCCAGGGTCAGCCTGACCTCACGAGGCCAGAGCTCCCCAGAGCTGTGCTGTGCAACATGGTGGCCACCAGCCACTTGTGTCTCTTGAGCACTTGAAATATGTCTGGTCTGAACTGAGATTTTTTTTTTTTTTAAGGCTGGTCAAGTGAGAGATGTGTTGTTTGCTTATGTAGAATTCATATCAGACTGTGAAGGCTTAGTGCAAGAATGTAAGACATCTCGTTATTAACTTTTTACATTAATTACGTTATTTCTTATATAAGAGATTAGATAAAATAGATTATTACAGTTGATTTCACAGTTTCTTTTTCCTTTTTTAAAATCTAGGTACTAGAAAATTCAAGATTATATATATGGCTTGCATTTGTGGCTTGCATATTATTTCTATTGGATAGCTCTGCCTCTCCTTGTTGTATCTCCATGTCTAGCACATCCAGGGCCAGGCAGATTTTACACACACACACTCCTGAGCAACTGACAGGACCTTGTAAGGAAAACCAGCCCCAGGGAGGTCATGTGACTTGATCCCAATTGTCCCCCTCTCCAAGAAGTCTCCTTAGAAGGTCCCAGGACCACATAATAAGATCTATGCAGGGACCTTTGGCCATTGGTAATCTGCCTGCCTCATGGTTTTTAATCCAACACCTATTTATTGAACACCTATATTTGCAAGGCAATATAACATAATGACTTCAGGTGCAGGCTCCAGAGTCTACATGACCTGGATTCTAGGCCTGGTCCAACCACTAATGAGCTATGTATCCTTGAACAAGTGACATACCTTCTCCATACCTTGGTCTTCTCATCTATAAAATGGGAATTACAACATCCAACTGCAGGATCAAGATGGCGATCCAGGTGTGTACGTCACGGGCTCAGTGTGAGGATTAAATGGGACAAGGCACAGAAAGTCCTCAGGTGGAGTCCTTTGCTCTACTGTGAGCCTGCTGTGGGCAACTGTAGTCTGACCTGGCCCTTGCAGTTTCACGGGGCTCAGCAGCCTCTGAGGAAGGAGGGGGCAGGGCTGAAGGTACCTGGAAAGGTAAGTATGGGAACTGT
>CM052437.1:29094850-29142146 GCA_028533085.1 Varecia variegata
TAGGCTCTACCAGGGCCTGGCTCTCTGGAGCAAATACCTTCTTGTGTTGTGCCTTGGTTTCCCCATCTCTAAAAGAGAGCCATCTGGGCCTTCCACTATTCATAGGGCTTCTTCTTAGACTGGATGAGATTATATGTGTCCAAGAGCCTGGCAAACGGGAAACGTATAAATGCGTGTTATTATTATGAGCGTAGAGTACAGAACATTCCATACCGCTCCTTACCTGCGGCAAGCCTACTGAGTGGCCTGGTCTTTAGGGCGACCTCCACAGACATAGGTAGTTTTCCTTTTTATATTGACCCCATTCTGCCAGAGCCGTTCATCCCAGAAGCATGGGGTGTTGGAGCAGGAAGCTGCCTTAGAGGTCAAGGCCAGTGGTTCTCGAACATCTGTGACTGGGACTCTGGAACACAGGGGTGGGCTCCAGCTTCCTCCCCATCTCTGACTTCGGTCTGAAGGGCTCTCTGCTCTTCTCCGCTCTATGTCATGGGGGCATGTGGTATTTCTTTAGAAAGGAGGCCTCCCTTTCTTTTTTAAAAAAAAAAATATTTTTATTTTTAATTATTATAGGTATATAATAGTTGTGTATCTTTATAGGGTACATGTGCTGTTTTGATACAGGCATGCAATGTGAATTAATCTAATCAGGGTAATTGGGGTATCCATCACCTCAGGCATTTATCATTTCTTTGTGTTAGGAACATTCCAGTTCCACTCTTTTAGTTATCTTAAAGTTTACCCTAACTTATGGTTGATTATAGTCACTTTGTTGGGCTGTCAAATATTGTTAATTCTGTCTATCTATATTTTTGCACCCATTAACCATCCCCACTTTGTCCCCCACTCCCTGCCACCCTTCCCAGTCTCAGGTAACTGTCATTCTACTTTGTCTCCATGAGATCAATTCTTTTTAATATTTAGCTCCCATGTATGAGTTAGAACATGTGAGATTTGTCTTTCTGTGCTTGACTAATTTCACCCAATGTAATTTCAACTAATTTCACCTAATTTCATCCATGTTGTTGCAAGTGGTAGAATTTCATTCTTTTTGTGGCTGTATAATATTCTATTGTGTATATGCAACACAATTTCCTTATCCATCATCTGTTGATGGACACTTAGGTGGATTCCACGTCTTGGCTATTGTGAATAACGCTGCAATAAACATGGGGGTGCAAATGTCTTTCCTATACACTGAATTCCTAGGAGGCCCCCTTTTCTGTATTGGTCCCGGATCCAACACACGTTCACACCAGACCATGATCTCACCTTCCTTGTCAGTGACTGATTTAGGAATAGGCACTTCTGTCTAGTAGAGGCAAAGGAGGTCTCCTGGGCTCATAGAAAACGTTTCTTGCTCCTAGGAATGAAACACAAGAAAGACGGATTCCCTTCCTCCTTGGCTGCTGTTGTTCCCGGTGCTGTGGCAGTTATCCTGTGTCCCTGAAGGAAGCCAGAGTCCGTGGGGAACTGCAGAGTGCCTGACGACACTGCTGAGCAGGTAACCATCCCCGGAGTGGTCTTGTCTCGGGACTTCTTGTTACCTCAGATGACAAATTTCTTTATTGTTTAAACTAGTTTAAACTATGACACTATTTTTGTTCTCTCTCTCTCAGTTTTGGTTGTTTATTTTTGTCTGCCTGCTTGCTTTTATTATTCATAGATAAATGCAAACTAACTTACATACTTTGAAAACTGTTGACTTAGCTCAATCACCACTTTTCAAAGATGAGGTGACTGAGACCTAGGGGAATAGAGAATGACTGGGTCAAAGTCACGCCCTGATTAGTGGCAGTGGAGGGTTAAGATCCCAGGATTCCTGACTGCTGGCCTAGGACACCTGTCTTAGAGTCACAGCCTGGGATCTTGTGTTAATACGTTAGGTTGTCCCAGCTAGCGTTGTGCCCTGGTTCCTGGGGGATCCAAGCAAGCCAGGGGGGCCCCGCAAGGCTGAGAAAGTGGGGACTAAGGTGGGCAGAACAGACCGAGGGCCTCTTCAGCTGTTCTGTGGGCAACTGTGAAAAGCACACAGTGTTATATAGATGCATAACCCATTGCTGCACCAGGCTGTGGGCTCAGGGAAAGAAGAAGAAACTGAGGCATTCAGTGTTGTCATGTAAATCAGCTAGGCATCACATTTGGCTACTTAAGATAAACCTTAAAACAAGTAAGGGGTTATTTTTCTCACATAATTGGAAGTCTGGAGATAGGCAGTCCAGTTTGGTGCAGCTGTTCAAGGATGTCATTAAGAATCAACACTCCTAGCTTGAGCCAGGTGCCATGGCGCACACCTTTAGTTCTGGCTACTTGGGAGGCTGAAGTGGGAGAATCGCTTGAGCTCAGGAGTTCAGGGCTGCAGTGAGCTATGATCGCACCAGTGAATAGCCACTGCGCTCCACCCTGGGCAACGAAGCTGAGATCCCATCTCTATTTAAAAAAACAAAGCAAAACAAAACAAAACACTCCTGTTATCTTCCTGTTCTGCCATTCTTGACTTACAGTTTTTTGTTCTCATGGTCACAAATGGCTGCATCACTTCCAGGCATCATATCTGAGTTTCAGGCTGAACGAAGAGGGTAGGGAAAGAAGTTTGTGCCAGCTGAATCTGTCTTTTTATCAAGAAAACAATACCTTTCCATACAATTCTTTATATCTTATTGGCCAGAAATGGGCTACATGGATATCCTTAGTTAGATTTGGGGGAGGTAAATATTTTTAACAGGGAATTTTGCTGCCCCAAACAAACTCAGGATTTCATGAGAAAGGAGAGAGGGCGAAATGGATATTGGGAGGCAACGAGTGTTCTTCCACAGCAGGATTGGCCCAGACTTACTCAGGAGGGCAGCCGAGCCAGGAATAAACTTAGACTGTGTGAGCCCCTCTCTGAGAAGTGTATATTTAGTTTCAGTAGAAACTGGTAAGTAGTTTCCAATGTGGTTATACCAGTTTACACTCCCACCAAGATATAGAAGTTCTAGTTGCTCCATAGTCTTGCCAACATTTGATGTTATCAGTGCTTTTAATTTTACCTATCCTGTCCAGTGGGGGTATGTAATGGCATTTTGTTATGGTTTGGTTTTCATTTTTATTTCCTGATTGACTAATGAAATCGAGCAACCTTTATTGATTAATGATTATTGGTCATTTACATGTCTTTATCTTTTAACGTTGACCTACCCAGAGAAAGAGAAATGGGATAAGACCTTCTCAGAGTGTGACTACTATGTACATTTGGAAGACCAAGCAGAAGGGGCGTGCCTGGGAATGAGGGATGCAGTGTTCATGGGTCACACTGGCAGGATAGGCAATGAGACACCAATGCCTGGGAAGAGCTGTCTTTGGCTCTGGCACTTACTATCTGACACATTTTGGGCAAGTGCCTCAATTTCCACCTCTGTCAAATGGAAAGAAAGAAAAATAATGCCAACGGAGAGGGTTGTAGTGAGATTCAAATATGAGATGAGAACACTGGCACAGAGGTAAATCCTCTACAGCGCCTGGCCTGGTGAGTGGCAGCTATCATTACTACAGAATAATTGGGGAGTGAGAACCAGAACAAGTGCCCTGTCAGTTTTGCAGTCACAGCAGCAGAATGTCATGTGACTTGCATTAAGACTTTCTTTTTTTGCTTAGAAACTTGCTTCTTATATGTCAGTTCTTGCCTTAAGAAATTAGCCAGTCTAAGTACTTGTCCTGCTTCTGGTGTCCTGTCCTAAAAACTTCTGACCCCAACAAATAGGATTAAAATAAAATGCACTTGTTTCTCCTAACAAGATGCTATTTAAGAACTATCAGCTTAGTGTTCTCCCTTGCTGCAGTCAGTCAGTAAACATCAGTTTTATTTCTATCATAACTGCTTTCTCTAAGTGAGCAAGGGCTTTCCACGATTTAGATGTTACTCGTCTGACCTCACCTATGTCTTCCATGTTGTCATGAACTTCATTTGTCTATGGAGGGGGAACGGTCATAGAATTGTCAACAGATGAATACCAATAAGTCCATGACCTAATGCAGCCCCAGGGACTGACAAGGTCAAGGTCTTGCTGGGCTGGTGGCTTTCAGAAGGTGAACTTTATCTTGGATCACCATCTGAAAATGTTACAAGCTCTATTTTTTCTCTATTTCTACTTTGTTTTCCTGAGAGTTGATTTGGGAGACAAAATCTCTAAAAACCCATTTTGCTGAGGACTACAGGTAGATATAGTCACCCTCTCTAGTTGGGAACCCAAGACAGGAGGTACAGAAGCAGCACATTTGGCTGACTGTTACCAATTTGCATGGGGCCATCTCAGTCCAAGTCTAACCCTCCACCAGGCTGGGTGCACACTCTTTATGGGATTTGCAGCAGGCGTGGTGGCTTGAATCTGTAGTCCCAACTACTCAGGAGACTGAGGTGGGAGGATCACTTGAGCCCAGGAGTTCGAGGCTGCAGTGAGCTATGATCACGCCATTGTACTCCAGCCTGAGTGACTGAGTGACTGAATGAGACCCGCCCCCCCATACATACATACGATTCTCATTGTAACACAAGTTTTTGTGCATATCTTACAAAATGGCACAACTCCACCAGGAATAGTCTGGAATTACAGTGGCCACCTTGGACAACTTTTAATATGATCAAAATTGTCCATCTTGGAGGTGCCTTAGACCAGGGATTGACAAACTTTTTTGTGAAAGGCCAGGTAGGCAATATTTTAGGCTTTGAAGGCCATATGATCTCTGATGCAAACTACTGAACTCTGCCATTGTAGAGTAAAAGCAGCAATAGACGGTACACAAACAAATGGGCATGGCTGTGTTCCAACAAAACCTTATTTATGAAAATATACTATAGGTCAGAATTGGCCTGTGGGCTATAGTTTACTGAGTGCTGCTCTAGTACATACCTCGCCTGCCAAGAACATAATCTTGGCAAGACACTAAAGGTGGGGCATGGATGCAACCAAGACCTCAAGGCCCATTTGGAAACCTTCAAATAAATTTTATGTAATTATCCTCTGTGATGGAATATGAACACGTTCTCTAGTTTTTGTTGTTTGCGTGTTTGTTTTAAGACGTGTTGGAGCCTTTCTCTGTTGAAGAGCATCCAAAAAAAAAAAAAAAACCATTCAACTTTGTATTTCCTACCGGGGAAGTCCCCATCTATTGATCTAGTGATAAGTAGCCTTATTTTACTGAGATAGTCATGGAAGCGCTCTGCAAGGCATTAATGCTTACTCAGAATTTCCTCTGTCTATACCACCTCCCAATCTTCAGGCAAAATAGGAAGGAGCAATGGAATTCTCAAGTTAAAATTAGTCAAACTTTCTGAAGCACTTGAATTTCTCTGATCCAAAGTCCTGCCCTTGGTCTTAGCAACAATGAGATCAACTACTTTGGGAATTCATCTGCTCTCTCCTTGTCAGCTGGTAGTAGTAGACCTACCCAAGCATCTGAGAATATCATCTCTGATCCTGGACTGTGCCCCGTTAGAAGCAGATATAGGCAAATACTGCAAGGGACTCATACAGTATGCCAGTCTTATCAACACCTCCCTAGTCAATCCCTGAACAACCTAAAACCTCTGATTGGTTATGAACTCCGAGGATTTATTTTTAAAAATAAAAGATTGTTCTGTTTGAATATTGAAACACCAGTGTTTCCCCTGTTCTGGAACATTAGGATTTTAAAAAACTTAGACTAAAAAAATACCACATAAATTGCTCAAAGGCATCATTCACTCTCTACATAAAGCTCACATTCCTGTTACTGCGATGTTCAGTAGAAATGGCAACCTATATTAATAGCTCAGTGCATATTTCCTGGGGTGCAGAGTAAAACCCTTTTGAGAGGCATTAGGCCTCTTTCCCCATGCAAACAGTTCTAAGAAAGAAGGGGTCACTCAGAGACAGAGACCCTTCTGCCCACCTCTTCTGTGTGGAATTAGGCTTGGTCCTCCCGGACTTGCTGACCCTTAAGTGACCCTTCCAAATCCACATAATCCTCTAAGGATCAATCCGCAAACCCATCACCATTAGCTCCATCAGAGCCTGAAAATGTCCTGGGCTGGGATGAGGGGAAGCTGGGACTGTTTGAGAGTGTCCCCTCCTCGCCAGTGGGGATGGTCTTTGAGGTCTGGTGTGAGGGTCTGGCAGAGGGGCCTGGGCCTGGAAGTCAGGAGGGAATCTATTCTTTCCCAAGTTGTGATGGTTGGAGGAAGAGAGAATTTATTTCAAACTGGGCCAAAAGTTGCTTTGTTCTTTTGGGGTCTGTTCTGCTTTGCAAAGGCACTCCAAAGGGAGTGCTAAAAATGGCGCAAGGGTAATGCAAAGGTAATGGAAACATATGAGGGAGGCTAAACCCTAGAGAATCCAAATCTGGTTCCCAGACAGGAGCGTCGACTGGAGGGGAGATCAACAGAGACAAACTTAATCCCTGTCCTCAGAGAGACCTGCCCACTGGGCTTTAGCGAAAGCCTCTGTGCTTTTATTCTTTTCCTGGAGAATTTTGACAAAATAGCCTGGAGCCCCACAAGGCAGGGGAGCAAAAGGCCCTCCCCAGCTGGGTTGGAGGCCTGCACGAGTCTGATGAGTTCTGCATCTGGAGGGGCTGAGGGGGCTGGAGACTTCGAGCAGGCCCTGCTGTGGGAGGGAGACCGGAGTGTCTCCAGAGCTGGAAAGAACGTTCGAAGTCATCTGATTTGACTCCTTCACTGCACAGTAAGAGACACTGAGGACCAGAAAGGGAGCAACACCTGCCCAGGTCACAGACGACCCAGTACATTTCAAATGCACAACTCTTGACACTCAATCTAACCCTCTTTCCAGATCCCAGCCTGAACAGGGGAGTTTAGGGTTTGTTGTTCATGCATTTGTTCATTCATTCATTCATCCATTGATGTGTTTATTGAATAGCAGCTTTGTGCCTACCCTGGTAGAATAGTCAGGGGAAACTCACCAAATGATCTTTGCTCTGCAGGAACTTAAATTCTAAACACACACACACACACACACACACACACACACATATGCATGTGTGCACACATGTAAGCACACGTGCAAATACACACATACCCCATGAACAATTAAGTTGTGCTAGACAGCAGTAGGTAGTCTCTTCCATAATGAACGATATGGACAGAAAGTGACATAGGAGATAAAAGCATGAGAAATAGATGTATGCTGGGGTGTGGAGGGTCGCTCTCTAATTCTCTAAGAGCACTTCTTACCCTGTATCTCGGTGACAGTCCACTTTATGTGTCTATCTGCCTAGTTCTCCGTGCCCTGGCTTGCACAAGGTGAGCACTATTGAGATTGAATTGAATTGATTTGAACCAAAATGGGAATTTTGGGCAGAACTGGGCTCCCCTGTGAGTATAGGATGGAGGCATTGGGGGCTGGAGGAGAGACCTGAGGGGCTTTCTCTGCATGGTCTCTTGGAATTCAGATCCTGTCTAGAGCCTGATGCCTTCCTGTAGGACATCTAGGCCCTGGGAAGCTTCTGGAGGACCCTAAAGCCACTAATCACAACAGCCCTAAACTCCAGACTGCCCTATGATGGGGGGTGGTGATCAGAAATGGGCTTGTCCAGCGCCAAGCAGTGAAGGCAAAAAGAAAACACTTCCTAGTTATCTGCAGAATTGTGGCTGTTCTCCAAGATACCCACATCAAGAGAAGAAGGAGCATAGTCCATGCTTCATTTGCCAAATACTCACCCAGCACAGGGTCTAGCACAAAGCCAGGAAAGTGGTGGTGATGGGGGGGCTTAGTGCTTTCCATGTTGAAGAGACAAGGAAAAAGTATCTCAAAGAGAAAGAATAAACCGAAGATAAATGATGAAATGAGCTTTGGCTCATGGGACTGGCCGTGCCCACGGTTGGTCATGGCAGGACTTTTCTTCCAGAACAAGCTCATCTGCCCAGACTGGCCACAGAGGTGCCACCAGTGATGCTGCCATCTCTTTAAACATTTTGGGGCTCCTCTTGGGGGCTCACCTTTTGAGCCTCAGCATATTCTTTTGATTACCCTCAAGGGGCATAAATCTCTGCCCTTTGTGGGTGGATGGAATTTTTGGAAATTATGGATCAAAAGTTATCCCAGCCAATGTAGGCCATTCGATTCAGTTCTGTTCTAATGTATTTGTCGAGTGCCTGAAGCATGTGGGGCACTGCAGTAGGCTCTGGGCGTTCGATAAACCCCAACTCTGCCCTCTTGGCGCCGGCAGCTTGATGGGAAAGAGGACACTAAGTGCAGAGATGAGTGGGGCACATGTGGGGAGTACATGGAAGAGATGGGTACCGTTGGAACACGAAACCCTGCCCCGACATCTGAGTGAAGGGCTGACGTGTGAGCAGCAGTTGGTCAGATAAAGAGGGGGAGAGAAAGAGGAAGAGTGTTCCAGGCTGGAGAAGAAGCATGAAGGATAACAGTAAGAGCTGTCCTTTACTGAGCACCAGGTGTGCGTCAGGCACTGTTCTAAGTAGCTTAAGTTTATATGGACGATCTCACTTCATCCCCATGATAAACTCATGTGGCAGGGGCCATTATTGTCCCCATGTTATAGATGGGAAAACGGAGGCACAGACAGAATAAGCAACTTTCCCAACTAGTAAATAGCAGAACTGGGATTTGAACCCAGCATTCTGGTTCCAGAGCCTACTCTTAACTGCCAGGCAATTGAATGGTATAGATGCGAGCTCCACTCAAGAGGACAGGGGAAGGAGTGAGGAGGGACTTGTGGAAGTGTAAGTTGGTACAGTCTTTTAGAAAAATGATGTGGCAACCTGTGTGTAAAGAGATATAGAAGTGTGCACACTCTTTGAGCCAGTATTTTCACTGTAGAAATGTATCCAAAGGCAATAATCAGAAATGTGCACAATGGGAAATGACCCAACAGACGTTGGTTGAATAAATTATAGCATATGTGCACAACAAAATATTATGCAGCCTTTAAAAAGTAAATATCATGTTTGCTCCTCTTGGTTTGTGTCTTAAGGAAGCATGAGAGGTCTGTGGAAGGAGGGAGGTGGACCCCTCTGTCAGGACCCCTGCCTGGGTGGCTCTGGGGGAGGCAGGGAGGCCAGGCGGAGGGGGGGCCTGCAGAGGAGAAGTGAGACATGGCTCCAAGTAACCCTGACCTGGGGAGGGGGAGGGTGCGGCTGGGCAGCGGACAGCCTGGGCCCTGGCCCTGGCTCCAGGCTCTGGGTTTAAAGAGCTTTAAAAGCTTATTAAAAAGGTTCCTTAGACATCAAATGGCTCTTAAAAATCAATATTTTGATGATTTAAGTGCAAGGGAATCAGAAACATATGGATCAAATTGCCCTCAAATTATTCACTCTTAACAAAAATGTGTTGGTCTTTAGTAAGACCCAAATATTTGAAAAACAGATAGACACGTTTTCCTCATCTCCTGACGGAGCTCTGCTAGGTCAACTCGAGGAGTCCAGAGAGGAGGTAAGTGGGCATGGGCGAAGGTCAGGGGGAGAAGCATGGGAGCCCTCTAGCTGGAGCCTCCCGTGTAGACAGGGCTGCGGGTGTGCATGCGTGCATGTGCGTGCACATGCATGAAGTGAACACGGGTGCACATTCTCCTCTGGGTCTGCCTGGCTTGTCCTGGGCCCACTTCCTGCGGCCAGCCCATGCCTCCCTGTCCTGGACATACGTATCTGTGTTCAGTCCTGGGCTCAACCTAGGGTTTGAGGGGTAAGTTCCTTCGCTTCATCCTTCCTGGGTCTCTCCCCTCTCCCGAGGCAGCCTGGGCCCTCCTGCAGCAGATATGACGCCGCATGTCCCGGAAGGTTCAGCCGGGAAGGACACAGGCATCACCTCACCCAGAGGACGTCAAACCTTCCTCTGCTTCAGGCTGGTTCTGCAAGCGAAGCCTTAGGGAATGAAGGTCAGTGTGTCACTGACAAGACAGAGCCTCTGCGCTCTGGTTCCCCTCGGTGGAGTGCTGGGGCTCTGAGGGCAGTGTCCGAAAGCCACAGATGTCCTCCTCTATGGAGGCCCAAAGTAGGAAGACCAGAGGCACACCGCGGGGCAGAGGAAAAACTGTCGTGCACAAGGCTGCAGCTCGTCTCAGTCCAAACCACCACGTTTGCTGCACCCCCTGCTCTGCCCAGCACAAAGTCCTGCTTGGCGTGAGGCATGGGGGGCAGCGGGACCTGAGTGTCAGCCTGGTGGTGACACGGAGGTGGAGGTGCCGTGACATCATGAGGATCGGGCTGGCCGTGAGGGGCCTCTCCCTGCTCTCTTCCGCCTCTGGGACCAGGCGTTTGGGGTGAGAGTGGAGGCTCCAGCTTTTGAACGGTGAGGTTAGGACCTCTGAGAAGGAGACAAACCACACCTGGGGGCCTGGGTGGAGGACACAGTGGCTCCCGAGCAAACAGGATGGGGACCAGCTGGTTCCCTTCTCCAGCCCCTTCAGCCTTTCTGGGTTAGACCCTTTAAGAGCCCCCACGCTGTTGGCCAGGGTAAGCCCAGGGCGAACTGCATGGAGGGGGAGGGGGTGAGAGATTGGTGCCCTGGAAGGGATGACTGTGACTCAGCAGGCCCCTAGGGTGTCCCTTGGGTACCCCACCCCCTGGCTAGACCCACTTCAGGGTGGGATCTGGCCCTCCCACTGCACCCCCCGATCCTGCACTTCTCTCACACCAAAGAACATGCTGGGCTCCGGGCCTGGTGACGCCTCAGAAGGCCAAGGGGGCTGGTGCTCTGTTCCAGGCCCCAAGAGGCCTGGGGGGCACTGGCCGTCCTCCCGGGGCCTTGCGGGCTCAGCTGCTGGCCCGTTAGGCGGGCTCTGTGCTGTGCCTCCTCCACCAGCGGCGGCCAAGGAGGCTTATTAATTACTGCAATGATTTCCACCTCGGTGGGCAGTCTTGCCAGCCGGGACCGGGGCTTCGGTCGCTCCCCATGTACACGTGGGCCATGCAGTCTGAGGAGGGGGCGAGGGGAAGGAATATCAGAAACAGAATGAGGGGAAGACGGGCGGGGGAGGGGAAGAGTCCCGAGGGGATCGGGCCGTCCTCTGGCATCTGAGGTTGGCTGGGCACAGGCTCATAGGATAGAGCGGCCACTGGCGATGTCACTGTCGTTAGGAGAGCCAAGGACAATAGACCAGCCACGTCTGCTGGCCTTGTAGATTCTTCACAGCCCTGTCTCCTGAATCTTCTTTGAGAAATTCTGGGGACAGGTCACAGGCCTGGGCTGGGGTGGGGAGACCAGGGAAAAGGTGGGAATGCATTGGGGTCTAGGTGGGAGGTGGACAGGAAGCAAGTGGGGTCCCAAGGGCCTCTCCTGGCCACTACAGAGTGCCTCAGGGAAAGGTTCCTGAGGACTGTGGCCACCACGGCTGGAGAAGGTGGTGTGTGGTCTGCAAAATGCAAAGAGGAAAATGAGAAGGGAAGTCAAATTCTCTTTTCAACACCAAGGAAAGGAAAAAGGGAGTGGGAAGTGATGCCCAGCTCGAGGTTCCTATTTCTGGACTCACGCTTCTCCCTGTCACCTCAGTACTCGGCCCCCGGAGACCCCACAGTGGGAAGAAATAAGAGCCCAGAGTCTCAGCTCCCTGGGTTGGACTGGGCAGGCCCCGGGATGGCAGCCTTGCAGGGGTGGGGGCGGGGTTGCTTCCTGCAGCATCTGGCTACTGTGTGCCAGTGGGCTGGGGTCTGTCCCCAGCAGGAAGGGAGGTCATTCCAAGCACCTAGCCCTTGCTCTCAGAACTCGCAGTGGGCCACTGAGCTGGGCCCGGGCCCAGGCTGGGGAGGCCCCTTACACTCTGGACTGTGGCCCCCCAGTCCTGCCTCTGCACCTCTGTTCTCCACACTGAAGGCCCCCACCCATCCTAATCTACCACCTCCTTGGTGCAAGGTCCCCATTTCCCGATGGTCTTTGCTGAGTGCTCTCCCATGTAGGCATGGGATGGGGAGGAGTGATTGGATCTTGAAGTATGCTCAGGTTTGATTTAGTAGAGAGGGAGGGGTACTGTATGCCATTCTCACTCCACTCTATCTCCCCGCCTCATCCCCTCCCCAGGTGACACTGATTTCTGGGTCCACACCACTTCAGAGCTCCAGCCTGGCAGCTTCCTCCCCAGATGCACATCCCTAACTGCAAACCAGATGTGTGGCCAGGGCCGGTCCACCACCTCCCCTGGATCCCTGCTGCCACCCTCCACTCAGCTGAGCAGTCGACTCCTGGGATTCAGCCTTGACAATGGCTTTGCCTTTGACCCCTCATGCCAGTTCATCCCAAGCCTCTCTCACCCCCTCAAATGTCTCTCACATCTATCCCCTTGTTTCTATCTCCCAAGCCCCAAGTCCAAGCCATCAGCGCTCACCTGGGTGACAGCCACAGCTCCTGACTTGTCCAGTCTTACTTCCATTTCCAGTAGAGTGAGTTTTCTAAAATGCAAAGCTGCTCATGCCTCTCCCTTCTTTCAAGCCCTGGCAGGCTCCCTGCTAGCTGCTCTATGAAGCCCTGGCTTCTTGGACCAGCAGACCTTGCCCTCTGTGACCTGGCCCCATCCCTCTTCCAGCCCCTTCTCTGGCCTCTCCCCATGCTCAAACCTTCCGATCCAGGCCACGTGAACTCCTGTGTGTCTCAGGCCTATGAGGCTCTCTCTTACCTCTGTGCCTTTGCACATGCTGTTTCCTGTGCCTGGCACACCCATCCTGGTCACCCCCTCTCTTAGCCCACATCTCGTCTCTTTGTGAAGCTGTCCCTGGCATCCCCAGATCCTAGAGTATCTCACTCTACGTGGGGTCTAAGCACACTGCACTACCATTGTTTCTTTGACTCTCTCCTAAAGTCTAGCACACTCTGAGGGCAGGCACTGCATCTGAGAGCCCAGCTTGGTGCCTGGGAAACATCCATGGAACGGAGTGAATGAACGTGTCTGAATGGCGTACATCAGCCAGCCTCCTGCCTCTCTCTTGAGGTCCCATCGGGTACAAGCCTCTGGCACACCCTGTCCACCGCGCATCTGGTCCTTGCATAATCAACACGCAGCTCAACTGTGGAATCTGATTTTTAAATTAAGTTTAGGCTGTTTTGGGTACAGCCTAGGGCTGGAATGGGGAGGCTCCGAGCACTCCCCTCTCCTCTGTCACGGAGGGAGTTTGACCGTCGAGAGCAGCCGCACATCCGAGGAGGGCCTAGATGGCCAGAGATGGGGTTCCAGACCTGGCCCCTCCTACCCTGGCTGTGGCGCCATTCAATTCTTTCTTCAGTCCACAAGTACTTATTGAGCACCTACTGTGTGTTTGGCACCGTCCCTGGTGCAGGAACACGTGGGAGACAGAATCAAGCCCTTCCCTCCAGGAGTTTACAGGCTGGTGGGGAAGACAGACACTAAATACACGCAGACAAAATCAACATGGCAGGGAGGGGACAAGGGGTGGGCTGTTCCAGACAGGTGGTCACACAGGCTTCTTGGAGGGTCAGAGTTTAAGCTGAGACCTAAAAGTTGGGAATAACCAGCCATTCAGCAAGCCAAGGAGAGGGAGAGGCAGCCTGTACAGAGGCTTGAGTGTGGTCTTTAATCCCTTTCTGAGCCTCAGTTTCCCCATTTGTGATGGGGGCCACAATGCTCCCCCTCCCTACTCACAGGGCTTTGGTGGGAGTCAAAGGAGCCCATGCTAATGAGGACTTGTCTGGCCAGACTCAGAGGCCATTCGATTCCGTTGCTGTGTTTATGGCAAGGTGGCCGCCCCTCCCGTTCTCCACTGGGAGGCACCACCATCTTCCACCTGGTTAGAAAGAAAATCCCCTGGGAGTGTCTCCCTTAGGCCTCATCAGCCACCCACTCCTCAGTATGAGCACAATAATCAGAGTCGATCAAAGACCAGGCTTTGAAGAAAGACAAGAGCGCTGGGACCTGAGACAGAGATGGTAGAAGGTACCACCCAGGGGAGACGGGGAGACCAGGTCCTCCGGGCAGTGAACCCCTCGAGGGTGCCCCTGGGCCTGGTCTGATGCCTGGAACAGAGCAGGGGCGCCACTCAGTTTTGGTGGGAGGATGGACACACGTTGGTACTGCCTCGCTGGCAGGAGGGAGACTTCTGGGCAAGTTCTGGGGTCCCAGCTCCCTTCGACTTCCCGGTCTGCCAACTCGCCTCTCGGGTCCTCCCCGCTTTCCTCACAGGCTGCTGGAGGTGCTCATGTTCTCACTTTCCCAGTGGACATTTGGCCGGGCCATGGGACCGTGTGTGCGTGTGTGCAGGCACGCGGGCTGTGAGGGGGCTGGAGACAAAGGCCCCAGAGTGAGATTCAGGGCACAGCTGAACTGCCCTGAACTTTCCTTTTTGTTTTCAAGGAAATGCATAATCCAAGAACCACCCACGGCCCTGGCGGCCCTGCTAAGCAGGGCTGGAATGTGCTGCCTTTCCCGTTAGTAATTGTTTTTTCTAGTTAGCCTGTAACCCTTCCTCTGCCATTCCCCGGCTGCTGGGGTGAGGCCCTCCCTTGGGGCATAGCAGGGACGGGTCCCTCGGCTGCCCTCCTGAGGTGTCCCCAAATTCTCCACCCCACTCCCACAGAGGGTGTCCGGTGGGGCTTGGGATCTGCCCCCTCACATCACATTATGGACTTTCTGCCTGCTTGGGGAATCCTCCCCAACTCTGAGGGGGGCTGGGAGCCACTGGGGACTGGAGAACCCCAGAAGGCAGGGTGGTCCTGCATGGGGCCTGGGCACCTGTTATGGGGTCTGTGTGTCTGACTGTAGCTGTGTCGGAGCCTGTGTCTGTGCGTGGGTGTCAGTGTGAGTAGTGGAGGAATGTGTTCGTGTGGTGGTGTGACCTGGGATACCGAGGGCCTGTTGGTGGGCTCGTGTGTGTGTGTGTGTGTGTGTGTGTGCGCGCGCGCGTGCGCGTGCGCGCGTGCACGTGTACCTTGTGAACGTGGGTACAAATCCGTGAGAGCCAGAAAGTGAGGTTGTGATTGCCAATGCGTGTGCAAGCGGGTGGTGTGCGTGTGCGTGTCCTGAGCTGACTCAGCACTTCTCCTTCCCGCCCACCCAGCTGAGCGCCTGAGCCTTTGCTCCGGGGAGGAGGCAACGCCCTCTGCCCCCACACTCTGTCATTGGCTGCCTCACCCCCACCAACAGGAGGGGCAAACATGGCACCCTGGGCCTGCCTGGGTTCGCTGAGCTGCTTTAATCCCTAGGGATTAAAGAGGTCAAAGGTTTATGCCATTTCCCCACGGCTCCCAGCCAGGCCCTGTGTCCTGTGGGGTCTGGAGCCCTCTGAAGAGGCTGTAGCTCAAGCTCAGGCCTCTGTGCAGATGGAGGTGGCTTCTGCAGAGTAAGAGGGGGACCAGGGTGTCACTGGCTGCACCCTGAACTCTACCCTCTTGATAGCACTGACCGTCGGTATTAATTCTTAGTGTGAGTGCTACCACCCTGAACAGGGAGGGGTGCACGGGTGGACTCAGTCCCCCCATCTCTTGGGAGGTCTGCCCCCTGCCAAAGTTGGATCTCGGGACCACAGATGGGCTGGGAAGTCAGGGGGCAGTGGGCGCCGGGCCTGCGCCTCCAGCTTGCGCTGACAAAGCCCAGTCTCTGGTTGCCGGCCTGGGGGCAGAGGCCGGTCTGTGCCCTGAGCAGCTGGCAGCGCAGGCGGTGCCAAGGACCAGGCCGGTGTGGCCGGCCCGCTGAACATTTGGTTCGAATCAAAGTCCTCTTCCAGCCAAGAGAGGAATGCTGCCGAGTGGGATTTGGGAACGGGCCGGCAGGGCGAACACTGCCCTAATTGAGGCCCTTCTAGACTTTTAATTACAAGCAATGTTTTCCCAAGCTTCCTAAATTGACCATGGAGACCCGCTGGTGTTAGTGCCCATGCCAGGGACAGGAAAAAAAAATTGTTGTTAGAGCTTTTTCAGCAGGTTTATTTTAGCTGATGTTTTGAGGTGGAAGCGTTCACACAAAGTGGAGGCCGGAGTCATTTTTCTCAGAGGGCCACGTGCAGGCACAGAGAGACTGACGAGCACAGGTGATCGGACACGCGGAGGCCACACGTACACAGACAGACACCTGTAGAGAAAGGCACGTGTACAGGCAGACGCGGTCGTGTGTGGCTGCTGATGCTGTAAACACTGGCTGGAAATCCAACCCAAGCACCTGGAGCACTTCAGAAAGGAAAACACCTCCGTGGCTCCCCCCGACTCCACCCTCACCTCCTCCTGCCCCTCCAGGCTGCCGCCGGGCCTGGGCCTGCTTCGCCCTTTGCAAGCCTGTTGACAAGGCCCAGGACGGTCTCCGAAGCCCCAGCTGGGTGTCCCTGCTCTCGTGCCAGTCCCCCAGGGGCATGACTGGCTGCGAAGGAAGGCCCTTGTCTGTGGGAACAAGGACTCGGCCTTCAGCACCTCAGCTGAATCCTTGGGGCACCTTCCAGGAGAAACCCGGGTTCTGGGAAACAGCCAGTCCAGGTTACAGATGCAGAAAACTGAGGCATCACTGTAAAACAGGCACCCAGGAGGAAGCTTCCCTGAGCCCCGAGCGCTGCTTGTATTCCAGGACTGCCCCAGAGCAACAAGTCTGGACCGTCATGGCCGGGGCCTGGGAGTCTGCGTTTTATATCACTGCTCACCTTGTATCTTCAACACTGGACACACTCAGTACTTGCTTGTAACAGTGACTGTTTACTGCTGGCTCTGAGGGCCCCTGAGAGCAGGACAGACAGAGCAGGCCCCGACATGGGTGATTCTGGAAGTTCCAGAGGGCCTCCCCACCTTTCCTCTCTCCCCACCATCCACACTCCATGCCTCTGGGTCAGAACACTCAGGTAGCCTCCGGTATCCCTTCCCAGTGTCCAAAAATGGTGCCCTGGAATGGTGCACAGTAGAAATGGGCATGGGCAGGGCCCCTGAGACGGAGGGTAGGAGGCCAGAGACAGTGATGCCTGCTCCACCATTTTGCCAAGGGTCCCCTTGCGTTCGGGCAGGGCCCAGACATAGGGCAGGGAGGCCATTCCCCTGGCCCAGCCCTGCCAGCCAGTTCTCGGGCAGGGTGAGCCTTGGTGGCCGTTACAGGCCGTTGCTGTCGTCCCTTATCTGGGGCTCCTGGCTCTTACACCATGTCCCCAACTACCCCTGGAGTTGGGGTTGTGGTGCCGCTCCCTCTTCAAACAGACCGTTACTTCGTTTCCGTTGTTTGGGGAGGGGGGAGGGGGCTGTCTGCTTAATTAATCATTTTAGGTCACCCTGGGAAACTCATTAAGCCACCTCTCAGGTCTGGGAGCAGGAACGCAGCTCTCAAAGTTAGAACTTTCTAGTTTGCTACATTGGGGTCCATTTTTCTTTCCATTCATGTGTACACATGTGCATGAGAGTGTGCCTGTGCACATGTGTATGTGTGTGCGTGTGTGTGCGTGTGTGTGTGTGGGGGGGGGGAGAGAGAGAGAGAGCGCGCGCGCACACACACGAGCGCGCACATGCCCTTGCATCTTCGATTCTGTGTTTGTGTTTCCTAGATTCTGCAAGGAACTTCCCCTGATTCTTCTTAATTACCAGCCTAGAAGAAATTCAAGATGCTTAGAGCAAAGGTCAAACTCCACCTGTTTTCTCTGCACTTCATTTTCTGGCAGTTCCCACAATAGTACAGATAAGTAAAAGATTAAGGCAATCTTTTCTAATTAAAGTAATTAAAAAATGGCGATGATTGCACCTTTCATCTGAAAGGGAAAATATTTACTCATCCAACTGCAGGCCCTTAAAAGCATTCAGGAGGTCTATTTTGACAAGCGGCTCTTCCTCCCCTCCCCCAGCCCATTCTCGCTCCTGCGGGACACACACACACAAAGGCTGGTTTATTTAGCAAGAGGCAGCTTGACTGGGGCACCCTGAAAGCCAGGCAGGAGGATGGGAGCCTGGGGCAGTTTGGAGCAAATGGACACTTTAGTCCAATCCCTGCCAGGCCCTGCTGAAAGGTTTCTGGGGCCTTTGGGCTTCTGATTTGACCAATCAATGTTTTACTGTTGTTCCTTCTCCCTCCCCCAGGGGCAGCCACCCAAAGGCTCCTGTCTCCTCTGACAGCCCTGCTGTCTTCAGGCCTCTGCCCCTGGAGCTGGCTGGAGCTGGCTGGGGCGGAGACCTCAACAAGTAAGAACCGTCAGAGGCTCAGATACAGTCCATCCATCCACCACCTTCCCATCCTTTTACCCAACAAGCATGCATTGCATTGCTGTTTTGCACAAGCCCATGTGCTTGACCTATAAGCACTTGATCAGGGCTGAAGGGGGTGCTAGGGGGTGAGTGGCCTGGTCCATACTAACAAGAAGTAAACGTCTAACTACTGCCCTGCGCTCTTGGAAGAAAGCAAACTGAAAGCAGGCTTGCCGCGTTTCACTTTGAGTTTGTGAGGCAAGTCCAGTCACCCAGTTTCCTGGTGCATAGGTTTGATCTCACAGATCGCAACTTTTCCCTAAGTAGAGAGCTCCTCTGGTAGCATGTGACAATGGGGACAGAGGTGCCCTACTCCAGGGCCAGGACCTAAGGGGAGTGGGAGGTGTGAAGGCAGGCAGAGATGTTGATGCCTCCCGTGGTCTGGGGTGGGGGCGCCATCTGTGCTCCATAGCACCCTCCTCCTTCACCCCCACTGCCAGGAGGTGCTTTGAAGCTGGAGCAGCTGGAGCTTGAAGCAGCCTGGATAGGCTGTACCCCAAATCCTCAGAATATGACATGAAGAAACATTCTGGGAACCAGCTCCAAGAACACTGGGGCACAGCTGTCCCCTGAGAAGGGCCTGATTGCCTCTGCCTGCCCAGGCCCGTCTGGACAGTGTCCTCAGCATGACCCACAGCCTTCAGCCGTCCTCCCTGCCTCAGAGAGGCTGCGTGGGCAGATCCGTTTCTGCAGTGGAGCCTGCTGTCCAGGGTGGGCTGGGCAGGGGAGAGCAATGGTGTGTGTCCGCATGTGTGCAGACGGATGTCAGCACATGTGCGTGCCGTGTGTCTGGCCTGCTTGAGGATGGGCTTGCGTGGTACCCAGAATAGCCCCATCAGAGATTAGGGCCACGCCTGCAGGGCTGTCCCTGTACCACAAGCTCCCCCTGTGTCAATAGCACCATCTCCGCACTTTGGACTCTGGCCAAGCCACCCCCAGATCTCTCTCTTTCCTGGCCTGGCCCCTCCAGTCACAGCCTCTGGAGTGACAGCTGTCATTGGTCACTTCTCTGCCTGGTGACCCACAAAGGCTCCTCATTCCTGGAGAAACAGACTCCTCAGCACAGCACAAGCACAGGGTGCCTGTGGCCCACCTCACTCTCAGGGGCTTCATTCAGGCCAGACCTCCACTAGACACTTCCTGCTGGTCCCAGACGCCCTTGCCAAGCTGCGGAAGCTGTGGATCCTCTCCCAGGAATCCTGTTGACGTGTGCACAAGTGCCCACCACACGACAGCGCAAACAGTGGCAGGGCTCCTGAGTGCCCTGAAGCTGACACCCTGAGCCCAGGTTGGGAGCTTTTGTCCCACAGTCCCAGTGTGTCCAGTTTGTCTCTGGGCACCGATGGGCTACCCCTTACCCTGTCCTCCTTCCAACCTCAGTCTAATCCCCTCCTGGCGGGGAGGGCAAGAGGAAATCTCCAGTACCAGCCCCTCCACCCAACGCTGGCTCTACCTGAACCAGGCAGGGCACCCTCAGGGCAGCCTGGGGCTCCCTGGGTTGGATTCACACAGGGCATTGTGTCTGACCCAACCTACGCATTCGGTGATTAACTTGCTCAGTGGAAACAGTCCCCGGGGGATTGGAATCCTTGTTGCAAAAATAAATTTTCCCTCTGGACTAGCTTTCCTAATCTTGCTTTCTCTGCATTCTGGGTTTTATTTTTTTTTTCCTTTCTAGTATCCCAACCCGCTTTTATCTTGTTCCTTTCCTCCCACTGAGACCCAAACAAACCTCCCGTAAACAAACTCTCAGGCCATTCTGTTAAAGAAACAGCACATGCTTAGTGCCGGAGGGATGTCTGGTCCAGCTCAGGGCTGATCTGCAGAGAGATGGGCTGGCAGGTGTTAAAGATCACTCAGGAGAGGTGCAGGAAGAAGCTGGCCCGGATCAGCCTACCAAGAAAACTGCCCTAAGAGCCTCTCTCTTTCCCTTATCTCACTAGAAGATACAGAGCCGGAGGGAATGGCTGGTTGGTCAGGGTTTCACTGCAGCAGGTCTCCCTGAGTGGCACTGTTAAGGTTTGACTTAATGAGACGACTGTTTTCTTTTGTGTATATGACCTGAAAAGGATTCCTCGCTTCTTACATGTGATTTTTAAAAATGTTTTCAGGCCAAACTCTGCCCTCCTCTGCCGCATCAAGTGAACGTATCTCTGATGTGATAATATCAAACGAAGGGAAAATAAGATCAGAGGGACAAATCTAGTGTGCACACAGCTGTCCTGGGACCTGGCTACTTTGTGACCTGGAGAGACTCTGGTGCTATCTTGTCACTGGGTGTGCGTTGCTGGTTCGGTGAACTGAAGTCACTGTGAGGTGGGGTAAGCGAGTGCGTGCTTGTGTGTGAGCACGCGTGTGTGTCTGCACCTGGGCCAGACCACTGCCTCGAGGGGTCTTTGCCTGGGACAGGGGTTCTCCATAGCGCTGAGTATGGGGACAAGCTGGGTATACTCCTCACTTCCCATCTGAGTTGTCTGAATCGAAAAGCCTGGCAACCCCTGAGTGACGGGGCTGTGCTCGTGTCTACTTTCCCAGCCACAGAGCAGCCACAGTGCCCAGCCCAGGGACAGACGGGGTCCAGGCCAGGCTTCCCGAGAATCCTGTTAAAATGTAGGTTCCAATGCAGTAGGTCGGGGCAGCTGAGATTCTGCACTTGTAACCAGCTCCCTGGGGCGGCTGAGCAGCGGGTCCCCAGCCCAAGATCTGAGTAGGGAGGCTGGAGCGAGGTGGCACAGTGGTCCTGCTGCCCCCTGAGAGGGCAGAGCCGCCTCTGCCAGGCACAGATACCACCATCAAGGGAAAACAGCTGACAACTCCTAAACTGGAGACCTCCATGGAGCAAACAAAACCTAACCAAGGTGGTTTTGCCCCTTTTAGAGAATACATTCCTCAGCCAACAGTTGCCCCGGGCTCTCTCCCACTACCACTTGGAAGCCAGGCAGAAAAACTGCCTGGTGGGCAGGATTACTGGATTAGCCAACTTTCCCAAAACAGACCCACAGGCTCTTGAGTTTTAGTCTGAGCCTTTCCCAGTGGCAGTATGTCAGCTGGGCCCACCCGTCCCCCTCCTGGCCTTGCCTCTTCCTGAGTGCTAGTAACTCATGCTACCTTCACTGGGAGGCAACAGGTTTCCGTGAAAGGGAGCCCTATGGCTCAAGTGCCCCAGGCCCAGGGAGGAGGGCAGTACCACTGGAATTAAGGGTCTGGCTCTGCCCGCCCCTCTTCTTCTGCACCAGAGAGCAGCCGGCTGATTGACCCTGTGCTCGGGAGGGGCTAAGCAGGGCCCACTAGGTCTTGATGGTCCTAGGCCTGTCTGCTCCTGCCCCAGATTCCTGCTGTCTGTCTCCACGGGGTCTCTGGGCCCAGCTCCCAAGGTCCCCTGCACTCTCCCGGAGTGGGGCCTGACCCGCGGTCTCAGAGTCAGCCTGTGTGCTGCCTGCCCCAGTTCTGCAGCTGGGGTTTCCTAGAACAGGAGCCCCTGAAGACCAGTTGCTGAGGCCAGGCCACTGTGCTGGGACAGTCAGATGTCTGAGGACGTCACTGTGGACAGATCCAAGGCTTGGACCTAAGTCAGGGAGGAAGGTTTTATAACTCCCCGCGTAGCCCAGCAGCCTTGCCTGCGTTGAGAAGTTCCTTGAAGAGGAACATACACTCACAGCTGGTGTCCCTACTGGGGATGTTCTCCTTGGAGGTTTTTTTCTCTAAAGCTAGTGGTACGAACATAAATTTTGGGTCTTTCAATAGTGCCTACAATCCCGAGAGCCAGTGTGGTCCTCCTTTCAACGCTTTGGCTCCTCAAAAATCTCCTGGTGGAGCTGACCTGGTGACCTGTGTGGAGGGAAGCTTCGGCCTCCCTGGGGTAGCGGCTAGGGGCTGCCTGGACTGGCGCCTCTGCACTGTCACATCCCCGGCCATGACCAGGAGTGAGAGCCCTGAGCCTAGGGCAGATTCCAGAGCACAGCAGGCCCAGGGCCATTGCTCAAGTGACCCCAAGCTCACAGCAGACAGGGGTCGGGGTCAAGGCTGAGCCATCAGACTTTATCAAGGAAGGGCTGGTCCTTCTTTCAAAGGCACAATATCACCTGTGAAGTGGATAGTTCTCATGGGTAAAAGAAATAAGGCTCATTAACTATTAGAGCTGGACAGAAATTCATAGATCTCCTGACTTTGGCTTGCATCAGGATCACCTGAGGGCTTATTAAAACGCTCATTTCTGGGGCTTGCATGACAGGTGCTGACTCAATATGGGGGGGGGGGGGAAGCTGAGAATTTGTATTTCTCCAAAGTTCTCAAATGATGCTGATGCTGACGGGGACACACTTCAAGAACCACAGGCTAGCACATACAGGATGCAGATGCAGGAACAAGGCTGGGAGGTGGGGGTGGGAGGAGATGCAGCTTGAGCGTGGTCACCAGGGCTCAGTGGTGCAGCTGGGCTAAAGATCTCCCATGCCCACCTGGTCCATTGCCCAGCGCTGCCGCTCTGCCTTACACCCAGGGTCACACAGCTGGTGACCATCCTACCCTGCAGGCTGCCGCGGCCCACTGGGCCCTTCTTAGTGCTGGCTGTGACTTACAAGATGAGTTAGTGCCTGTAGCACCCAGTTGGTGCTGGAAATGGAAGTGGAGTGTTTTGGCGTGTCCTGGCCTCCAGGCTGAAAACTGTTTATTTGGACAATTAAGAACATGGCTTCAGTTGAACCACAAAGTCAGACGGAAGCCTTTATCTTGGGTGGCACGCTCTGGGTTTCCTCCCATGCCCTGGCAGGCTTGCGGAGTGGGGCCACGTCGGACAGGGTGGGTCTGGGAAGGGTGCCAGTGGCTCTGGCTTTCACTTGGAGATGTCAGTCAAGTGTGTCAGGAGTAAACCTTCCTGGTTGCCCTTGTGCTGACGATGAGGATGGGAAAGGGGTGCTGGGAGGGCACCCAAGCTCTTTAATCAGGGACCCTAGGGCCTCTGAGGGCCCTTGAGGTGAGGCTTCCTCTGCAATTGACTGTAAGATTCAGCCTCTGCTCATCCCAGGCCATGCCCAGGAGTCAGAGCCCTGACCTAGGGCAGATTCCATCCTCACCATCAACACATCCCCTACCCCGGAGACCATCGTCTGAGGAGATCTCCCCCCTCCTTCAGCCAGGAAACAAGTGAGCTCACACTCCACATCCTCACTCCAGCACCACCGAGGGGAAGGGGAGGCTTGGTTTTGGCACCACCTGACCCCTCCTTTCAGATTCCATCCCCTTCACTGTCACCCCCCTCAGCCCCATCCCCCTGAGTCCCATCCCCCTCAGCCCCATCCCCCTGAGTCCCATCCCCCTCAGCCCCATCCCCCTCAGCCCCATCCCCCTCAGTTCCATCCCCCTCACCCCCATCCCCCTCAGTCCCATCCCCCTCAGCCCCACCCCTCTAGGATTCCGGGGCCTCTACCAAGTTGGCAGCTCATGGGTGGCTGAGTAAGAGATTTGCTTACAGCCCCCCTGGAAGATTAAACTGTTCTTATACCAGGAATGGGCCTGAGACCCCAGGCCTAGGACTCCCACTGAGGATTGTAGTTGGGGTTTCGGAACCAGAGACAATAACCGTCTACCCAGCCTACTCCCCGCATGCTCCCTATCAAAGCAGACAAACTTCATGGAGGTGCAAACATCCATTCTGTGACTTTGCCTAACATTGGCTCGGTCACTCTGGCGGTGTGGGTGCCAAGGTGATGCCTCTGAGAGGAGGCCTGCTCGGTGAGGGAAATGAGATGAGCTCAGAGGTAACTCCGGAAGAAGCTGGGCCAGGAGGGCCAGATAAAGAGCCAGCCACGGGGTCAGAAGAGGCTGAGGTTGCTTCAGTCTCGTGCTCTGGTGGCCAGAGTGCTCACAGAACAAACAAAACCCGAGCCGCAGCCCTCCCCCAGCACCCACTCGCAGCTGTGCTGAGACGAGTTAGCCCACCCTGGCCACAGCTGGTCACCCAGACACAGTCTCATGACCAGGCACTTAGGGGACTGCCACCCTGCCTTCCTCCTGGTGCTGAGCTCTTTCGTCCACTCCCCTGCCGCCTATTGGAGCGGAGCAGGTTTGCCAGCTCTCAGACCTTCCAGGTTTCCCACCTGGGTCCCTGCAAACACCAATAGGACTTGTTTCCACAACCTTGGATTTTAAAATCCTACATTTTATTCTGTTTCCAAATGACTCACATTTGTCCATCTCGTTCCCCCAGTTGCACCTGTAAAAGCTTTGTGTGACAGGAGCTGAGTCTCCTGCCAATCACAAGCCCCACCTCCCACACCCCTTCCCCCCACCTGGATGTCGGTTGTGGCAGATGAGTGATTTTGGCAGTCACCAGCTTGGCTAATGACCCTTGTCATAGGGTGTGTGTGTGTGCACCCTCGCGCCCAAGGGAGCAGACAGGGACACTGGAACACATTTGAACTCTCTTTATCTGCCTCAGCTGCTACCTTGGGGCACACCCCCAGCCCCCCACACACTTGGGGATGGGGTGCAAGGGCTGAGTGCCTGGGGGCAAGAGGGTGATATCTCCCTTTGGGAAGTGCCTCCTCACACTGTGCTCAGTGCTCACTTGGGTGGCTTCCAGCAAAGCGGGTGGAGAGCAGGGATCTCTGCAGACACAGTCAAATCCTCAAGCTGTTTCTCCATCCTGGCTCCAGTCCCAATTTTAAAAGAAAGCAGCAACAGCAAAGAAAATAACTGCAGTGATGTTAGCGCAAGAGACGGGGAGGGCGGCCCAGAGCTGAGCTCAGGGTGCGGGAGGTAGGCAGCCCAGGGAGGGAAAAATGGGGCAAAAGCATGAAGAATTCTGCATTGTTTCAAAATTGGCAAATTGCTTCCATATTTATACAGACTCCTCAAGATGACATGGTCGGGGAAGTGGGATTATAACGAGAGAAGAGAGAAGAAACAGGAACACACAACAAAACCTGGGAAGGATACCCTGGGCTGCCCACTAGCCCGTAGGCCAGTGGCTCAGGAGGTGCGAGCACATCCCAGCTGGCCTCGCCCTTGGGCTTCCTGGCCTGCTGGTCCAGCTGCCCGTCCCAATCCCACCTGGAGCGTCCTGGAGGCTCTGGCTGTGAGCAGGAGTCTTCCTCTGAGTTGGGTCTTCACCCTTTGCTCCATTTCCTGGAGACATTGGGAAGGTTTTCCAAGATCCTTGAGGAATGAGCAAGGCCTGGTGCCCATGGAGGGGGGGAGGGAAAAGGGGGCAGGGAAAAGAGGTTAGAAGAGGAGAGATGCAACTTGTCCTATGACCTGCCCCTTAGCAGACGACCCCTACATGCCTCGTGCTTTGGGGAAGAGGCCCAATAGCAGACAGTCGAACAGCAATCACTCTGGTTTATTGAGTGAGTGCCACACCCCAGGCACAGAGCCTAATGCTTCACATGTGTTGTCCCAACACCCTCCCAAGGCAGGAATTATTGTTCCCCTTTACAAAAGAGGAAACAATCTCAGGCCAAGGCATTTGCTCAAGGTCACACGGTTCTTAAATGGCGGGGCTGGGACCTGACAGCAAAGCCTTCCTTTGTCCTCTGTTACCCAACTGGGCACAGCTGGCTCCAGCGGGGATGGCGCCTGCCCCTGGAGTCCCTGTCAGGGCAAGCTGGGGTAGACGGGTTGTCGTGGGCCTTGCCTCTGTCTGGAGGCGCTGTGGACGGCATGACCCTGGCTCTGGAGCCTGTCCTGCCTTCCTTCGGGAGGGACTGCTGCTCCCCACAGAGCTGAGCCATGTGCTAGTCATCAGGGCAGGCCTGCCTCCTCACCAGAGGTGTGAACGTGCCTGGTGTTGGGACCGGAATGAGCACTTTAATGGACAAGTTGGAATCTGTTTGTGAGCAGTAAATTGTCCCCGTCCCTGGGGCCATTTTCCATCATAAATCTCAACTATTTGGCTCTGCAGATCCACAGTGCTGGAGCCCAAGCCAGGGCACCAGGAAGGCTATGGGAAGCCCTACTGCGGCCCAGGCCTGGGGAAGCTCAGGCCCCAAGCTGAGGTCACAAGCCCTGGCCCACCTCCCGCTCTGCCACCCCTACCATGCTTGGCACCGAAGGTCCTGCCTTCCTCCTTGAAAGCCCACTCTGGTTTTCAGAGCATGCACTTCCCTGATGGTCCTCGGACCGTGGAGCAGGCTGCCTCCTGTCTCCTGGCTACTCGTTCTTTTGCCTCCCACCTGGTCTGGTCAAGGTCCCCCTCCTGGGTGTGCCACCTGTGCCCGCAGCCTCAGGGGTCACACTACGTGTATGACTTCAGAGCTGCGTCTCTAAGTCTTGACTTCTCTCCGTGTTTCTGCCTGTAAGATTCTCCACCCGGGAGTCCCACAGGCACCTCAAACTCACTCCATCCCACCTGAACTCTCTTCCCCTCGTCCCCCCACCCCACCAGCAGGTCCAGAGCCTTTCTGAAATTGCCTTTGGCTCCTCCCTCTCCTAGACTCCCAGGGGGCCCAAGTCCTGGTTCTGTACCCCCAGAGGTCACATCTCCATCTTTCCTTCTCCATCCTCCTTGGATCCCAAGTACTAGATGGTGCATTGCAAGAGCCTTCTGGCTGTCTTCCCCCTCTCCTGAGGTGTAACCCACAGTCCGAGCAATCCTCCCCGAGCCAGGCTCAGAGCGTGCTACTTCTCAACCTGAACACTCTCGCCTGGCTCCCAATGCCTTGATTTAACTCCTCGGCTCATTAGCGTAGATTCACAGATTCCCCTTGAGTCAACTCCAAAGCCCGCTTTCCAGCCTCATTGTCCCCTCTGGCCCCTTGGAACCTGCAGCTGTTTCAGAGTCCACGCCACCTGCCCCCCAAATCAGCCTTGCCCTAACTCCGTGGCGTGGCTGCCTCGTGCCCTCTGCTTGGTGTGGACCAACCTGTCTCTGCCCATCACACTCCTACTCTTCGTTTGAGACCCAGCCTAGACGCCGAACACCCAAACCAAGTGATGGTGGAGAGCATAGAACCTACAACCAGATTGACCAGGGACAAGACCCCATTCTATTTCCTCTATAGCTTGACCTTTTGAGCAAGTTACTTAACACTTCTGTTAAGGCTTGATTTCCTCATCTGCAAATTGAGGAAAATAGTAGTAGCACCTGCCTCGTGGGATACTGTGAAGATTAAGTGAGACTATGTGTAAAGCACTTGGAACAGCATCTGGCCTGTGTCAGCACTGTATGTGTCAGCTGTCATACCCCAGATTATGAAGCCGCCCCTGATCCCCTGGCCACGTGAATCTCTCTCCCTCCATACCTTGACAGTGTTCTCCTTGACGCCGCTAGCAGCCCTAGGGCAGCCCTTCCCACATCCGCCTGGTTGTGGAGTTAGGATTCTTGATGGCAATTGGACAATAATCAGAAATCCACTGGAGCAAACGGGATTTTATAACAAGCACGAGAGTGGCTCTTATGGCACCAAGGGCAGGAATGCAGCAGCATCCCAGGGAGCCCTGGCAGTGGATCTGGAAATATTGCCTGGGCAGTGTTCTCTCTCTGAACATTCACTTAGCTGTTCTCTTTGTAGAGTGTAGCCTTATAGACTCGGCTGAAATCCGCTGCCCGCAACACTTGAGGGTACACGCTGCAGTCCAGCGTGGAAAGATGGACTCTCTCCTTAGTCACAGTCCCAAGGGCAGGGGCAGGAGGAGGGGCCATGTTATACAGAATTGTCACTGAGGATAACTCACTTTGGGCAAAAGGGTGTATTTAGCGGGGAGGCCCATGCCAGAGACTTCAAGCAGGTCCCCAATATCAATTTCGCCATCTTTCTTAGTAATAGAACTCTCAGTTTTTTGCTGTCTCAAATAAAGACTACATTTCCCAGCCTCCCTTGCAGCTGGTATGGCCAAGGGACCAAATTCTGGACAAAGTTTCCTTAAAGGGAGGGCAGTGCCCTTCTTTTCTTCCTCCTGCTAGCTGGACTCTGGAACTAGACTGGCAGAGTTCAAATCCTGGCCCTGCCACCTATTAGCTGTGTGACTTGAGACAAGTTACCTAACCCTTTTGTGCCAGTAAAATGGGAATAAAAATAATATCTTTTCTTTGCAGTAAAATGGGAATAAAAAGAACATCTACATAACAGGACTTCTGTGAGGATTACATCAGTTGACATTTGAAGAGTGGTTAGAATGGTCCTGGCACATGCTCTGTAAGTGTGGCTGTGATGAAGATGACAGTGATGGTGGAATGATGAGGTAGAAGCCACATGTGGAGACCGGTTTGGATGCTTAGCGAGTGTGGAAACACACACCAGCCCTTGACTCTTTGTTTATAAGAGAGAAAAATAAACCTCCACCTTGTGTCAACTGCCATCATTTTGGCTTTTCAGTTGCTTGCAGCCTAATCTAACCCTAAACCATACAGGGGCCTTGCAGGTTCACACATATTCCTGCCCACTGCGCCATGTTGTAGTGCTTTGAGACTATATCTTACGGTTCCTACGTAGGTCGTACACTCCTTGAGGGCAGGAAAGCTTCCTGCTCATGGTAGGTGCTCAGAAAGTGTGTCAGTCCATTTTGCATTGCTATAAAGGAATACCTGCGACTGGGTAATTTATAAAGAAAAGAGGTCTATTTGGCTCACAGTTCTACGGACTGTACAAGAAGCATGGCGCCAGCATCTGCTTCTGCTGAGGGCTTCAGGGAGCTTCCAGTCAAGGTGGAAAGTGAAGGGGGAGAAGGTGTGTCATGTGGAGAGAGAGAGAGAGAGAGGAGCCACATTCCTTTAAATAACCAGCTCTCGAGTGAACCAATAAATCAAGAACTCACCCGTTATCTCAGGAAGGGCACCAAGCCGTTCCTGAGGGGTCCACCCTCGAGATCCAAACACCTCCCACCAGGCCCCACATTCAACACTGGGGATCAAATACTCCAGGGGCAGTGGTCCAAAAATTAAAAAAAAAAACAACACTGGGGATCAAATTTCAACTTAAGATTTGGAGCAGCTAAACATCCAAACCATATCAGAAAGTATTAAATGAATGGAAGAATGATGCTAAAAAATTGCTCTGGTTAGGCAGACAAAGAGTTCTTTGGCTGGTTGCAGAAAATCAGTGATAATAATAACAACATGCATGAAGCAGAATGCCCAGTGTTCTAAGTGCAGGATGTTGTTTAACACTCATGACAACCCTAGGAAATAAGTGTAGTTGGCCCTCTGTACTCTTGGGTTCCACAACTGTGGATTCAATAAACCATGGATCAAAATATAGTTTTTGGGGAAAAAAATAGATGGTTGTGTCTGTACTGAACATGTACAGACGTTTCTCTCGTCATTATTCCCTAAACAATACAGTATAACAACTATGTATGTGGCATTTACATTTTATTAGATACAAGCAGTCTAGAGATGATTTAAAGTATACAAGAGGATGTGTGTAGGTTATATGCCAATACTATGCCAGGGCCTGCACATCCACAGATTTTGGTATCTGTAGGGTGTCCCGGAGACAATGCCCCATGGATACCCACGGACGACTGTGCTATTATCAGCCTCATTTCACAAATGAGGAAAATGGGCTTCAGAGAGCTGGAGGTCAAGGTTATAGATGCAGCCAGTGGAGCCAGGACTCAAACTCAGGCAGTCTGACTCCAGAGCCCAGGACCTTAACAATTTTGCTATGAGACTTTCTCAAGGGCTTTTTCCCTGTGAGATCCTTGGACAGGAGGTTGAGATCACGGAGAACCTGTACAGCGGACAAGAACGCACCGCATCAGAGTGACCTTGCTTCTCTTTCGACTTCGGAGATTTGTTTGGAGGGCTGAGCTTCAGGGAAGGGTCAAGGTTGTCCTGTGGCCAACGGGTAAAGATCCACACAGATTATGCAGCTGCTCTGACCCCTGGGTCTGCCTCGTCCGTACGTCCATAGTATTTTTGTTGACATGACGAGCAGCTGGTCCAACTGGCTAATCCTTGGCAAAATTGTGACATTGGCAGAGTTTGTCTTCATTCCGCCCCTATCTGCCTGTTATTTGATTTTCGGCATCCTATGTTCTGTTTGGGCCTTCACATACTATCTTAGCAAGGAAAGCTGCATTTTGAAAGATGAAAATAGAGAACACAAAACTTAATCCCCCCAAATGAAAATTTAATGGTAGGATTTTAGGCATCAGAGATTTCAAGGTCGGGGAACTCGCTGCCTCTCTAATCTTTTCCTTTTCCCTCCCACCCCTCTTCCTTCTTCTGCTGTCTTTTTTTTTTTTTTTTAACCATTTCACACCCCCCTCTGCTTCCGGATCCCAGAGCCTGCGTGCCCTTCAAGGCCCACGTCCAGCCCTGCATGGTCCCACGCAGGCCGGTCGCCCCCACCACCCTGGTCATCCCAGGGTCCGGCTCCAGTAGCATTTACACCCTGGGCTGCGCGCTTTGGTGCCCCCACGTGTGCTGTGTGAAATTGTTCGTGCTCAGAGGACGCAGACCACGTGGAAAGGCCAGGGCACTGTAGGAATTTCTACTTTGAAAGGCGTTTTGGCCTCTGTGCCCCTTAAGGCTCTCTCGGCCCTGAGGCTTGAAGCTTCTTGGATCTTCCTCTCATTTCTCCCATGGCTCCTGCTCCAGTTTTGGGCACGAGATAAGGACTTACGGTGCTGTTACGTCTTCCTCTTTCTGGAAGCAAGGGTGCAGCCCACGGAGGCAATGGTGGGAACACCCTTCTGTTTTCAAGGAGGCCCCTGGGAGGCAAAGCACCTTAGGGTGTCAGAGCCGGAGAATTTTCTTGGCTGTATTGGAAGGTCGCTCTGGCGCTCCCTCTGGCCCTGCTGCTGCCGTGCTCCTCCTGGGTCGGTGTCTGGGTGGCCTTCTGGCCTGGCCTGGAAACCACAGCTGGCCCTTCCTGAAATGACTCAACATCCAGCTTGGGCTCAACTCCAGTCACCCCTCGCTCCAGAAGGCCAGTCCCACAGAGGCCCCAGCTTTTCTCAGAAAGATCTGCTGCGAAGCAGGGACAGCCATGCCAGAAATGCTGCAAAATGCAGGCGCAAGCACTTGCAAGCCTTGGCTTTGTGATTCCCATCCCTACAGCCTCGGTCCGCCACACTCTGCAACGTCCAGATGCAGTGAGTTCATCTCAAGCAGGAACACGTGCTTCTCCCATGACTTCTCCAGGGACCCGGACCCAGCTGGAGGAGGTGTTTGGGCTGGGGTTTGAGTTTGCATTGTGACCAAGCACCCTAGGAGACGGCACCCATGTTCCCAGCGTTCATCTCAGGACCTTCCTACCTGTCTCCCAACATGCTGGGCTGTGGAGTGAAATGACTGGAATAAGGACCAAAGGTACAAGGGGCCTCAGTGACCCACTCCCTCACATTTACTTGACACCCTGTGGTCTTTGCATCTTTCTAGGCCTGAGTTATTCCTCCCTTAGAGAGTTGAATCCATTGCCTGGAACAGCCACCACGCCCTTACTCTATCGGCAGCCACCCCAGCCACATGGACCCTGATCTTCAAGGTGGCTCCACCCTGCCCCCACTTTCCTTCCCTACCCTGGAGACGTCAGGGGGCCTCTTTTTCTCCTTTGAGCTCTTAACTCCATGTCTATACCACTCCCATGTGGCATTAATCCCCGTTCAACATGTGATGTTGCTTATTGTCTCATGTGGCTGTGAAGTGCTTGGTATGTGTGTCTTCTGTCCCCAGGCACACTTTAGACCAGCTTTGTCCCATAGAAATATAATGTGAGATACACATGTAAGTTAGAATTTTTCAGTAGTCACGTTAAACACGCACAAAAACCAGGCAAAATGAATGATAATAATATATTTTATTTAACCCAATATATCAAAAAATATTATTTCAATATGGAACCAATATAAAAAATTATTAATAAGATATTTTACATTTTTGGTACAAAGTCTTCAAAGTCTGGTATGCATTTTACTGAAAACTCTGGATCTGTATTTAGATTTAATAATGACCTCTCCTTCTCTGCCGTCTGCCACATACCAGGCCAGAGCTGCTCCATGGGGGGCCCCAAGCTGGAGTCAAAGGAGTGTGGGCATCCACAGAGGACAGCCTGCGAGGGCTGCTGGTGGTGCTGACCGATGACAACGGGTGATCCAGTCATCATTCCATCTGCTGAGCAGTGTGGGGACAGTGGGGTATGTGGGGACATTGCCGGGGAGGAGCAGTGGGGCTGCACAAGGAGGGATGGCAGTGAGCAGAGCAGGGGACTGGAGGTGAGCAGGCTCTGAGGGGCTGGCAGCAGTAGGGGGTATGGACAGAGGAGAAAGATGGGACTCTGTGGGCCCCCTGAAGTGTCTGGACACCCAGATGTTCCAGTGTCATGAGGTAGCCAGGCCCACACCTCAGTGACACACCCACCACCAACATATGGGTGGACTCAAAGGCCATGGGAGCCCCACCTCCTCCAGGAAGGCTTCCCAGTCAACTCACCCTTCAGCCTGAACTCCTGACGTTGACACTTGCTCGCACGCACGCTGCCATAGCTTGTCTGCTGCTCTGCGTGGGTCGTGGCCCCCACTCACCAGTAGCCCTTTGGGGTCAGAGGCCCACCCTATCTTCTAAATCCCACACAATCCTGGAGGTGCCCCACACTTCTGGGCTGAACAGAACTGGGGCGGAGACCAGGAGGGAAGATCTGCCGGCATCCACAGAGCCACCAAATTTGCCCCTGTCACCGACGGCCAAGGCTCTGGGAGAAGGGACAAAAGTCCATCCAGTGTCACTTCCCTGCAGCCCCCAGAGCAGCCAGCCTGAGCGAGGGAGCTGGAGGAACAAACCTCACCGGTACAGACATCAGAGATCAATCAGAACTAACCTCAGGCTGCTGAAAGGGGCAGTACAAACACACACAGGTATGTGCAGGGCAGGGGGGCTCCCAGCTGCCAAGGCGCTAAGCGCTGGGCCACACCACCGAGGCTGGGCCCCAGCAGGGGTGAGGCTCTCAGAGAGGAACGGGAGTACACAGCCAAGTCCTCTTGGAGAGGCCCCCAGCACATTAGAACACCTGCCTAGAAAGGAGGAGATCCTGACCGAGGGTACCAGCCTCTGACCACAGGCTGAACCCCTTTTTCTAGGCATTTACTCCAGAAATTAGAGGTACCATGACCTTTCTTTTCCTTCTTGAGAATTGTAGGATTTTATGGCTAGGCTGTTTTTGTCTGAAGCCCGTCTCGTTCAGTGCTGCCATCTTACGGATGAGGAAACCGAAGCAAACTTGAAGTCAAGTTGGAGGTAGGGTCTGGTCTCAGGCTCCTCCTCAAAGGCTTCCTTCTTCTCCACCTCCCTTTGGTCCTTACACTGGTCCCAACTCATATATTCTCTTTCATCCTCTCTCAGGGCTGGAGTCTTTTTTCTGATATTCCATCTTCTGAAGGGATAGAGGTCCCCACGTGTTCTTGACTTCAGCAGCATCAGAGCAAGCTTTGCACGCCCGGTGCGGCTGAGAACCTCATGGATGGTTAGTGAGGGGTCACGGTGATCTGGAGGGGCTCACACATGGGGCAGATCAGACCCTATGAGACTGTTGAGCCATCCATAGTCAGACTGTGTGTTTGAAGCAACAAAATAGAGTTGATTTAACAAGGCTTGTCCTTGGAGACCACCACCTCCCACCGCGCCCCCCACCTGCCACCGCCCAGAGTTTGTGCTTGCAATTCAAATTTCTGGCACCAGATGGCAGTGTTGCTCTGTTAGGAATTACAGACTACTTGGCAGAAAAGTTTTAAAATTCATTCATTTATTCATTCCACAGGTATTTATTGAGTGCTTACAATGTGCACTTTTCTAGGTACTTGAGACACAGCAGTGAACTAAACACAACAAGGTGTGCCCTTGGGGAGCTTCTTTCTCATGTGGGAGGACAATGAATGAATGAGAAAAACATTTGTATGTCAGATGATGATAGGTGCTATGGAGAAAAATAAGGCAGAGAGAGGGAAATGAGGGTTGGAATGGAGGGCTGTGAAGTTAAAGGGGAGTTCATATTAGGGAAACTGAGGCCTGGGCAGAGCTATGGAGGCTCCAGGCCGTGAGTGAAACAGAGAATGTTTGAGTGGGAAGGGGCTACAGAGGGAATTTTGTTATATTTGACAGATGGGGAGACTGAGGCCAAGAGAGAGAGAGTGACCTGCCCAGGTGAAAACTCTGGAGACTGGCAGCCTAGAGTTCCAGGTCCACCCCATTCCACCCTGCTGCCCCACCCCCTCCTAACGCCACTCAGTCCTCCCTCAACTTAGCAGGACTGTGAACTCACCAGATGCTGTCTGCTTTTCTTTCTGGGCATGTTTTCTAGAATACCTTTCAGCTACCATGTGTGGTTACCCAGTTCTGGCCAGTGGATATTGGGCAGGAGTGATGTGTACCAATTCCAGGCCTGGGTCCTAAAAACTTCCTATATGATTTTCCATGCACTTCCCTTTTCCTCATCTGTGCAATTAGAAGCACAGGACTCAGAGCTCTAGGGGATGAAGGAGTCACTAAAAGAAGGAAGACTGGGTCCCCATATGACTGCATGGAGACGAGTGCCTCATCACCCTGCCTTGGACTATGGCGTGAGTGAATCTGGCACGTTGAGCCATTGTGATTTGGGGGTTGTTTGTCACAGCAGCTTTCTTACCCTAACTAATACACCCCCCGTGACTGGACCTAATGCAAATGCGTATCCCACTAGCCTTAGCTGCCAACACTATGTGGGACGGATCTGACGTTTCTGTAGACCTTTTCTCACTTCGCCTGGTCATAGCTCCCATTTTTGTTAGAGGAGACACCCCTCTTCTTGGTGAAGTTATTTCTTCTGCTGCCTCTCCACCACCACCCAGAGGTGGGCGTGTCATTCAGATGGCCATTCTGAATACACAGTCCTCTTGGCCAGGTGATGGGTTCAGGGATACATACATAATGCAGTAAGAGTCCTGCTTAAGATTCAGGCAGTGGATGCTGGAAAGTGAGTCTCTCTTCCTCTGAGACACGGAGCGATGAGGACAAGAGAGCCTGAAGCTGCTGGAGCTGTTGCCCAGGGACACTAGGAAGAAGCTGTTGGCGGAATGAAAGCAACACGTAGAGGAAAGTATGCCAAAGAGCCAGAGAGAAAATCACTCTCTGCCATGTTGTTCCAATCTTACCTGAAGCCAGACCTCCCTTCAATTTCCCCAGTTACAAGAGCCAATTAATTATCTTAACAAAAATGGATCCACTTTGAATTTTGTCACTTAGAGTAGGAGTTCTGATTAATAAATAATTATTGAGCTAATGTTTATTCAGCCCTACTGCTCATGTCACAAGCGAGAAAACTGGGATAAAATGGTGAGCAAATTAGACAGCAGCCCCAGGGTCTCCTGCCACCATATACAGACACATGAGGCAGGTGGGTTTGATGCCAATGAGAAGTTGTTGAGAAGTTAGGTCTCATTTTTCCACTTCCTGGGTTGCTGGCTTGTCAGGATAAAGGAGGAAATATCTACCTTTTCCTTTACCCTTCTGGAAAGCCCAGCTTTTGTGTTCTTGAGGTTTGAGCTTTACTTATCATGAGGAAGACAGTAACAGTCTTGGGTCTGTGTTTCCGGCTAAATGGAGAAGTTGCCAGGCTGGGGTGGGCTGCTCCTGTGATTTGAAAGGCCTGTGCCCATGAGTAGGTGGTAAACAGGGTGTCTGTCAGATACGGCCAGGGGGCGGGCATGGCCTTTAGGGCTTGTGAGACCTTTTGGACTAAAGAGGAGAGGTGCTGGGGGTTCTGTGGGGACAGGACTGTGGGCACCAGAGATCTGCCTCCATAGCAATGGTCACAGGATCCTGGACGGTGGGGAGGGGCTGCCCTGTGCCTTCCAGAACTGGGCCCCAGATGCCGAGGCTCAGGAGCCTTGAGGAAGGCCCCCAGGTCAAGCCTGCCTCAGCGTGGAGCTCACCCTCCTGCATGGGCTGTGTGGGCAGCACCAGTGACAACCACGATGGACAATTAAGTCCCTACTGTCCCTTTCATGGGTGGGGCAAACCCTAGGGTCCTTCTATAACCCTCTTCATCAACTTTCTATAATGTTGACAAATGAGGGTTTTATCTAAATGTAACTTAATTTGGGAAATTTAAGAAATGTAATATCTATTGAATCCTAAACTTTGTGGCATGATATAATTTGTAATATATTTAATTCCAACTTGTTATAAACTAGGAAGGGGAAATTACTGGGCTCCATGAATCCATATAACAGGAGGATCCAATCAATTCAGGGGCATAAATATTTTTTGCTTAGTGGGGGAGTTGCTCTAGAAAATCTCCTTGGCTGCAGTTTAGTCTTAGGTGAAATGGAGTTCTGGGACTCTCTTTTTTATTGAGACAAATGATTACAATCATTTATTATGTACGTAAGTTGCAGGCTCTCCTGATTCTCATTGTTAAATATCCCAGAGGAAGAGAGACCTTCTCCAGGATCCACAGACCAAATCTTAAGCAAGACTCTGGTTGGTGTCATCCGGTATTCGATCCCCTGTGGTGGGGATTGAATAAAGTTTGGCCTGTGTACTTGGAATGGCCAGACTGGATGATTTTATTCAATTCCCACCACAACCTCCTAGAGTAAATATCATTATTATCATTTTACAGATGAGCAACTGATGTAGAAGCAGGTTAATTTAAAGTTGTGGTAGATAGCCTCACTGAAGGTATCTTCCCACGACTTGATGCTGGGTTGTGGGAAGTGGGGATGGGAAAGCTTTTGAGAAAGATTTTTCATGTCTGATCAAATAAGAAAAGTACATAACGAGCACTCTTTCCACCTTGACCATCACCCTACATCCTGACTTTGGAAGGTATCTTAAAAAGATGTGATATCTGGAGCTGTGGCAGCCGTCTTGTGACCATAAGGGGAAGATGGAGAGAATTTAGAGAAACTGGCATCTTGGAGTTGCAAAGCTACCTTGAGAAATGCCCACCTCTAGACTAGCAGCCAGTAACTTTCCTGTGGCTTAAGTCCCTGTTAGTCATAGTTTCTGTTACTTCCAGAAAGACCCATAGGCTCTGTTCCCAGCCCCGTGAGGATGGGTGGGCAGATGTCATCCTTAGAGTACAGACGAGACCTAGAGAGGTTAAGGACTTGCCTGAGGTGTCCTCATGTGGAAGAACATGCTATCTCAGGGGGTGGCTGAGCAAAGGGTGAGCATGGCTGTGGGTTAGACAGGGAATGACCTGGGGCAGGGTGGGGCAGGCTGGAACCCCGGAAGAGGAGCGGGGAGCCTCTGCAAGTTTCTTAACATGAAGGGGTAGGTGGAGGAGGCACAGGGAAGATGTGGGGGGACTTGGGCCAGAAAGATGCATGCAGACTCGCAGGTGAAACAACAAAAGGCAGACCGCCTTCCAGCAGTGACTTCCTGTGGCTGTGCTGCAGAGAACCTGCAGGAAGGAAGGAAAGGCAGTGGCTGGGATTCAACTTTGACTACAAGGACCTTAATTTAGATCAGACATCCAGGAAGACGTTAGGAAATGCACTAGCAGCGATCTCTCACTCTGTGCAACGCTTTGTCCTGCAGAGGCACAGCCAGCTGCAATTTCTTATTTGACCCCCTGATAGTCCTTTGTGGTAGGCAGGGGTGAGGACATCCATTTACGGGTGAGGGAACAGTGGCAGAAAGCCACATGGCAGAGCAAAGGCAAGAGCCCTGGTCCCATGAGCCCTGGTCTCAGCCACCTTTCTGGACCAGATGGTGTGCCGGCTCCCCGAAGAGAAAATGTAGCCTTGATTTGTAACATTTGCTGATTTCCATAGTGTCAATAGTCCCACCATGGCTGATTTTGCCAACATTTTAACAACTTTCTTACAAAACTGCTGGCATTTAACATTTGGCTCTCGGAGCCCACGTGAACTTGCTCCATACACGGTAGACCCTGTCAGCCATGGCCACCCCCTGACTCACCTATCCACTGACTTGGTGAAGACCCACAGGCTCCTCCCTCTTCCTGGTGACGGGCCTGTCCCTCTCCCGCCCTGCCCCTGGCTTATGGCATTTCAGCTCTTGGCCTCACAACTTGGCACTGCCATGTGTGTCCCTGACCTTGTTTCTGGTTTGCCGCCTTTGCTTCCCTGTAATCCTGACCCCTAAATTCCTGCCCCTGGTCCCTCTTGGTGACTTGCTGGATGCTTTGGTGTGGGGCCTGCTCTCTCTTCCCTCAGCCACGGCTGCCCCTCGCCATTGCCCCCAGCCTGGATCTGCCCTGCCGCCTCGCACAGCGGATGAGAGTGCACCCCATGGAATCCTGGCAGTGGGATGTCTGGATGCTTGCAGATGAAAACGTCCTGGGAGCTCATTCTGAATTTCTTTCTTTTTCCGAATGCCCCACTCTTCCCTTACAAGCTCTGAGACCCCTGTAAAGACTGGATTTCCTCCAATCTTTTCAATCGTAACCTCTCCCCTGCCTGGATTTGCTTATTTTCTCTCCTTTGCCAAAAGTGATGTCCCAACTTGAGCCCCAGCTCCTCCAGCTCTCTGGGACCCTCTGTCCTTCCTAGCCCTCCCCTCCTGATCCATCCCATCTGGTGTCTGCATCTGCTGTCGTGTGCCCCAAACCTACTCGGTCCTCTCTTCCTTCCTTTATTAAGGTCTTATCACTGTTCCACATCCAAACCCTAACCACCACTACCAAGGCTTAGGTCGAGCCCCACCACCTCCGAAGCCCACCCCTGAGGTCCCACAGCACTTCTAGCAGAACTCCTCAGTGCGTTCAAGTGTCACTTCCTCCAGGAAGCCCTCCTTGACCTCCTTGGAGCTGAGTGTCCTCTCCTTGTGCATCTTGTGCAAACCTTGATTGTAACGTTCCTCCCATGGTAAAGCAGCCATTGACGTGCTGGTCTCTCCCATTCAGCAATGGATTTGGGAGGTGAAACTGTGTCCATCTGCCTTGGAGCCCAGCACAGTACCTGGCCCGTGGCAAGGGGCCCCATCAACATGAGTGGCTTTGGTGACCCTGTGGTTAGTGGTCATTTCTCCTTGAGCACTCTAAAAGCACTTCCTGTTGGGATGCCTCCCAGCTCCTCTCCTTGAGTGGAAGTTTCTTGAAGCCAGGAACCCATCCTGCTCTTCAGGGCCCCTCCCCACATGTAGCCTCCGGCAGGCCCTGCTGCTGGCCACCACAGAGACATGCTGGAGGCTGCTGGGCTGTCAGGTGTGTGCCTGTTTCTTCAGGCACACCTGGCCGTGGACTGATTTGTCTCAGGAGACAATTAAGTTTAAGAGAAAGTTTTTCACATGCTCACAAGTCCTCACACTATCTGATTAAGAAGAATCTTGGACGGGCAGGGGGTACAGTCACCATTAAAAGACAACATTTGCACTGTGGAAGCCAGGTGGCAGGACAGTCACTTTGGGTAAAAGCAGCAAGACTGGGAACAGGGCTGGCCAGTTCCCAAATGATCCACCCCTACCCTGGAAGCTAGAGCTCCACTGGGGGGGTCAGAGGTCAGAAGAATCTTTGAATGCAAGTGGGGGGCTGGGGACCACTCATGAGGGTGAGCAAATCCTCTCCTCCAACCCACTACCCACTGACCAGCCTCCTTCGCAGGGAATATGGACTCCAGCTCCCAGCTGGAACCCACGAGCAGAAATGTTCTTTTGGTTTTCTGGTTAGAATCCCACGAGCAGGAATGTTCTCGTGGTTTTCCTGTTGGAATCCTCAGGGCAGGAATGTTCTAGTGGGTTTCCTGTTGGAATTTCATGAGAAGTGCTTCCATTCTTCTAGTCTCTTGCCCCTGAAGTTTCGGGAGCATGGAGTCCTGGGGGAGTCCCAAGCCCAACCCCCGCCTGACCTTGCTCATGGCCTCTGGGCATCAAATTATTGTGGAAACCTCCTACAGGAAGGACTCTTTGCTACCTACACTGCCACGGCCACTGGGATTTCTGAGCTAAGCTATGGTCATCGCTGTTCTGCTGCCATGAACACCATCCACCTGAAGGTGGCCAGCCCTGCTGTGGGGCAAGGAGGTGGGATGGGGTAGCCACAACCTCCCTACTGCAGTACAATGATCTGAGTCTCTCTAAGCCTCGGTTTCCTCCTCTGAACGATAATAGAATTTATGTTGCAGACTTGCTGTTGGGGACAAATGAGATGACTCTCCCATGGCCCGTCACTGAGCCTGAGACCAGGCCATACTTGCCACACCTTGGCATGGTCCAGCCAGCACTTGCCGTCACTGGGCGGAATCTCTTCCTTTTCTTTCCAAATCCTCATCCATCCCCCAGCTCCATGTTACCGGGGCTCCTTCCTGCTCCCAGAAGCTCCAGCCAGGTGTCAAGGGTCACAGGCAGTTCCCCAGGGGCCCTGCCCCTGGCCCCACCCACCTGCAGCCACCTCCCCTGGAGTGCCTGGTGGGCTGAGGAGCCTCCTTTGGGCCACAGGTGTGTGAGAAAAGAGGCCAAGGGCCAGGGCCGGAGCAAGCCGGCCAGTCGGCCAGACTGCCTTTACGGAGGCTCAGCACTGCCACATGGCTCAGCGAGTCCCCCACGGTGCCCTTTCGGGGGAGAGTGGCAGGGAGAGCTGTCCTACCCACTCCCCCCTGCCCTCCCTCATCTTCGTCTACATCACCCTCATCCTCCTCTTCTTCCTCAGCCCAGCCTCTTCCTGTTTCTCTGGGCATTTTCTTTCTAAATCCCTACAAAACCCTACTTAGGCAGGTGGAGCGTAGACCACCTTCCTCATTAGGGTACAAACTGATGCTTGGAAAAAAGAAGAAAGTTAGTAGCACACGTTTTTATTTTAAATAAAAACTTTTGGAAGACATAATTCCCAAACACTCACTTGGACGACAAATCTGAATTGCATGAAGACGTGCACAGTCAAGAGTCCTGCTCCCGGCCGTCCCCCTTCACTCCTGTCCCCCACACGGTCACTCCATTTCCTAGTTTCTTTGGTATCCTTCCGGAATGTCCTGTGTAGGTCCAAGGAAACATGGCTGTGTAGTCTGATCTCCCTACTTCCTGCCCAAATGGGAGCGTGCTCTGCCTGCCGTTGTGCCGCACTTTCCCCCAATATAGATCTTCGAAACCCCTCCCCATCGGTTCCTGGAGGGCACCCTCACTCCTTTCACTGTCACTGACCACCTGGGGTGAGCACCTGCTGTGGCCAGTCCCTGTGCTAAGCCATCTACACGTATCACCTCATGTAATCTTCACTGAAACCTAAACACAGTGTGTGCTATGATCACCCCCTTTTACAGATGAGAAAACTGAGGTGTGGGGAGCTAACCTAGAGCAGGTCATTTGCCCTCTGGTTCCAGAAACAGCAGTGCTGCCTGGAGGCTCTGGAAGGGCCAGCCTCTCGATTTTATCCAACCCTTGGCGCGTGGTTTGAATGCAAACACCAACCCGGTCCTGCCGAAAGCCACAGTCAAACCGGCGACCTTCAGACCGTCACTTAACACACGCCCAGCTGCACCATCTCACCACCCACGGAAGGAACAGGTCAGAAGGCTGTCGAGGTGGTTACAGGAATGGGCCATATTGCAACAGGTGTCGAACATGTGAGAATGATTATCCCCATTTTCTGGAGGAGGGAAATGAGGCTCAGAGGAGTTGAGCCAGGATTGCAGCTCAAGTCTCAGGACTTCCTCCCTGTGGTGAACACTGTCCAGCTCCCCTTCCTCTACTTTGGCCCCTGGGGTGTGGGACGTGTTGGCTGCCAGGCCCCCTCTCTGAGGGGAAGGTGGGGGTTGAGCCTAGGCCCCAAAAGGGCCGCTCTGGAGGCAGGGCGGGCTGTGGGTCAGCCCAGAGTGTGAGGAGGAGGTGCTTGTCGAAAGCTGGTGAAAAGCGATGAAGTGCTGTCCCCTCTTCCCCAAGCTGGGCGCTCTGGGACAGAAGGACCCACACCCCTCACAGTGACATGGAGGTCACCCGGAGCAGGCTCCTTGGAGACAGCCAGGATGACGGACGCTCCTTGTGTTCCTGCTTGCCCCAGTAATGTGTTGGGGGCTCAGGGTAGGCCCTGAGCCCCAGCCTGCTGGCTCATCTGGATGCTGTTCTGCTCCTCTGGGTTCTGGGCTTTCCAGAACATTCCACCAAAGGAAAAACATGGGATGGGTGGGGAGGCTTATGGTTTAATGGAAGACTGACCTCAGCTCTCAGATTGGGAGCCCTAGGACCAGGGTAATCTAGCCATCAGCAGGAGGGTGTCCTCATGTCCTTCAGGGTGTCCTTGGTATGGGCAGCAACAGGGTGCCACAGATGGGCCAGGTGGGCTCAAGGCCCACCAGCTTTGGGACGTGTGGCCATTAGCTCTGCATGCCTCCCCTGGGCCTTGGCTCCAGACTCCTCTGCCTCCCCACTGCCTGCCCCTCTGCTCTCCTTCCCAACATCCCCAGCCCTGCTCTCCCCCAGGAATACCCCCAGGGATGGCGTCCATTTATCCACTACACACCGCACACGTTGGAGTTGCCATGTATGGAGGCCTGCTGTGTGCCAGGCATTTCCGAAGTACTTTACACACACGCACACACCCTCACACTCACACTCACACTCTCACACTGTCAACTAATCCTTGCAAGACCCGAGTGAGGAAGGTATCATTGTTATTATCTCCACTTTACAGATCAGAAAACTGAGGCACGAAGAGCCTGATCTGAGCCCCCCAGCTGGTGAGTGTGGGGAAGGCTGTGTGCTCTGCCAGTGTGCTGTGGCTGAGTAGGGAGCCCCGGGTGTGTGGATGGAGAGGAGGGAAAACAGCTTCCCGGTGGGCCACTGGGGAGGGGTCCGGGTGGCGGCTGGAGGACCTCCACACTCTCGACCTCAGGTTGTGGGCCATGGTACCAATGGAAATGGTGGCTCACTCTGGGGGTCCCTCTCTTCTGGTCCTCGTGGGCAGTCACCCTTCTGTCTGTGTTGATAGTCGTGGGCTGGGGTTGGGGTCAGCAGAGAATTTCCTTGCTCTTCTTCCTCACTTTATGTCTCTCAATCTCTCAGCCCCACCTCTCTGCATCTTTTCCTCCACGCCCCCCCCCCATGTTTCTGTTTCCCTGCTCTCAAGTTCTCTCTCTCTCCGTCTGTCTTTCTCTCTCTGTCTGTCCTGGCAGGGGTGGGGGAGGCCTCCAGAGTCCAGGTGAGGTCATGTTCTTACAGTGAAAGCATCAGAACCCAGGGACAGAAGGGTTCCTGTGGCTACGGCTTGGTCCTTTCAGCCCCGAGGGTTAGCTCAGCCCCAGCCTCGCAGACCCACGGGGCCAGCACCCTCCCGCCCCCTGTCAGCCTCTGGATGCACCCACTGCACGGGGCTTCCCACTCCATGGGTTTAGGGAGCTGAACGGCAATTGTGAAGCTGCTTCCTCTGTGTGTGACCACTCACATTTCTGTTAGGGATGTCCCATTGCCCCATCTTCTGGGGGCCCCCAGGGCAAGGTTTGTGCCTCTATCCCAGTTGGGGATGCTACGGCTCTCTTCTGTCTCCCTCTCTCTCTCCTCCTCGCTCCTTCCTCTTTGGGGCTCCTTCGGGCTCTCTGGGCCTTTCCATGCCGTTTTCCGGGGCCCAGACCCGGGGGCCTGTGCTCCCTGCTGGCCAGCACGGAGCAGCGGGGGCTGCTTCCCCTACAGCCCCGGAGAGAATTCCCTGTAGAGCAGAAGGGCGAGCCGGGGAAGAGGTCATCCTTGCAGAGTGTTGCTTTTTTGGCTTTTCTGAAAATTGCGAAAATGTGGCTTTGTCTGAGCAAGTTTTAAAAAAAATCAATGCCGCCTCCCACAGATGATACTGTTTCTCAGGCCCGCGGAGCCACTGTTGGTAGACAAATAACACATTAAAAATAGCCTTGTGTTTCCCAATCTCACGGCCTCTGGGGGCTGCAGGGAGAGGCCTTGGCTGGACCGGGTTTTCTGGCCCATTGTTTGCCCGCCTGGGCTAGGGGAGGGCGTGGGGGCCGCTCGTAGGCGCAGTAATTCCCGGCCACAGAAGGGAGGAGAGTGAGTTCTTGGCGAGGATGAGCAAGATAACGCACACTTGAATGGAGTAGCTGTTTGATGTTTATTTTTCCTTTCCCAGGCCAAGAAATATAGCACACTCCATTTTGAACTTCAGTTTCCACCAACTCCCCCCATCCCCCGCTCTTTCTTTTTTCTGAAAGTGTGCAAGGGAGACGGAGATACAAAGTCTTATTTCCATCTGGGCTCCGGCCCAGGAGCCTCGACCAAAAAGTTACTTAAGTCATATTTCCATCATCTGCAGATGGCTGTGTATTTATTTCTCACCAAAGTAAAATCCCAAATGGACTGCAGATATTTGCACGAGTCGAAACTGCTTCCTCCTGGCAGGGCCAGGATGGGGCTTTGATCCTTCTGAGAAAACAGAAATCTTGGCCCCAGCCTGGCAATGATGGTGCATGTGGGGTTGCCCAGAATTACCCGAGAGCCAGGTCCTCAGGGGTGGGATGGGCCCCAGGGGTCTGCAGGGGCCGTATCCCCTGGATGGGAAAGGGCTTTGAGAAGCCAGCGGGAGGTGGCTGAGTGATGGGGACATAGATCAAAGCAGGTAGGGTCACCGAGCAGGTGACTGGCCCAGACAGAGTAACCCTCTGGAGGATGGCAGCCACCGTCTGAACTCTGAGCAAGTCTGTGTGTGGAGGGAAAGCCAAATGGTGGAAAATTACTGCGGGAGAAACCACTGCTCCTGCACACAGAGGCCTGCTGTTAGGCCTGTGTTGTCCAGCCTGGTCTCTTTCTCTGCACCCTCATCCCCAGGGCGCTGAGCCTGGCACGGGGTGACGGCCCTTGGCCTGAGCGCCCGGGCTGGTTCAGCCCTGGGTCAGGAGGGACAGCCGGTGGTGCTGAGGCAGGACCCGGCCCTGCCAGCAGGGGGCGCGCTCACCTCCTGGGTGGGACTCCATCTGGTGCCCTGTCCCCACCCAGGAGCCCCCCAGAGGATGGTGACGGGCTCTCCAAGCAGGGCAGGACCCTTAGGGGCTGAGGAGGGCAAACCGGAGGCACCACAGGAGTCAAGAGGACCGTCAAAGCCGAACGCCAAAGGCTGCTTTCCAGCCATCTCTTTCCTCTCCCCTGTCCTCGTTTCTCGTTTGCATCCATGTCCAGTGTGTATTTGCATTTTCCCCGCTGTTTCCTGGCTTTTGTTTTCCTCTTGTTCCTCAGGTATCCCTTGCAGTGGTGCTGATTTCTGTAAAGTGGGTCCTGTGTTCCCGCTGCCATCCGTTGTGAGATTTCAGATGTGTTCCCAGGGCCGTGGGGAGGTGGGCATGCGAGCCCCCCGCGGAGTTGAGGGCTGCGCAGAGGAGCAGACCTTGCCCACGGATGAGGCGGGACACAGCGAGTGCCACTGTGCCACCTTCAGGACTGTCCGGGCCTCCTCAGGGCCGCCCTTCAGCCCCCCTGTTCTTAGCCACACAACCCCTCTTGGCCTGGGACGTCTGGCGCCAGTCACTGCAGGGCCACAGCAGGACCGTGCGCCCTGGGGTCTGAACCTGGGTGAGGCCTCCCGGGTAAACGCAGCACCACCTTGCAGGTCTCCGTCCGGTTCTTCCCGGCTCGTGTATCCTCCTGCCTGGCTCTTCTCTCTCAGGTCAGCCGCAGGCCCCGTCCCCCACCCGGGCCCCTCCCTCTCCCCCCCAGATCTTGGCTCAGCACTCTGTTTTCCTTTAAGACTCTCTTTCAACAGAGCACAAAGCTGGCCACTAGCATCTCTGGCCTGGCCACCTCGAAGCCTGACCCTGACTCACGGTCCTGGGCCTGACAGGACGTGGTTCACGTCGGTTTAGAAAACCTGGACGGCAAAGTCACAAACCATCTGCACCCTCTTCTTCCGCCCTAGACGTTATTTATGTGTGTGGCTTTGTGTTCGTTGCTAAACGTGGCCCGTGTGAAGGCTGTTAATTAACCCTCTGAGAAGTGCGCTTCCCATCGGGGCAGGGGCAGGAACCGGGAACGTGTTTCTAATCAGGTAGTTAAATGGCCAAGGTTTACGCTGCTTCAGGCGAGCAGCTTCATGAAGGCAGAGGAAGGGGCTGGAGGAGATGCCCTCCAAAGCGGTTAAAGCAAGCCTGTTTTGTGCACACAGCTTGTCAGGAGGGCAGGAAATTCTAAATCAACTGCGCTCCTGGGCCTCCGTGAGGAGACAGGAGAGGGCATGGGGGCAGCCGCCAAAGCCGGCCGGCGGGAGGTGTGGTGGCACGGGCCAGCCATCAGAGACGGTCCAGGCAACTCTCCAGGGACGAGCCATTTGTGAAATGGGACCACGTCCTGCCCCGCCTCCCTCACAGGGCATTTGTGCAGGGAGAGTGAGCAGGATCTGAAGAGCCACCTGCAAATACAAGCCCTCATCCTCACCAGGGCGATTATGCCTTGGGGCGCATTGGGCGGTGGGTTGGGGGTGACAAAGTGGGAAGAAGGACTTTCATTCCCTGTGGGGCAGCTCTGTGGCCAGGATGTTCCCAAGCTTTCCAGACCTGGCCTCTATTCCCTCACCTATCAAATGAGGGTCATTCTAGAATCTTCACAGCCGGCTATGGGATTATGGGTTTCCCGACGCTAAAAACAACCCTTCTCCTGAAAAGAGGAGAGACCAATTTTTGGCTTCACTCCCCCTAGGTTGCCCAGCCCAGGACTCTGGCTGGAGGGGCATGAGGCAGGAGGCAGGGGGAGGCCCTCGAGGCCCAGCTGGGCGTGGGGCCGAGGGGCTGAGGGACCACCGAGGCCCTCTGCACAGGCATGAAGGCACGCCCAAAAGCACCATTGAAAGGGAGGCTCAGATGGCCGCGCTCAGCCGAGATTCTTGTCACAGCCGAATGAGCCCAGAAAACAAAAAAATGTATTCACAGTTCTGAGCCTTTCTCACTTCCCAGGCTTATTTCATTTGAAAATATTCAGAGTCGGAGGGAGGGAAGGAAAAGGAAACAGTCCAGCCTGATTCCCTAGTGACTGTGTGTCTGCTTGTCAGGGGGTGCTGTCACCTCTCGGAGCCACACATTTCCCAACTTGTAGGGTCATCTTGGGATGGAGAGGAGATAATGCCGAGGAAGAGCAGCTCCAGCAGGAGATGCACAGGGGGGCTCCCTCCACCCCTCTTCCCTCCTGACTCCTCTCCTGTCTCCATCCCCCACCATTCTTTCCTCCCCCCCTTCTCTCCTGAGATCTGCCGTATCACTCTCTTTGCTGCGTCCCTTTTTAAAAATATATTCTTCTAATTTATTTTTTCCTCGGTCCTATTAGTTCAGCCATTTTAAAAAAATTTTTAAATTGTTTTAGAGACAGGGTCTCA
>CM052437.1:29142646-29209028 GCA_028533085.1 Varecia variegata
GGAAAGTGGCTCTGGGTCCCCATTATCTTCCTGACATGGGCCAGCTCCAGTGGCCATACCCCTCCCAGTTCTGTTTTTGGGAAAATTCTGTTGCTTTTATTCCCAAGGGGCCACCTTTGTTTCCCCCAAATCTATTAGGTACTTCCATCAGTAGAGTAATACATTTCACCAGTGAGAAAGCTGAGGCTCAGAGAGGTTAAGGGACTCCCCCAAGGACACACAGCAAGGGATTGACAGAGAACGCAGGCCTCCTGGCCCCTGTCCAGCTCCACTACACACCCGTTGCCTCTAACACTCTCTCAGCCCCCGCCCCCGCCCCAGTAATGGAGCTCGGCTGGGTGGGGTTGGCCTCCAAGAGGCTCAAGGCTTGGCTAGGCCAGCGGCTCATGGAAATTGGGCCGTTTTCCTGGGGCGGAAATGAGAAGCAGATGTGGCTGGGAGTTGGCGTGCAGACTCATGCCGTGTCAGGGGCTCAGGTTACATGAAGGGACACATGACCGTGGTTCCAAAAACAGCCTGAAACCCCTAAAGCCTGCACTGGGGGTCCAGCGTGGGCCTGGGAGCCAAGTCCCACCCCAGTCGCCTCCTGATAGCCCCCGAGAGCCTGAGGAGCCAGGTGAGATGGAGGTGGTGGCAGAGCAGGGCCCCAGCCACTGTGGCTTCTCGCCCCCGCCGTGTCTGTGAAGTTTAGTTTCTGCTCCTCAGCTCAGAGCTGAGCGCCTGCACCAAGACCCTGTGCTTAGGAGCATGCCCAGGAAAGGCAAGGCACTTTCTACGGAGGCCACCAGCAGCCCCCGGCCCAGGGCCAGCCTGACACCTATGCCCAGACCCCCCCAAACACCTTTTGCAGCGTCAGACTCCACCTGGTGTCTCACCACTTTGCTTCAGACCTTTGGGGCAAGGGACGGGCCCTGGCCACACTCAGGCCTTCTCTCGGAAAGCATCAGGCCTTATGCAGTAAGACAGGCAGCCTCCCTGAGAGGAGGTTAGCATCGATGCCTTCTGGAGAGACAGCGCTGCGGACCCGACCCCAGGGGAAAGGGTGAGGCAGGATTCTGGAGAGAGTGAGGACCTGGCACAGGTGAGGAGCCCAGGAACGATTAGCAGTGGTATCATGTGGCAGAGGGCTCTCTGCTCTCCAAGCCCCTGAGTCTCTCCCTCGGCCAGTGGAGCAGGGCCCCAATCATTCATTCATTCATTCAGTAGATGGTCCCGGCACACGCACTGTGGGCTAAGCCTTGAGGATCCAGAGGTGACTGAGTGTGAAAACAGTCTCCAGGACCTCACTGCCTGCTGAGGGAGCCCACGCAGAAGCCAATAAATGGCGTTGATGGATGGACTGACTGAGTCATTATTGAGCACATACTGTGTGCCAGCGCCGTTCTAGCCTCATAGGATCCATCAGCGAACAAAATAGGCAAGGCCCTGGCCTGGTGAAACTACATTTTTTTACAGGGGAGACAGAGTGTAAGAAATAAAAATTAAAAGTAGGTTAAATAATATGTTTAGAAGGTGATACACGCTATGGAAAGAAAGAAAAGTGGAGCAGAGGGGAGAGGGTCAGGAGGTGGGGCCGGCTGCGGTGGTCCCCAGGGCAGGGAGGGTGGGCTTCAGAGACAGGGAGCTGGTGAGGGACACAGGCTGGGTGTCTGGGGGATGTGCTGAGGCGCAGAGGCAGGGGGCCCGCAGGATTCAGGAGCAGTGACACAGGGAAGGGAATGATGGGCTCTGACTGGGGACGTTTTCCCAGGGGAGGTGACTTGAGAGGGTCTTGAGGAATGAGCAGTTCAGCAGGCACTGCAGGGAGCTGGAGCACCCCAACCATGTGGGGGCCAAGTGGCCGGGGCGAGGCCGGCTGGCCAGGGGAGGAAGGGCGTCATCCCTCGGGCACCCGGGAGATAGTGAAGAGTTTTAACCTGGGGCTGCGAATCCACAAGCCCCTCCTTCCAGTGGAGACAAGTCCTCTGGGCCCCGGGAAGGGGCTGGAGGCAGGGGGAGAGAGGAGAGCGGGGGGAAGGGGAAGAGGAGCACCTTGTGCCCCAGCATGGTGGTAGAGAGGGAGGGAGGAGAGACACCGAGGGGACCAGAGGACCCGAGGGACACGGGCTTGGCAGAGGGAGGAGTGGGCTGTTTGGCGGAAGAGGAGGAGTCAGCTTGGGATGGGCGAATAGGAGATGCCTTTGGGAAATCAGGTACAGTCCTGGAGCAGCTGATGGAGGTGACTGGAACAGAGGTGACTGAGGGAGCCCAGGTACCACCTAAGAGCCTCCAGGGACAGGAGGCAGCGGGGCTGTGGACGTCCAGCAGCCAGGGACATCTCCAGTTTTGTATCTTGAGGGAGATCTGAGTAGAGGTCTCCTCTTTCCCGGCTCCCAAGGCCTTTGAGAGACAGGGTCAGAAAAATAATCTTGACAGGAAACAGGAAAGCTCCCAAGGGGGTGGCCTCCTTGGATAATCCTGAAAAATCCCAGGCAAGGGCTCCCTGAACAGGCCCGGGTCAGGCCGAGGGTGTCTGGGGCGTGTGCCTGATGTGTCCAGGGGTCTTGGTGTCAGCTTGTCTGCGTGCAAATGTGTGCTCCAGGCATGCACGTGTTGAGGAAATCACATCTATAAATGAGTAAAGTGGTGTATTTTCACCTCCCTGGAATTCTGGCTGTTCTGCAGTCCTCCTCGGAAAAGGCTAGGTGAGGTTTTTTGCCAGGGAAGTCAGTGGAGGCTGAACTTGACAAGCAAGTTGCCCAGGAGGGATGGAGGACTCAAGGAACAGAGAAAAATCAGTTCCATCCCTCACCTGGGGCGGGGGGAACCTCAGACGGCTTCATAGGAGAAACCCACCCCCCATGTTTGTGGGTAAATCTCACTGCACAGGGGTAGGTGGAGCTTGATTCTCAGATTACAGCTGCGGGGAATTTTAGTGAACCCCCTTAGCAAAGCAGTGATCCAGGATGGTGTTCCTCTACTTGGTCAGCGTGCCATTTTTCTGGGCTGTCATCCCTGGCCACAGATTCATTCATTCATTCATTCATTCCTATATATCTGCCAGGTGCTGGGGCCACAGAGACAAAGGTCCTCAGAGCTTGCAGTTTAGTGGGGAGGACACCCGGTATGGAGGTGACATTTGTGAAGTGTGACAAGAGCAGTGAGAGGGGAGTCCAGGGGTTATGTGAACATGGGGAGCACACCTTGCTGGAAGAAGCCTGGGTGTGGTCAGGAGGTGAGGTCCGAGCTGCTTCTCGAAGAGGAGGAGGAAGAGGCTAACCAAAGGAGGGTGTTCTAAGCTGAGAAGTCAGCAGATGCACTAGCCAGCGGTGTGACAGGGCAGGAGGCCGCCCTGGCACTGTCAGAGCAGGCACACAGGGAGAGTGCTGAGGGATGAAGCTGGAAGGGCCAGGAGAGGTGTGCCTCTGCTGGCCAGGTGGGGTGCTTTGGATTTCTTCCAGAAGACAACAGGGAGATTATGCAGGAATTTAACTAGAGGCATGAAGGGATCAGTTTCACAATTTAGAAAGATTATCTGGGCAGTGGAGAGAATGGCCTGGAAAGGGTGTGTCCAGGAGGAGAGAGCAGTGATCCGGGCTATGCATGCAGAGTTGAAGTGGGGATGGAAAGAAGAGAACAAGTTCCAGGGGTCTTTAGAAGCATGGGCAGTCCCGGTCATGCCTGGAGACTGACCGACAATCAGGACCACAGACTGAGCGCATCTCAGCTCATCTCAGACAAACTGTCCAGTCCAGGTTCCAGACTGAGCCCAACCCTCTGCCTTGAAAGAGCTCCTGAGCCCGGCCGCCAGCCCCAGACTGCCCCCCACAACCCCAGCCCCGATCTGCTGCCCTCATCTCCTAGAGAGAACTCGGCCTTTATCTGGAGGATGGTGAGGCCTGGGAGCTGGGAAGCCCTGGGGCAGCACCACACGGAGGCTGTGGCCGCAGGGCAGCAGGAGGAGAGGAGGCGCTGGGCTGGGACAGTCCAGATGAGCGACCCAGCAGGTTTCCAGCATCCTCAGGTGGGTCCGAGTAGCTGTGTGGGGACCTAGAAAGTGAGGAGGAAGAAAGCATGTGGCCGTCCAGCACAAAGGTCATCTGAGAGGCGGCCAGGGTGACAGGGATGACCCATACTGTAGCCCAAAGCAGAGGTGGTGACCCCTGAGGTGGGCGTTACCCCACCCCAAATTCTCAGCCCCCACAGTGAGCTGTGCGGCTCCCTCCCCACAGCAGGTGGCGCCATCTTGCTGGGCTTGGATTTCTGGCCCAGTGAGCCTGGGCGGGAACCCTATCTGGGAGTGGGAGAGAAGGACAAGGATGAGCCTCAGTGGGAGCTGAGGGAGGGAGGGCAGCCCGTCCTGCTGTGCCCTGGGCCCCTCACCTCCGTGCCTCCTGCTCGTTTCACTCCTGCCCACCTGTCGCCTCAACCTGGGCTCAAGGGCCTCTGTCCTCTGTCCCCGCTCCCCTGCCTCTCTCCCCTCACCCCTCCACTCCTGCCTTCAGCCGGGGTCCTGGGAGAGGGTCTGGCGAGCTGGTTCTGTTTGAGGCATTGTCTCAGGATAAGGCAACTCCAGGTCTAGCCCAACAGGGTGTGTTTGGTAATGGGATGTCACCATGGTGGCTTCTCTAGGTGGCCCCAGTTCCCAAGGGTTTGCCCTCAGGAGGTGCTCTGTGCCCCAAGCTGGGGTTGTCGGGGAGGTTACTAGGAATATTTGCTAGTGGCAAGGGGGGCTTTGCTAATGAATGACGAGGTAAATGACAACAGCTCTCAGGGACTGTGCCCATTACCCCGTAATGTCTGTCTGTAGTCAAGAAGAAAAACTTCAGGAGCTCAGGGGAGTCCTTCTCTCCCCACTTCTCCCTTTCTTGTCCTCGGGGCTGAGCCCCACCCTCCTAGCAGAGGGAGGCGTCTCCCTGGCCAGGCGGACAGACCTGTGTTGGCTGGTGCTGGTGATGGTGGAGCTGGCCTAGGTGGGGCCCTGAGAGCGGGGTGGGCCACAGGGGGGCACTGGGACATGGAAACAGAAGCTGCCCGTGGCACAAGGACACTCTGAAGGAGCGGGTGAGGGCTGGAAGTGGTCATCAGGGAAACTTCCAGAGGGACCCGCAGTCTCCAGGGAGAAGTCTAGGCGGCAGAAGGGCCCCTAGGGGAGGAGAGCAGAGCCCTGTGGTGCGTGTGGTGGCAGGTCCAGAAGGCCATCTGCCCCACTGGGGACCCAGGGCTCCCAGCCTGCCCTTCCCCTATCCTGGGTTCCGTAGGGTAGCTGCTATTGTTTTTAGACTCTAAATTGGTTTGATAAGAATGAGGATACTTTTGAGGGCAGAATATTTTAAAGAAGGGCTGTCTGGTAGCACAAAGGTGCCTGTTCCTCTGGGACACCACAGCTTGGACACTGCCAGCCCCCAAGTTGTCATCCATTTCCTCACCTCAGCCGGAGGTGGGTCCCTACATCCCAGTTCTATTTCAGCCTTAAATAAAGAGCCAGCTTGTCACGTAGGTCTTCCCAAGGATGGGATACCTTCTCTGGAAAGAGCTTCTGGTTCAACCTGAACTTGTGGACGGTCAGTGCAGTGTAGGTGGTGGTAGGTCTGTGTGTTAAATGTGAACTGTTTCAAGGTGCACCTGGGCAGGGGGCACAGATGGGTTGTTGCTGAGGGAGAGAGAGTGTGAACCAAGGAGAGGCGATCACTGGCAGCTGCTCTGTCACTGCTGGGGAAGGATGACCACCCACATGCCCCAGCAGTGAGCAGGGGCTGCCACGGGGAGGAAGGGCCAGGGAGCTGAGGAACTGGGGGACTGAACTTAGGTCTGGATTTGAGGAAAGCCAGAAATGTCCTTGTCTGCTCCCAAACCAAGGAGCACGCTGGCTGGGCTGGGGGCAGGGGAGGAAAGGGACAATGATAAAGAGCTCTCAGACATCTTGGGCAGCTAGCTGGAGGGAGGCCTGGGCTGGCGAGGACATCTTTGGGAACTCTGCTGTGTATCTGGAATTTTCTGACCAATATAGAGGTTGTCTCCTGAGTTGTTCTTCCGCAAGAAAGTAACTTCTTGCCTGATTTGTGGCTGAGGGTAGCATTGCTGATAAACCTACTAACATTGCTTATGGAGCATGGTGGGGGCAGGCAGTGAAGGCTGAGCTTGCCATGCAGCTAGGACATGGCACAAACACTCGGGGACGTGAGAGAAAGAGAGGAGCATCAGTGTAGGATGTTCCGGGAGGACACAGGCATGGCGGGCTCAAGGAGGGCTTCTTGGAGGAGGAAGGAGATTCTCAGATGGAGAGAGAGAGAAAGTTTCCAATACTATGGGGACATTTCAAGCAAAGGCACGAAGGAGCAGAAGGTTTGGGGGATGGGGAGAGATGGGAGGCCACTAAGGGCCTGGAGCACAGATGACACTCAACAGAATTTGTAAGGAAGAAGGGTGGGAGGGAAGAAAGAAGGAAGGAGGGGCTGCGAGCTGCTCTCAGAGACAGACACCCCCACGAGCCCCTTGAGCCCCATGGCAAACAGCAGCAGAAGCCCCTGACTCAGAGAGCCCCACAGCGGACCGTGACCCCACCAGCGTCAGTAGTAGGCTTGCTCACCACACACAGCCGGGGCTTAAAAACACGTGTGTGAGCATACCGCTCCCCACCATCCTCCTCCTCCAGGGCCCATCTCCACCCGATTCCTTGCTGGGTAGCAGCCACTCCAGCTCCCTGATAGAGACAGGGGTGTTTGTCACTCTGGGGTGACGGACCGGTGATCCCCCACCAAGATGGCAACTCAGCAAAACAGGAGGGCCTTTGTCTGGTCCTGACCCCGCGGGAGGCCCAGCCACAGCCCAAGTTTGCTCAGTGTTAATTATTGACCAGGGGGCCAGGGCCGGGGCCCCTCTGTCCAGCTGGATGGAGGGCACTCGGGGCTGAGGCCTTGGCCTCCCACGGCATCAGGTGGGGCTCACCGGGGGCCAGGGAGGGAGGGAAGGCCCAGGGGAGGGGAGGGCGCTGACCTCGGGTGAGGATCGAGGAGGCCAAGTACCCCCCACTGCTCCCCAAGCCCAGCTTCGACTGGGCTGTAGAAAGTCCCCAGCCCAGAGTGGCTGAAAATTCTGTGTGCGGAACATCCTTTTTCTGACTCTCAAAAGGACAGGGAAGGACACCTTTACCCCAAAAAGGAAGGAGATGGAGGACAGAGGGAAGATCCCAGAAGGTGTGAAGTTCTCTGAGGAGTGAGTAGCTGGATTCCTAGACCCAGCAGCCCACCCTGAGCAGCACACGGTCGCAGACACCCTGCCCAGGTCCTCTGATGGAAAACGCCAGCCCAAGAGGGAGGGGGTGTTGATTCATTCTGGGCCAGAAGAAAGAGGGATGAGACCCCCAGCCCTGGCGTGACCACCTCTGGTTTCTAGCCCTGGGTGAGCATGGCATTGTCCACCCCAAAGCCACAGCAGGGAGGCCTCAGCCAAGAGCCAGGAGGAAGTTCCAAAAAGTGGTGTGCATGTTGAGAGACAGGAGGCAGAGGAGGAGGACCAGCTCCCAGCGCTTGTGATAGGCGTAAGTGATCTCGTTTGATCACCCTGAACAATGCTGGGAGATGGGTGCTTCATGTCACTCGTCCCAGTTCCAGAGTTGGGAAACAGCAGAGCAGAAGCAGTCTGACTCCAGACCTGTGACCTGTATAACTCTGTTGTCTGCAGGGGTCAGGGCAGAGGGGGCGGTGCAGGAAGGGGAAAGGCCCCCATGCAGCGGGGTTTGCAGAGAAGAGTCTCAGGGAGCCTGGGCTCTGGCTCGGGGACTGCCTTGGAGGAGGAGGCAGGCCGGGAATCCGGCTTCTTTAGCTACTGAAGCCTGATGCGCCCCTATTCTCCCTAGGGAAGGAGCACGTGTGGGCTGGCCTCTGGGTGGCAGGCAAGTGTGTCTCAGAGCCCCTCGTCCCCACCTCCCCTTCCCCCGTGGCTCTACCTGTGAGAAGTCAATATTGATGTTTTATGACCCAGGATAAACACATTGTTTTCCTCCTGTGGAGGGGTTATCTGGTCTGGAGGGTTAATCAGTGACCGCCCCGGGGGTGGGGAGCCTGTGGGAAGAAAGCAGCTATTCAGTTCGGGCTCCTCCCCCTCCACCCCCAGCGGGGACTCACCTGGCCCTGCCAGCAGGTGAGAACAGGACATTTGGGGATATGAGGCGTGTGTTTGGAGCACTGTTAAGCAGGGTACATCTGAGGAAAGCTTCCCTGGAGCAGAGTTTGCCCTGAGCAAAATGGAAGTTGAACGTATGTAGCCACCTACACTCTGGACACTTGGCTGGGCCTGATAAAGGTGGTAAGATGTGGTCCGTGCCCCTGCGAGAGTTCTCTCAGGGGGAGACAGACTGTGGCAGAGATGACTAATTATCGCCCTACATGCCTTCTTCCCCTTTTTCTCACAGTGATAGAATCTCCCAAGTTTTTATGTGGGCACAGGCAGCCCAGGATAAAGACTGCATGTCATGGCCTCCCTTGCAATCAAAAGTAGCCATATGACCAGGTGCTAGCCAAAGGGGGTTGTCTTAGTCTGTTGGGGCTGCTATAACAAAATACCTTAGACTGGGTAACTTATAAATAATAGAAATGTATTTCTCACAGGACTGGAGGCTGGGAAGTCCAAGATCAAGGCACCAGCAGATTCAGTGTCTGGTGAGGGCCACCCTCTGCTTTTAAGATGGCACCATCTGTGTCCTCACATGGCAGAAGGGCAAAAGAAGGGGACTAGGGTTCTTTCTTCAACCTCATTTTTAAGGTCACTAATCCCACTCATCATGAGGGCTCATGATTTAATCACCCCTAAAGACAACAGTTCTTAATACTAGCACATTGGTGAGTAAGTTTCAACATATGAATTTTGGGGGACACATTCAGACCATAACAGAGGTGTATGGTGGTGATATGTACAGCTTCTAGATTGCATACTGCCCTGCCCCTTTCCTGTTAACCGGAATGAGAACTTGGGGGTGAACCATGTTGGACTATGTGGATGAGGATGACATCCTGGGATTGTGGAGGTTCTAGACAAAAGGAGCCCAGAGCCCCGATGCCGTCACACAGCAGAACCATCATGCCAGCTCTGACTCTCTCATGACAGAGACATAAACTTCTGTCTTGTTTAAGCAGCTGCTATGTTTGCTTCTCCAATTATAGCTGCCAAAATCTATTCCATAACTAATTTAGAATACCTGGAAGCTGCGTACTGTCACAAAAGATTCTCACAGACGTGGCATTGGCTTCATAGTCAAGTGGAGAAGACACAGATATTGCAGACTGGAAAGTTGGTGACCCTTGTTATGCTCTGGCAAAAGATTTAGTAAAACTGTCATCTGTGATACTTTGGCAGGAGGACCACATGCTCTCTTAGCCTGTAACTCCAGGAAAACTTGAGAATTGGCAAGTACTGACTACTTCTTGCTGCTTTCGGCAAACTCCAGAAACAAAGAGACAAACTCAGGTTAGACCTGGCCAGTCTGCAAACAGAGGGAAGGGAATATAGTTCAGCTAAGAGAGAACCTCTGCCTACTGCCCGGGATCTAAGTGGACTGAGAGGCTGGTAATTTGGAGCCTTGAAGAGTTGGAAAGGCCAATGCTTCGATTTCCCAAATGGAAGCAGTGACCTAAGTTGGCTCTGCAAAAACAGCCTTAGTAGGAGTTAAGACTATGGCCCTGAGCCTTTCTCAGGCTTTACTAGTCAAGAATTCTCTACCACACAATGGGAGCTGGCCCAGTAGCCAAGACCAGATTAAGGGTGTTCCCTTTCCACCCAAGCCTATTGTCTCAGATGGCCCGAAGATAGGAGCCATTCAGCTGAGAGAGGGGTCCGGGCAGAGTACAGAGGCCAGTAAAAATAGAACCAGAGTTTTCAGGCCGACCAACTCTGTCAAGACAAGACCTTTGGCTCCAGTTCCCTGCACGTGGAAGTGACTAGAAGCAAATAGTCCAGAAGGCTGAGAGAAGTCTATTCTTCAGTGCCCACTTCAGATGTGGGATAATAACCTAGTAAGAGCCTCCCAGAGGGCAAAGCCAGGAGCCAAAGAAGACAGTGGACAAGGGAATTGCTTCTAGAAAATAGAAGGCCAAGGAGTCTTTCTAACTTCTAACTGGCATGATTTGGTAATTGCTGTGAACTGGGGCCAACTGTACAGTTCCCATTGTTTTATTTTCCTAATAAGAGTAGTTTTTAATTGTGGTATGTGGTTCCTGTTCCATCTCTGTCCCACAATGTTCCATCATTGGATGTCAGAGGAGGGTGGTGGACAGATGACTTATCTTTTCGTGTGTTGGTCTCCAGCCACAGCTAGCCACATCCAGACCTGATCGAGGAGCTGGGTGCAGGGCGGCATGGTGCCTGAAGTCATTCCCCTCGGCAGGCAGTGTTTGTGTTTTGTGTGTGAAAAGAAAGGTGATCACCAATAGTTGAGTGGCTAAAGGGGTGAACTGTGGCAGAGACGGCCAATGTACCCCAGATCCATTTTCCCCTTGCCTTTCATAATAGTCCAACACCTGACTTTTAGTGAACTACATGGGTACCCAGAATAAAACTGCATTTCCCAGTATCCTTTGCACTTATATGTGGCTATAACTAAGTTCTGGCCAGTGGAATGTGAATAAGTGATGGTACAAGTTCTAGATCATACCACAAAAACGCAGGAGGCACTCTCCCCTACCCTTTTCCCCATTCCTAATGGCTGGAAGGTAGAAAGCCACATTGGAACATGCGTATGAGAGCAAAGTCCTAAGAATGGTAGAACAAAAAGATAACAGGAGGTTGGATCCCAATGCCATTGGAGAGCTGAGCAAGCATGCCAGTTAGGACTTTTCTGTGAGAGAGAAATAAACTGTTTAAACCCCTGGTATTTGGGGATTTGCTTGTTATAGCAGCTGAGACTTTACCCCAACCAATACAGATGCAACTTAATTACTGCACTAGAGAAACAAATACTCTAGTAGGGATATGTGAAGGTGCTATGGGAGTGCAGTGAAAAGAGTGATTAATTCTGTCTCGGGGAAATCTGGGAAGTCTTCCAAGAAGGGGTGATATTTGAAATGAGTCTTAAAGGATGGGAGACTTTTCCAGATGCACAAGTAAGGTGCAAGGAGTGGACATACTTGACAGATGGGCAGTTTGAGCAAAAGCTCAAAGGGGTGAAAATACCTGATGAAAGGTCCAGAGGTATAAGGAAGGGGCAGTCCTGGGAGATGATACTGTGAGGTAGATGGTCCCATGGGGTGGGACCTTGAATGTCATGCCATGGACATCAGACTTTACCATTTGGAACCACTGGGGGGGTTGACAGGGAACTAATGTGATCTGATTTTTTTTTTTTGTAATAAAGGTAAGTCTGGCAACAGTACAGAAAACTGATGTGAGAATAGAATGCATGGGGCCAGAGGGCAGGAACTATGTAAATGTAATATAAGTCAGTTCGGATTTTCCCACAGAAACAATGTAATATAGAGGATTATGTTTCTGGTACCAGCCTGATATACAAATTTTTATAGAACTGACCACAAAACCAAACTCAAGTGATTATAAGGGTGTCCCCATAATCTGTGCATCACAAAGTTTAATAAGTATATAAATAATTAAATAGAGCCACACAGTAACGAACTACAAAAATATGTATGTATGATATATAATACAATGTCATTATTCTCTTATTTCTGCATTTATTTATTTATCTATCTATTTATTTATTTACTTTTTGAGACAGGGTCTTGCTCTGTCGCCCAGGCTGGAGTGCCATGGTGTCATCTTAGCTCACTGCAACCTCCAGCTCCTGGGCTAAAGTGATTCTCCTGCCTCAGCCTCCCGAGTAGCTATGACTACAGGTGGGTGCCACCACGCCAGGCTAATTTTTCTGTTTTTTGTAGAGACAGAGTCTCGCTGTTGCTCAGGCTGGTCTTGAACTCCTGGCCTCAAGCAATCCTCCTGCCTCAGCCTCCGAAAGTGCTAGAATTACAGGCATGAGCCACCAAGCCCAGCCATATTTCCGTTTTTAAAAAAAGTGCTGTCATTACAAAAGCAACCAGCTTATTTTTTAACAGCTTTATGGAGGTATAATTGACTTTTAATAAACTACATGTATTTATAGTGTATAATATAATAACTTTTGACATATTTATACACCTTTGAATCCATCACCACGATCAAGAAAATGAACATTTCTATCACTCTAAAAGTTTCCTCCTATGCAATCCTCCCTTCTGCTCCTTCCCTCTTGCTCCCATTCCCAGGAAATTACTGATCTGCTTTCTGTCACTATAGATTAGTTCGCCATTTTTTAGAATTTTATATAAATGGAATCATATAACATATACTGTCAGCATAGTTTGAGAATCATCTACATTGCAGCATGTATCAATAGTTAATTCCTTTTTAATGCTGAATAATATTCTATTGTGTAGATATAGCACAGTTTGTTTATTTATTCACCTGTTGATGGACATTCGGGTTATTTCCAGCTTCAGGCTACTATAAATAAAGCTACTGTGAGCATTTGTAAATAAATCTTTGTATGGGCATACACTTTCATTTCTCTGGGTAAATACCTAGGAGTGGAATGGCTGGATCACATGGGTATGTGTATGTTTAACTTCTTAAGAAACTGCCAAAATGTTTTCCAAAGTGGTTGGTGGTTCACATCAGCTGTGTATGAGAGCTCCACTTCCTCCCCAACAGCTGTTGTGGTCAGTCTTTTTTATTTTAGTTGTTCTAATAGTGGGATATCCAATCTTTTGTCCATTTTTTATTAGGTTGTTTTCTTCTTAAGTTTTGAGAGATCTTTATAATTTCTAGATACAACCCCTTTATCAAATATGTAATTTGAAAATATTTTATCCTTGTCTGTGGCTCCTCTTTTCATTCTCTTAGCAATGTCTGTTAAGAGTAAAAGATTTTAATTTTGCTAAAGTCCAGTGTATCAATTTGTTCTATTATGGATTATGTTTTTGGTGTTGTATCTAATAAATTTGTGCCTACTCCATAGTCACGAAAGTTTTCTTCTAGATGTTTTATAGTTTTAGATTTTACATTTAGGTCTATAGTCCATTTTGAGTTATATTTTATATATGGTGCAAAGTATAGTTTACTATTTTGCTCATACATATGTAATTGTGCCAGTACCATTTGTTGAAAAAGACTATCCTGTTTGCACTGCATTGACTTGGTGCCTTTGTTGAAAATCACTTGCCCTTATAGATGTGGGTCTATTTCTGGACTCTCAATTCTGTTCTATTAATCTATTTGCCTATGTTATTTGTTATTATTAGTTTAATTATATCATTCTCATTTGATCTGTTTATCATTGTGCCAATATCATACTATCTTGATTACTGTAGATTTATAATAAGTTTTGAAATCAGATAGTCTTCCAAGTTTATTCTTCAAAAGTTGTTTTAGCTATTCTAGGTCCTTTGTACTTTGAATTTTAGAATCAGTTTTTCAATTTCTATTTTTTAAAAAATCCTCCATTTACTTTATATACAGAAAACACAAAGAAGAAAGTAAAAATCATAATTATCTGGCCACTTGGAGATAATCCCTGGTGATACTTTGAGTGTATACTTCTAGAACTTTTCTATGCTTCAAAATATTTCCTTTGTTAAATATTTATGTAGCATTTATGATGTGGTAAGCATTGTTTTTTTCTTCAAGTTTATTGAAATATAATTTACATACAATAAAATTCACCCTTTTCAAGGGTAGAGTTTAATGAGTTTTGACAAATGTACACACACAGGTATGTAACCACCATCACAATCAAGATATAGAATGTTTTCATCACTCCAAGAAGTTCCCTCATTCCTCTCTTTCTGCCCGAGGAATCACTGATATAATTTTTGTCCCTGTAATTTTGCCTTTTTCCAGAATGAGGCATAAGTGGCACCATAGTATATAATCTTTTGTGTCTGGCTTCTTTCACTTGGCATATTGCCTTTGAGAGTTATCCATGTTGTATATATGGGAAGTTTGTTCCTTTTTATTCTGAGCTGTGTTCCATTGTGTGGACACACCAGTTTGTTTATCCACTCACCAGCTGATGGACATTTGGGTTGCTTCCAGTTTGGGGGCATTGTGAATAGAGCTGCTATAAACATTTGTGTGTACATTTCTCTTACATGAATATGTAGAATTAGGATACCTGAATCATTTAAAGTGTGAATATTTAATGTTATTATAAGAAACTGCCACATGGTTTTTCTAGATAGCTATACCATTTTGTATTTCCACCAACAATGTATGAAAGTTCCAAACACTCCACGTCTTCCTCTGCCCTTGGTATTGTCAGTTTTCTAAATTGTAACCATTCTAGTTGTTCTGTAGTAGGGTCACCTTGTGGTTTTCATTTCTATTTCCCTAATAACTAGTGAGGTTGAACACTTTTATTTATTTTTTAATGATTATATTTTCTTTTGTGAAGTGTCTGTTCAAATTTTTTGCCTATTTTTAAATTGGGTATCTTCTTGCTATTGAGTTGTAAGATAGATATCTATATATATCTATAGCTATATATACACATAGATATAGATTCTGTAAAGTTCTAAGTACTAAATAATTTAATCTTCTTAAACCCCTACAAAGTAGGTATTGTTATTTTCCTCATTTTACAGAAGAGGAAACTGTAGTACAAGAAGTTTAAGTAATTAGCCCAAGCACACCCAGCCAGGGCGGATCTTGGATAGCCTAACTGCAGAGTTGCCCGTGCTATTCACTGTGGTGATCCTGGCTCTCCATGTGCGTGTCTTCCTCCTGCCCTAGCCTTGCAATGATCCATGAGGTGAAGGAGCACCTGCACTGGAGTGTTAGCATTTATATGTCTTCTTTTGGAGAGATTTTCCTGGGAACTTGTGAGGAGACTTTGGGGTACCCTTTGAGCCACCATTTGGTGTTCCTTTGAGAAAGTGGAGCAGGATATTCGTCTGCTCTCTTTGGAATGCCAAGTTCCATGGTTGGGACTCATGTCTTCAAAGATGTATGGATGATGTCATTATGGTTATCAGTGCCAGATGGAATGGATTTTTTGGGTGGTCATAAGTCAAGCTCAGTATGCAGAAATTCCTCTAAGCAGGAAGTCTCTGTAATTTCGATAGTCTCTCTACCATCAAGCAAAAACACAGGGACTAGGAGCCATGAGGTATGGTGGTTCAGAGTGAAGAGCATGAGGTAGATCTCAGGTTAGGTGAACTTACAACAAAATAAAACAGAACAAAAAATAAAGAAGCACAAAGAAACTTTTGGAGGTGATGGACATATTTATTACCACGATTGTGTTGATGGCTTCACAGGTGTATACATATTTCCAAACTCATTAAATTATATTCATTAAATATGTGCAGGGTTTTTTGTATATCAGTTACACCTCAATAAGGCTGCTTAGTAAAAAGAGTTAGGGGCATGGAACAAGACTGTCTGGGTTCCAACACCAGCTATGATGTTGATAGCTCCGTGACTTTGGACAACCTCTCTACCACTGGGCCCTCACATGTAGATAAGGATAATGATAGCATTACCTCATTAGAGTGTCATTAAGCTGAAATGAAGTAACACATGCAAGGCACTTAGAAAAGAGCCTATCAGATAGTAAATGCTCAATAAATATTAGTTCTTTTGTATTATCTGTATTATGATGATGATGATTAGGTCATGGCTTACAGCATGATTTTCCTGTTTTCTCACAGAGCTGGGTAAGGAGGGTGACTCCCAAATGCCTGGTGCTGCTAACATTACTGCTCCCTGATCTCACAAACTACCAGCTGGGGTCCCTCTGTGACACCACCCCAAGATCCCGTTACAATGAAGCCCTCAGCCGATTTGAGCTTTCAGCTGCAAGTGGTAGAAATTCTGATTTGAACTGGTTTAAAGAACAAAGACGTTTATTATCTCATGTAACAGAGAGCCCAGAAGTAGTACAGAATCTAGCGGGGTTAATCTACAGGCCCAGGGATGCTATCAAGGTTCTTTTTTATTAAAAGGCTCACTATTCTGTTTGTGGACGAGTGCATTAAGTTTTTAAGATTTTTTTAACACTTTGTGATACAGCAATTTGAAGGTCTGGTTCAATTTATTTTGAGTCTTGGTATTCATAATGACCATGATTGTAAAAGAGACCTCACCAAACGACAGAAGCGCATCATTCACTGCACCCATTGATAGTTCCCTCTTGTCCATCGACTGTGCAACCGAATTGACATTCGGTTATAAATGTTAAATTTATAGCTGATAAATTTCCATCTTTCCTGATGTCAAACAGTTGTTCTTGCAAAATAATTACAAGGTTTTGTGTTTTTATAATTTTTTTTCTTTGCCCATCTGACATTTTGATTTCATGTTTTTATAATTTTAACAAACCAATTCAAAATTCTTGTAAACTCTTTATCTGGAAAATTCTCCAAGCTTATTTTTTTTTAACTGTGTAGGTAGAGTTTTTAATAAGTGACATATTTACATAGTTTTCAGCAAGAAGATCACCTTATGATGGATACATTTCCAGATAACCATTTTCAAAATGCTCTCTCCCTTGAAAAGCTGTTTCTCCCTCCTTTATTGTTAAAATGTCCACTATAACTTGATAGGACAGACTGTTCTTGTCGCACACTACTGACAGCCACTTGCAGAAAAGGTCAGTGAATCTAGAACCTACTTGACTTTCTGTAAAAAAAAAAAAATACACAAATTGTTCTTAAATTTGATACCTAGAGGACCTGTTGCCTAAGGAAGAGTTTCCTGTTACACCTCTCTCATTTATCAAGTATGAAAGTGTTCTGTTTAAGGCATCATTTTTATAAAACTGATCGCACTGGTGACACACCAGGGCACCCACCCAGTGATAGGCAAAGCCATTCGCTGAAAGGGAGCCGGAGTGGGAGGGGGGTGCCCTGCACACCCTGCACAGAGGAGCGCGCCTTCACCCCTGGAATTCCTAGAGAAACTTCTGGGTCTCAGGACAGCCTGAAACGGGACAGAGGGAGGGCACAGTGTCTATTTATTAAATATTTGGTAAGACTTTCTTAAATTTCTAGATTGAAAAAAAAAATAACCAACTCATAATACTTTTATGCCTCATCCAAAGGATCACGTTGCACATTGCACTTTGGAGACCAGGATAGAGGGAAGGAGCTGCCGTGGCCCCAGACCTGCCTGCTGGGCTGGACTCCGAAGGCAGGGGGCTCCTTTGAGAGGACTAATAGCTTTTCCTCCTAATCAGAAGGAGAGCCTGGGCTTCCAAGCTCCTCAGCTCCTCCTACCATCTCCTAAAGTGGGCAGGGGACACCTCACCCCCAGCCCCTCCTGCTCCAGCTGCCCCTCAGTGGAGTCCTTTCTGCCCTCACAAGTGGGGAGAGGGCACCTGAGGTTGGTGGCGCCAGTGCAGGGGGGCATTATCCCTGGGAGGCTCCTGATGCACCCCTCATGGCAGGGCCCCTACTGTGGCCAGTGGAAGGGGCTGGGGACTGGACCACGCAGCAGCTGAGGGTGTTGGTGAGGAGCAAGCCCTGGTTGGGGGGGCAGTCCTGAACCTGGAGTCATCCTGGGAGGCAGGGCCTGGCAAAGGCCCCTCCCTGCTCCTCTCGGCTTTGCAGAACCTAGAGGTTGGAAAATCCTCTGTAAATATTTGTTGGATTTAGTTGAATGGAGTTGAAATCTCATTTCCTGATTCCTGGTTCTGGTAAGGCTGGAGGTGTAGGCTGGGTGGGGCTGCTCCGATTCGCGGGGAGTTGGGGTGGGAGGGGTGCAAGGCCGCATTAGGCAGCTCAGCCTTCAGGGGATGTCTCTGAACCAAGAACTCTGGCCATTCCTGTCCTTCCACTACTTGTCTGAGGGTCCCCAAACCAGATGAGGGTCCTGATCGTCCAGGATGCAGGAACACAGCAGGAGGGAGAGGCCAGGTACAAGGAGGGGCTGAGTGAAGGGGACAGCCATGGGCTTTCATGGGAGACACTCCCCTGTCCTGCCCTGCCCTCCTCCTGACAGTACCAGCCAGGATGCAGCACCTCCATTGTGTGTGTGTGTGTGTGTGTGTGTGCACGCGTGCGTGCATGCACATGCACGTGAGTTTCCCTTGGACAAAGCCTTGGTCCCGATCTTCATACTTTTCTCCCAAGGAAGCTTGACAGCCAGTTCTGCCCTCCCAGCCCAGTTCCTGGGGAAGGCACCTTGTCTGGGCATGTGGGCTCCCACGTTCGCAGAAGCATGACCGGCCCTCCACTCGATGCACACACTCACAGACCCACATGTGTATGCACTTGCAGACTGACTGAGCCAGGCCCAGGCACGCATGTCTCGCCATGTGCAGACACACAAGCACACACTTGCCTGCACTCAGTCAGACCTACTGGCGTGAACACACGCTATGCACCCTCAGAGACCATCGATGGCCCCCAGATACATGCCGCCCCCCAGGCACAGAGAACCAGCTCACAGGTCCCACTGGGAGGGACATGAAGAAAGGGTCCCCCAGGCTGCGTGCTTCTCCAAGGCTGGGTCCGCCACAATGAGCCACATACAGCTGCTGCCATGACACAGGCTCCCTTTGTGCTGCCAGGCCCGGGGGGACAATGGGGGCCTGTTTCCTCCCCAGAGCTCGCCACCATCCTTCTCCCTGCAACACTGCCCGGCAGCCTGGGGCCTGGGAGCCCAGCCGCATGTTGCAGAGGGCTAGGGGAACTCCCCCAGGCCGTGCTCTGCTTGAGGAGCTCTAGGGAACCCCAGTTTGATGGGGGAGATGTGACTCCTGCCCTCAGGGACTCCAGGGGACCTGGAGGCCCCCGCTGCTCTTTGGGTGGGAAGAGGAGAGTCGGAGTTAGCGCTTACCCTGCCCCTCGGGCTTGCAGTCAGGCCAAGGCCTGCAGTGGAGTCCTGCCCGAGGGGACGGCTGGGCCGCTGCCTGGGGAAGGCCTCAGCTGCTGGACTGCCCCTGCCTGAGGTGGGCACAGGCCCCTACAATGCCTTCGAGGAGGGTCTCGATTTCTCATCAGGACACAGCAACTCTGGGAATCTGAGTTTTAGGAGTGCGGAGGCTGCAGCCTGTTGGTCACTTGATCCCCTCGAATGCCCCGTGACTAAAACCACTGTTGTCACTACACCCTCCATTTCTGTTTTGACATCTATTTTTTCTGGCATCGAGCACCACCTCCCTCCTGCAATGTGTTCATTCATCGGTCTCTCAGTCAGTACTGGTAGAGTCCTTACTAGGTACGAGGCACTGCTCTGGGCACAGGGTACCGGACTTTTCTCATGTTATTCTCTGTGACATCTTTGCCTAAGTCTTATGTTCTAGCACATTGATTTTTTGGCTTTTTTCCAAATACACTGCTTTTCCTTTCTCTGTGCTTTTTGTTCATTCACATACTAATTAATGCAATAAACATTTATTGAGCATAGGATTGACAGATAAAATAATGCAATATTTTTATTTACTATTACTATTTCATTATTATTCATTGTTTATCTGAAATTCAAACTTAACTGGGCATCCTGTGTTTTTATTTGCTAAATTTGGTAACACTACTTGAGCACCTACTGTGAGCTGTGCTCTAGAGATACAAGGATGACAGACCAAGGGTCTGACCTCAGGGAGCTCCCAAGGGAGATCCTACTACAGACAAGTGAAGAGATCCCTACCTCAAGGAAGGGTGGGGGCTCTTTCAGGGAAATTTAGGGTACCACGAGTACTCAGGGAAAGGGACACCAATCTGGCCTTGGAATTTCAGAGAAGGTTTCCTGGAGGAAGTTAACTTAACTTGAGTTAATTCTTAGAAATTAAGTGGGGAGATAGCCACAGTAGGCGCGGGCACGGGGGAGACAGGTGCGATTCTGTGCGTTGGTGCAGGGAGCCCCTCCCTTAAATGGCTGTCTGCTGGGTGGGGACAACTGGCACAGGACTGAAGGTGTTTAGAGGAGCTGCAGTCAAGGCCAGCATGCAAGTTTGGGCAGACAGAGGCAAAGGAAACAGAACCTGTGTGGGTAGCCTCTACTTTCTATGAAAGGCTGAAGCAAAGAAGGACCCACGTTTGGAGGTCGAATGCTTAGTGCTCAGGAGGAGAAGAAGCAGTTATCACTTGACCTTGTGCTGGGACCTCAACACCCTGCCTTCCACTAGATGGTTTCCAGCTGAGACCTGGACAGCCAACCTGTGGCTGGATGTGAGGGAGGGGGCTGTGGCCAGGCAGAGACCTGTGTGAGCATGTGTGTAAGCACTGCCCACAAGGTGCACATGAGCACTGCTGTGTGAAGGGACAGGGTGCTTGTGTGCACAGCATTTGTTACTGCCCCATTGGTTTGGGTTTGCAAGACGAGGGTAGCAATGAATGTAATGGACATGGGCACCAGCACTAGAAAGGCCAGAGTTTGAATCCCGACGTTACCACGTATCAACTAGAGAACCTCCACTGAGTCATAACCTCTCTGAGCCTCAGTTCCTCAGTTTGCAAAATGGAGAAACTTTCACCTAACCTTACCTTAAAGCAAACATGCTAACAAATAAATATGGTGTCGTGGTGCATGCCTGTAGTCCCAGCTACTCGGAAGGGAGGCAGGAGGACCGCTGGGCCCAGGAGTTTGAGGTTGCTGTGAGCTACGATGACACCACTGCACTCTAGCCCGGAAGAGCAAGACCTGGTCTCACAAAAAGCCCCCAGAAAACAAACAAACAAAATGCCAGCAAATAAATAAATGGGACTAATGCTAATTTTTCAGAGTTGTTATTAAGACTAAATGAGATGATATATATAAAATAACAGGCACATTGGCTGCATAAAGGTTTGTTTTTCTTCCCCTCCAAACGCCACACCTGTTAGTCACTCAGCAATCATCATATGAATAACAATATATTAATGTGCACAATATACTATATATATGATAATATATGTTAGTATATAATAATACATAATAAATAATGTGAAATAACCAGTTAAGATTTTCTAAAGTATTCAAAATTAAGACACACCATAGTGTACTTTTGTTGTAATTACATTTTTTTCCTAAACCAATGTTATCCACCAATGGTTAAGAGTTAAAGAAATGCAAACACTTAGGCACAGCTATTTCCATCTTAAGTTTCCACTGATATTAGTGACTGCAGAAGCTAACTCTTTTCCTTATTCTGATTTAAGAATTTCTCCAGGAACTGTTCTCAGAGCTCCTGGGAGCCATGCCCATTTACAGCTCTTCTTACGCTGTCAGTGCATGTAATTGCCCCAGGAGGAGGACTGGGTTTATGAGTCTGTTTTACTAATCCCAGGAAAAGCCTTAAATGCTTGCCTACTATAGACTCCTGCTTCTGCCTTGCACACCAAAGCAGGCCTCTGTTATAGACTGAATGTTCATGCACCTCCAAAATTCATGTCAAAGCCCTAACCGCCCATGTGGCTGTATTTGGAAATGGGGCCTCTAAGGAAGTAATTTAGGTTAAATGAGGTCAAAAGGGAGGGGCCCCAGTCCAACAGGACTGGTGGTCTTACAGGAAGAGGACGAAACAGGAGAGATCTCTCTCCTACCACACACAGAGGAAAGGCCGTGTGAGGACACAGCTAGAAGGTGGCTGTCTGCAAGCCAGGAGAAGAGCCCTCACCAGGAACCAAATCAGCCAGCACCTTGACCTTGGACTCCCCAGCCTCTAGAACTGTGAAAATAAATGTCTATTGTTCAAGCCACTGTCTGTGGTATTTTGTTATGGCAGCCCAAGCAGACTAACACAACCTCCCCCTTTCTCCTGTGCCTTACCTGCCCAGGGCAGCTTTGTTGCAGACCCATGATGGCTCATGACTTCTTTACACAGGACAGGAGCTCACCCCATGGCCCTTTCTAATCAGCGGATCCCCCAGCAGCCAACATTCCACCACATCCATTCCCTTTCCTCTTCAGCAACATCTAAGTTTCATTGAATGAGCTTCTTTACTCACTGCTTTTGGGGCAGCAGATTCTACAAACTGACATTTTCTAGCAACTTTTCATTCTTAAAGTGATCTGCCCAGCTCTCTTCTTCAAAATCTGTATTTTAGAACCCGAAGTGCTTTTGAGCAGTGGTGGCAGCTGTCATCGGCGTCTGCGGAGTGCTCACCCTGCATGCTGGCCCCTCACAGTGCATGGGGCAGTGGGGGATTGTGGAGGACCCCACCTCCATCTCCACTGCAGACTGGGCTCCTTGGGCTGCTGCTCCTTTGCTCAAGCTCTCCCTCCCCCCGAGCTGCCTTCCCCCTCCCCACCAGCTAGCCCCACCCTAGCCCACCAGCCCTGCTTGGATCCGGCCCACACTTTCCACATTTTCCCTCCCACCTTGGATAGTCAGCCACCTGCAGTTTACGAATTTTGGATACTGATTTCCCCAGGGACTAGTGGGTGCCAACGTGCTGGGCACTGTGCTCAGTGCCTGTGTGCCTTCTGTCTGCCGCTCCTCAACATTAACCCCCTTGGGTGGTTTCTCTTGTCATCCTCATTTTACAGATTGTGGCCCATCGAGGCAAAGCTCCTCACTTACAATCAGCCAGCTGAGGAAGGAGCTGGGATTCGCACCGGGGCTCCTGATACTACCCTGCATTTCTCCCTCGGCCAGGCCCAGGCCCAGCCTCAGTGCCTTGCCTGCCTGTCTACCCCAGGGCCCCCTCCCCTCTGTCTCACCCACCCTGTGCCCCCTTCTATTTTCAGGTGCATTCTACTAAAAAGTCAGCAACTTGAATCCCCCCAGCCCCTGCAACACAGCCTACACATGGTAGCCTCTCAATTATTACTACATTTAGGTGAAGAAATGAACCACTTTTTTCTAACTAGACTTCAAGTCCTAGGAAGCAGCAAGTGCATGCTGGGTGTCTGACCCCGCACTGTAGCTCCCAGCACAGGGAGGGACGCCGCAGGGCTTCCTCCCCCAGACACTCCTGACTGTCCCACCCCTGCCTCCAACCGCTGTCATAAAACCCCAGCTGGGCCAGAACAACACCCTTGACCCCCACCACTGCTGCCGGAACTGACTTTTGCCATGATCGCTAATATTTTTTTTCCTTTTTTTCTCTGAATCAACATCACCTGTGCTAGCTCCCTTCCCTCCACCCGATAAGGATGGGGTAACAGCATCTGTATGAACTCGGGTGTGCTTTTCTTGCCTTGTCAGAACAGCAGCTCCTATCTGGCTGGTGATGGGCCGGGAGCCAGGCCCCAACAATGGAGGCCTTGTGAGCCGGCCCGGGGGTGTGCCGGGAGCCCACAGCTCAGCACACACACGGCCCTTCCCGGTGCCACCTTCTTATCTCCTGCCACCGAGCCCTTGCCAGTGCTGCGCTGTAACCCAGCCCCCTGTAATTGCATGTCCCAGATAGAGCATTCCTGGGCTTGGGCCACGGTTAAACATTGACTTGAGGTGCTGGGGGCAGTCACCACAGACCGTGGGTGCTCCTGGTTGTGGGGGCTCTGGCTGGGTGTCCACCACTGCCCTCCCCATGGCTTGGACTGAGAAAACCACAGCACAAAGCAGGTGGTCGCAGCTCCCCTCACCTTTGAGTCAGCACGTTGGAGGGGCCCCGGCCTGCTGAAAAGGAATGATTTCTGTCCTCCTGCTTGCTCTCAGCCTAGCTCCTGTGCTGCCCAGCTGCCTCGCTCTGCGTCTCTCCAGCCTCTCATCCCACTTCTTCCGTCTTCCTCTCTCCTGCCTTCTTTCTCAGGCCCCCTCCCTCTTTAGGGCCGGCCTGTCTCTTGCCATCGTCCTCTTTCTCCCCGGGGCTCAGACGTGCCCAGGGAAGGGAGGCTCTGTCGTCTCTTCTGCACACCCCCCTCCCCACCTGGCTCCAACCTCCTTGGAGAATCGAAGGTGCAGGGTGGGAAGCAGATGGCTGCAAGACCACACCTGTCTCTGACGGGGAAGGACCGGGTATCCACCTGGGCTGGCAGGGCTGTCCCTCCTGTGCTTGTGTTGGGTGAGGGGCTGGCCCTGCCCTTCTCCCCCCTCACTAGGGTCAGATGGTTGGTTCTCCCTCCTGGCATCAGATGCACAGGGAGGCACGGCGCCGTCCCTGAGGTCTCACCGTGAGGAGGGCAGGGCACGCCCTGGACCCTTGTGTCTCATGCCTCGATGGGCCCCCATGGCTGCCCAGCCCACTCTTAACCTAGGAGATCCTGTCGTGTGGTGGGGACTTTGTGGGCACTCTGCAGAACCACGGGGCATCTCCTGCCCACCCTCCACTCACCTCCAGCACAGACATCCTCCTCAGGCCTCCCAAAGCCATGCTCAGGGGCACTCTGCAGCCTGCTTCCCTCGAGGAGCATGGGCTGCAGGGACCAGGGCGCTCACACTCCCAGGGGACACCCCGGGGGAGAGTCCTGACGCCACAGCTCCTTAGCAAGGGGTTGACACATTTACAGAATCCCCCAAGAAAGAGGCTTAAAGCTTTGAAACCCTCACTCCAGGGACAACCCCCGCCCCACCCAGTGCATACATGCAGAGGGACCTGTGTCCCTGGGACTTTATTTCCTGCTTCAGGAGCTGCAGGCCTGGCTCAGGTCTCGGCTGTGGACACAGAGCCATGTTGGGGTGGATGTGGGCCGTGCTGGGGAGACATCTGAGGCCACATTGGGGTGACCCTACATGCAGCCCCATTAGCTGATGCCCTATTTCAGCACCCATTCAGACCTTTGTGTGGAAGGTTAAGAGTTACAGGCAGCAGGACAGGCCCAGGGACATGGCGAAGGGCCCTGCCTTGCAGCACCTACAGTGAGCGTGAGGAGCCGCCAGCGCTAGGAAGAGGAGTAGATCCTGCAGGTGCGGGGCTGGGAGCCAGAGAGGAGGAAGTGGGCCGGGGTGCTGTGGGCAGCGTGGCTCTGCAGGAGGCCAGGCCTCAGCATCCAGCCACTCTACTAACTCAGGTTGGAACAAGGTGGATCCAGAGCCAGGGCTTCTGCGGTGCACAACAGGAGGTCCCACCAAGGACCCACACCACTTTCTAGGCTGTTTGTATGGAGCCTCTGGAGTCAGACTGTTCAGGTTCCAATCCTGGCTCTACACTTAGCAGCTGAGTGGGCTTTGGCAAGCCACTTCATTAACATCCAGAAATCTCAGTTTTCTCATCTGTAAAATGGGTATAATAAAAGTTCACATTCACTAGGGTTTGAAACAAGAGTTCAAGAGAGAATCCAGAAGAAGTAACTGCTCCTAGCGCTTCAGAGATGGCAGGCAGCTCTTCTGATTGTCACTGGGACTAGCATTAGTAGCTGCAGTGGTAGAATTGTGTTATAGTTACCTTACTGAGAGGGCCCCCCTGACCTGAAACACTTTCTCTTCTCATCATCTTGGTCTTTCCAAGCCCCCTAGGAGCACTAGGACTCTGCCCAAGCACCCCTCTTGCCTGCCCTGAGTTGTGTTCCTGGTGCCCTACACCAGACTACTTAGCATAGGCCCCAGAGCACCCCTTCCAGACCCTACACCAACCCTCATTGTCTCTGAATGGACTCAGAATGGATCTTTCTCCCCAAATGCGCAGGTAGCTCCATGGAAAGAGCTTCTCCCGCTTTGGTGCTTCTAGTGCAGGTATGGGGACTCAGGCTGTGCCATGGTGAAAGGGAGAGATTTAGCATATTAAGTACCTATTGCCAGGTAACAAATTTCTTCAAAAATTAGCAGCTTAAAACAATGGTAACCATGTACCATCTTGCACTATTTCTGGGGTCCAGGAATTTGGGAGAAGCTTAGCTAGTGGTTCTGCTCAGGGTCTGTCATGAGGTTGTAGTCAAGACACCAGCTGGGGCTGCCGTCATCTGAAGGCTCAACTGGGGCTGGAGGATCTGCTTCCAAGAGGGTGCACTCACATGCCTGCCATTAGTGCTGGTGTTGGCAGGAGGCCTCTTTCTGGACACATGGACCTTTCCATAGGGCTGCTTGAGCATCCTCATGACATGGCAGCTGGCTTCCCCCTGAACTGGTGAACAGAGAGCAAGGCAGGAGCTGCAATGTTTTTTGTTGTGACCTTGCCTCGGAAGTCACACGTGGCCATTTCCACAATATCCTGTTGTTTAGACAGGGCAGCCCTACTCAATGTGGGAGGGAACTATACAGGGGCATGAATACCAGTAGACATGGCTCACTGGGGGACATTTTGGAGGCTGGCTATCATATCAGGAAAAGAATGTTGAAGAGAACTGAAAAGAAACACAATATCAGTTCTGGGAGATAACAACCTGAGGGTGCTTGTGGTCAGGAGGACATGTAGGCAGGCATCTGTCACCCAAGCAGCACACAGACGTGGCTCTGATAGCTTCCCACATGGCCCTGGGTGGCACTGCTTGTGCCTGCCAGCCCCGCCACTGGCCAGTGACAGATTTGGAACTAATTATGTAGAATTACGTTTGATGGGGACATGGGGAATCGTTACCAACTGGGCAGTGGGCCAAATGCGGAGAGAGCCCCATCATTGTGGGTTCCAGCTGGAGGGAAGGGAAGGGGAGCCTGACCCACGATGGCCTCCTTGCAAGGCTCCCAGAGGGAAGAGCCCTTTCCCAAGGGGTGGGGGTGGAGAGCAAAGTCGGGCAGTGGTTGCATCCATCCATCCATTCATTCACTCATGCACTCATTTATTCTCCAAATAGTTACTGAGTGCCTACTGTGTGCCAGGTTTCATTAGCAAGAATAGAAATGAATGCAAAATGTGTTGGGGTGCCTCCTGGTCTGTGTCTCTGGGCCACACGCTGCATATTCAAAGGGTGGCTACTTCCTTACTCTTCGGGGGAAAGCAGGTACTTGCATACAGAGTAGGGGTGCTGTAGGGAGGGGAAGAAAGCAGAAAGAGCTACCTAGGAGGTTGGGTTGGTTGCCCCAACCATGGTATCCTGGAGATGGAGGGTGAGCTGGATATGGAAGCTGTGCCCAGTGGGGCACCATGGCACCCCCTCCTGCCTGGATCATTTGGAGCACGGCCCCCTCTCAGCATCTTGATATCAATGCTGTCACGTTCCCATTGTGTAGTCAGGGAAGAATCAGAACTAAACCCCAGCAGCCCCTACTTGCATCACAACCCATGGGAGTTATGTTATTGTCTTCCCCTCTCCTATCACCTGGAGGGGGCTTTCCTCAGCAAGGGTGCCTCCCCTGACCTCTCCCTGGCAGGGTGCTGCCTTTCCCAAGGGCACGGCCTCTCCCTTCCCTCTCCAAAGCCTAGAGTGGCCCTCCCCACTCATCCCAAGAACACCACCCTGGCTCCACCAAGCCCCTAGGGCTGTGTGTTCCAAATAGTGGCTGGAATGTGGTGGTGTACGTGACTGATGAGACTCCTCTCTCCCAGAGCTTCCAGTTCAGTGTAGGAAACAGGTGCTGAACAAGTCTTTGGGTGGCGAGTGCTGTGATAAGTAACAGGTGAATGCTAATTTGGGGCTCACCCGGTGGAAAATAAGAATTGGATTCTTTGCACAGGGGCCCATTTGTTCCAGATGCACCTTTAGTCATCATGTTATATGCAGTTCATTTGTATGTTTCAAAAACAAGCCTGTGGCCCCTCTAAAAACCAGCAACAAGAATGAGTGTGAACATGGGACACAGGAAGGAGATGATTGGACTAGCACAGAAAACAGGTGATGGAGGTTTGGCGAGGTGCTGGTAATGAAGAAATGGACAACAGGGGACTGAAGAGAGAGCACTGGGTGATGGATCTGCAGGTGAAGGCTGGGATACTGGGCGGAGACAGACGCAGGTGTAAGGCTGACTCCCTGGCCAGAGCAGCTGGGTAGGGTGCCACTTACCATATGAGAAGAGTGGAGACAGGCATATTTGAGGCTGGGAGGGGAACCAAAAGATCAGTTGTAGACGTTAAGTTTGAGATGCTCAGGAGGCAGCCCAGCGTCAAAATCCCTCCCCCTCCTTTTTAGTAATAGGACCCCAGTTTTCCTCTAGGGCTCTGCCCATCCCCCACTCAAATGTTCCTGCTGGGTCTGTCAATTACTTGGCCTCACCTTCCAGGATGCAGCTGGGCACAGCTCAGGCTACACAATCAGAGAACCCAGCTCCAGGGTTGGGGCAGGGCAGAGATCCATTTGGGGGATGCTGAAAAAGAGAGGATTGCCCTCTTCTCTGATTTTGTGAGCTATAAGGAAATATAAGCCCAGAACTATAAAGAAATATAAGGCTGGAGCTGTAAGGAAATATAAGCCTGGAGCATCCATGTGGAGCTTTGTGGCCACATGGGATGAATGAGGAAGCCAGAGAATGAAACCAGCACAGAGGAAAGCAGAGTCAGGAGGGAGAGGCTGAGTTCTGACAACACCACGTGAACCCCTGGATCCATCCATGCCTAAAGCTAGATCCACTCTGTAATCATTTCATGAACAATAAAATCTTTTGATTTCCCCATGAACTAGTTTGAATACTTTCACATGCAGGTGAACGAAATGATCCAACTAACGTAGCATCCAAGAGGAGACGTCGGGTGGGCAGTCTGGGGCAAAGGCAGATGCAGGAGTGCAGGAAGCCAGGTACTGAGGAGGGACAGACAACTAGGGCAATGGCTGGAGATGGGCATGGGATCAAATGACCCCAATATTCACTTTTACTTTTTTTTCTCATGTTTTTAGCTGAGCACCTGGCTCTTCCAGGTCTGTGTGACTATGTGGCTAACTACGGCCAATGAAATGTGAGTGGAAGTGTCATGGGGGCTTTCCATCTCTCACCAGATGGCTAAACCTCATGGCCAGAGCCACAGGAGCTCCTAGTGGACACTGTCATGTACTCCCCTGTACCCTGTTGAAAACAAGCACTCCTTCCCCCCACTGCCAAGATTCTGCTCACTGCTCAGCTGAGTCTTTCCCCAGAAACTGCTTTGCCCTAAGTGACACCTTCTCCCTGGAGGTATCAAATGGGGCCTGCATTCAGTGACTGGTAGGCTAACAAGCCCAGCACCTTGCCTTCTCAAGACAGCTTTGAAGGCCACCCCAGCTGCAGCATTCCAGGGGGTGGGGGGTGGCTGAGGCTTCTGTTGCGCCTGTGTCACAGCTCAACTCCCCGCTTCGCCCAGTCCTGTTTCCATCACTCCCTTCCATGCAGCTTCATCCCAAGAGCATCCCAATAAAACACCGGTCTGCAAATCTCTGTCTGTGAGGCTGTTTCCTGAGAAACCCAACCTATGACAGAAGCTGTCCATCCTGGACTGTGTGATGGAAGTAGCACGTTGAGAATAATGAAGTCATAAGATACAGAAAGACTGAGTCCTCCCAAATCATGAAACCACCATATCAGCCCTAGACCATCAACTTACATGATAGAAAAACAAACTTCTATTTTGTTTAAGCCAATGTAGTTTGAGGTCTTTTTGTGACAGCAGTCTAAACCATATTCTAAGTAACATAGAATGTGATCTCTGGAAGTAGAGTGTTGCTATGGCAAAATTTTAAATATGAGGCATTGGGATATTTTCAGACAGCAAGAATATATTTCAGGTTGGAAAGATGGTGACCCATATTATGCAAAACGTTTGGTAATGCTGTCTCTTACGGATATCTTGGAAGGCAGTTTACATGCCTACTGAGCTTCTAGTTCTAAGGGAAGTGGTTAGAAAAGGTCAAAATGTTGGTGAGTATTGGCTTCTTTCCACATTTAGCAAGGCCCTGTAAGACAAACTCAGAATAGAGCCAGCAGTTTGCAGAGTGAATGCAGCTCTGCTAAGGAGGACTCTGCCTGCCTGCAGCCCACCGTCTAAGATGACTGAGAATCCAGTATTTGCAGCTTTGACAGGTTGAGAAAGTCCACTACTGGTGGCTCCAAACTGAAGCAGTGGTACCAAGTGCTCCGAAGAGGCAGCTTGAACAGGAGCTAAGACTGTGGCCCTAAGGCTTCCCTAGCCAGCCCCAGTTAAGGATCCCTGACACACAATGGGCGTCAGCCCCACAGCCAAGTTCAGATTAAACACATTGCTCTTAACTCAGGCCCACTGAGACAGATAACGTCAGGAACTATTATCATGAAGTCAATAGGGTGGGATGAACAGAGTACAAAGATGGGCAAACCAATCAATAATATGCATATGTGTGTCTCAGGCACAAGAACTGTGTCTAGAACAGCTTTTTGGCTGAGTTACTTCATCATAGAACAGACTGGAAGCAAATAGACTAGAAGTAACTGTCCTAAGTTATTTATTTATTTATTTATTTATTTTGAGGCAGAGCCCGCTCTGTCACCCTGGCTAGAGTGCCATGGTGTCCTGCCTCAGCCTCCCAAGTAGCTGGGACTACAGGCATGTGCCACCATGCCTGGCTAATTTTTTTATATATTTTTAGTTGTCCAGCTAATTTCTTTGTATTTTTTAGTAGAGAAGGGGTCTCGCTCTTGCTCAGGCTGGTCTCGAACTCCTGACCTCAAATGATCCACCCGCCTTGGCCTCCCAGAGTGCTAGGATTACAGGCACAAGCCACTGAACCCAGCCTGTAATGAGTTTTGCTATAGGAAAGTGTGAGTCTTCCTACTTTGTTCTTCGTTTTCAAGGTTATTTTCACAGTTCTCGGTCCTTTGCAATTCGATATGAATTTTAGGATCAGCTTTCAATCTCTTCAAAAAAGGCAGCTGGATTTTAATAGGGATTACATTAAATCTGTAGATCAGCAGTTCCCAAACTTTTTGGCACCAGGGACCGCTTTTACGGAAGACAGTTTTTCCACAGACGGCGGCGGTGGAGGGGATGGTTTTGGGATGATTCGGGTGCATTACATTTTTGTGCACTTTTTTCTGTTATTATTACATTGTAATATATAATGAAATAATTATACAACTCACCGTAATACGGAATAAGTGGGAACCCTGAGCTTGTTTTCCTGCAATTAGATGGTCCCATCTGGGGGTGATGGGAGACAGTGACACCCCAAGTGTGTTGCTTATGTCCAGTCTACTCTGTAATCTTGTTTTGGTTGCTGTCACTGCAGAAAACCCTGCTTCACAAAGATAGGATGTTGGAAATGGAAGCAGGCTTTTCAGTACTTTTGCAGCAATCTCAGGATATTCCACCTTGACTTTAATCCAGAACGTATGGGGATGTGAAGTTGTCTAAAACGTACTTTTAAGGCCACCATCATTTGCGATCTCAAGCAGGTGATCCTCTTCTAGCACAGACAAAGTCGATTCACCTGGCTTATTCACAAATGGGTCTATTCCTTCCCAGTTCGGGGGTCTTTTGTGGCTGGGAGGTAATGCTCAAACTCTTTTGAAAGCTGAGATAGGTGATTGTGCACCAGTTGGGAGAAAGAAGGCCCTGGTTCAGTCTCTTTCAAAATCTCTGCTAATGTTTGAAACATGTCAAAAATCCCAGTGTTCACTTGTCACCCCCATAATTCCAGTTTGGCTTTGAATGCAGCCATTTTATCTGCCAACTTGAACACAGTTGTGATTCTCCCCTGAAGTGACGGATTGAGTTCGTTGAGCAGGTTGAATATGTCACACAAGTAAGCAAGTCTTGAGACCCATTCTGTGTCACTGAAATGTGCTGCCAGTGGTGACTGTTTTCCTAAAAGAAATCTCTGGAGCGGCTCTCATACCTCAAAAGCTCTGGCCAGTGATCTACCTTTAGAAAGCCACCTCACTTCTGTGTGTAAGGGAAGACATGTGTGCTCTGCGTCCATCTCCTCACAGAGCTGTGTGAGTTAAGGGCATGTACTTTAAGGTGGTTGATAATTTTAATTACATCCTGCAAAATGTTGTTTAGTTCAGGTGACATTTTTTAGCTAGCCAGCGTTTCTCTATGGACGACACAGTGTGTAGACTCACATTCAGAAGTGACTTCCTTGACCCGAGTAGTGAAACCAGAAAGCCCCAGCACTAGCATCACTGCCTCAGCTCCACCTTAGATCATCAGGCATTAGAGTCTCATAAGGAGCACACAACCTAAATCCCTCGCATGAGCAGTTTACAGTAGGGTTCAGGCTCCTATGAGAATCTAATGCCCCTGCTGATCGGACAGGAGGCGGAGCTTATGCGGTGATGGGAGCCATGGGGAGTGGCTGTAAATACAGATGAAGCTTCGCTCTGCTGGGTTCCTAACAGGCCAAGGACCAGTACTGCTCTGTGGCCCAGGGGTTGGGGACCCCAGCTGTAGATCATCTTCAGGGATAGTGCCATTTTTACAATTAAGTCTCCCAATCCATGAACACAGAGTGTCTTTCCATTTACTTAGGTCTTCTTTAATTCCTTTTAATGATGTTTTGTAGTGTTCAATACACAAGTCTTGAATTACTTTTGTTAAATTTACTCCTAAGTATTTTGTTTTTTCAATATAATTGTAAATAAAATAGTTTTTAAATTGAATTTTTGTGTTACTATACTGTTTGAGGGAAACCAATGGATGAAAGTCTGCAAGCATGGCCTGACAACTCTGGGATTGCTCAACTCCTAAAGCAAGCCCTGAGTTCCCACACCTGCACCAGCAGGAGACAGGCTGTGAATGCTGGACTCTCACCACCCTAGAAGGGCGTGTTTTCCAATGGCCTCTTCAGACGTGGCCCTGGAGGACAACAGACAAGGAAGGACCTACCAGAAGACAGAGCCAGGGGCCACAGAGAATAATGGATAAAGGAAATGTCCCTCTCCAGAGAGTCCCTAGGAACTTAGTCCCCGGGGGGGGGGGGGCGGCGGCAAGGAACCTTTGGAATTCTTGCCTGGTGGGATCTGCCAATTGCCATGAGGCTGCTATGTTTTCCATTCTTCCCTTTCCAAATGGCAGTTTTAATTGTGGTTATCCTATCCCTACCCTCCATTGTATATTGCACGTGTGTTGTTGGCTGGTGGAGGGGGGCAAATAGATGACTTGTCTTTTAGTTTATATGTCACCAGACCAATATGTGAACTTCATATAAAGACCAGACAATCACCAAGAGGGCCAGGACTTTGTGCAGTGATGGGTAGGACCTTGTGGGCTTCAGGCCTGGGAAGGGGATTAGCATGTTCCATGCTTGGGAAGAGAGTGTGCGCTTGTTTGGGTGGCCAAAGGTGCAAACTGTCACAGAGATCACTAGCTTTTCCTCAATATCCACTCTCCTCTTCCTCAAAAGTGGTGGAATATTCACAACCGGACACATTTAACTGTCAGCTAAAGACTCTCTTTCCTCACTTCCCTCACAACTAGGTATAGCTGATGACCAAGTCTGAGGCAATGAAATGTGAGTGGACATGATGTATGCAACTTCCAGGCTGTGCCCTTCACAGGAAGCAGACATATCTTCTTCCTCTTTTTCCCTTTCCTTCTGGCTGGAAGGTGGAAGTGCTGGCAGTGGCTGGAGTGGAGGGAAACCGCAAGTTAAGGGTGGCAGAGCAACAACAGACAGAAGCAGCTGCCATGTCACCCCGGTACTGCTCTCCCAGAATTTTCACTCAGAGGTTAATCTACTTGTTTGGAACACTGTGTTTGGGGATCTCTTTGTTATAGCAGCCTAACTTCTATCCTAACTAATCAAAGTGAATTTGTTTTTCAGGTAGGAGAGACTAGCGCATGTTTGTGTGCTGGTGGAAACGAGCCATAAGAGAGGAAGAGCTTGATAAGGAAAGAGAGTGAGGGGACAGCCAAGGGCACAGAGTCCTTGAGAAGACAAGAAGGGAATGGGAACTAGGGGACTAGTGATGGAATTTTTCTTTGACTGAAGAAACTGGGGCACTTCCTACATGGCGGTGGGAAGAATAGAAAAAGATCAGTGCAGAGCAGGGAGACAGAGCACTCCACAGTGGGACAATGAGAGAAGGTCAGTATATTTGCAAGAAAGTGATATAATGATAACCCACAGAATCTTTATTTTATTAGACACCCCCCAGCATTGGTTCCCCGACATACTCATCATTGATCCATGTATGGTTTCCTTTTATTTAATTAGTTATTTAATTTGTTATTTTTAATGATGTAATGGGTACCAACAAAACCACCACCTGAACAAGAGCCTTGACAATGACCCACATCTCCCACATGGTTTCTCCTCCCCATCCCATCCCCTGCCTCCTTCCACACACGGTGGCATTCATCCTGAATTCTGCGTGCAAGGTACAGTCTTGCTTTCCTTTTTATATAGTTTTATTGCATCTATATATTTTTTCCAAAATTTATATGTAGATATATTTATATTAGTTGTTTTTAACCTCATTAAAAAGGTACCGTTCTCTATATAATCTTTTGGGAACTACGTTTTTCACTTAACTGTATATTGCTAAGAGTCATCCATATTGCTGTGTGTTGCTGTGGCTTGTTTGTCTGAGCTGCCTAGAGATATCTCACTGTGTGCATACACCACAGTTTATTCATTCACGAGCCACGGAATGTCAGCTGGGAAAGGAGAGAAGTAAATGCAGGAGGGGTTGATGGATGGAGAAGAAATGAAGGAATCAATGAGTGCAGAGTTCCATGAGGCCAGAGAGCTATTGCAGGGACACTCGGGCCGGGGAGCAGAAAGGCTTGGAGGTGATGGATGAATAGCTGGAGGTGAGAATTTCTGATTTCAGAAGTAGTGAGGCTTTTCAGTGACCATAAATTCTTAAAGGATAAATATGGCAATGAATGGCTGAGGCCAGAATTATTGGAGATGAAGGTAAAGGAAGCCAGAGGTCAGAGTGAGGATATAGGTCATTACATTTGTCGAGGCTACTGTTGGGAGGTGCGGTGGAGAAAAAGACGATGAGGCTGGAGCTGGCATCTTTGGTGGGAGAGGAAGCACGTCTGAGAGGCTGGTGGTAGCTGTCAGGGACAAGGAGGGGGTGGCATAGCTGGAAGCGGGAGTGTCAATGATGCAGGGTTTTATAAGAGGATAGGAGTAGTGGGCTGGAAATGACAATGAGGAATAATAAGGACAAACTCCACCTTCTAGCCTGGAGATGCAGAGAATGTGAGATTAAACGGCCTCTGCTTGAGAGGGCTGCAAGGTGGTGGTTCAAGGCCTGGAGGAGGAGGAAACCTTCCCAAAAGAGGAGTGCACTGAGCATGGCGCAAGAGCTCCAGAGTGCTTGCGCAAGAGGAGGGGTGGGGCAGAGCAGATCAGATGAGGCAAGAAGCACATCGGGACTCAGCTGAGGCAGGGAGTAAGCCGGGCTGTCGTGGGAGGGCAGGCGACGTGAGGTCTCGCAGATGGTCAGCCCTGGCTGTACCCCACAAGCTAGGAGCAGCTGCATGTTTCTCACAGTGGCGTGGGTGGGAAGGGGGTCCACCCTCAGCATCTTGTCCCCATGCTACCATGTCACCAGCCCTGTTTGTCCCTCAGGCTTGATGTACCTCATGGGAGGGGGAACCAAAAAGTCACTGCTCCTCCCTTGGTCCAGTGCTGGTGTCAGGGGAAACCAGCGTGGAGAATTGTCTTGGTTAGGGGTGGGAACAGAAGTCTAGCCTGGAAACCTAACATCCTGCTGCTGGTTTAGGTGGGGCTGGCTGGCTCCCATGGCCCTGGGCTAGCCCAGCCGCCCTCTGAGCAGTCTTCCCACCTGAGTCTGAGGGTAAAGACACCATCTTGGCTCTTAGGGAGCCCCCATGTAAGGGAGGAGGTTTGGAGGAGAGGAAGGAGTGAAGCCAGCCACTTGGGAGCCGAGGAAGGCTCTGAGAGAAACGGCCTGCCTGCCATTGTTCTGAAACACAATCGGTAAGAAAGAAAGGAAGAGCCCAGCCCAGCCTCGGCCCGAGCTTCTGCGCGCCGAGGCAGTGTTTCCTTCTGAGTTTCCCCAACTGGGCTCCGCTCAATTACGCTTCCTTAATTATGAAAGCTCGAGGGTGGGGGATCACTAGACACAAGTCATTCGGTTATTTTCTGCGCCTCCTCTCCTGCACGGGCGCGTAACACCACACAGCCACTCCCTCTCCCCCACCCCAGGAACCCAGGACCTCTTTCTCCTCCCTCAGCACATGGGCCATAGAGGAGCTGGGTGGTGCCCAGGGATGGAACATTCCCAGGTGGCAAGAGAAGAGCACTTTCTCCTGAGTCCTCCGTTGCTCAGCTCTCAGTAACTACGCGCCTCCAGTTTCCTGTCTCATGGGGAGACAGGCTGGTTGCCGTACTTGCCCTGCTGCCAGTAAGAGGGCTACGCTCCTGTCCTTGGGGGAGGGTGGGGGATGGCTTTATATTTCTCTATGTCTCCAGCACTCGGGAGCCTGCAGTCTGATGAGAGAGCCATGACTTCCATTCTATAGGAGCTCCTGAGCTGAAGCAAAGATAGGTCTAACCCATACGCAAAATGCTTTGAACACACCCAGCGAGATGGAGTCAGGAGAGAGGGAAAAAAAATGGAAACAAGTTTTCAGGTTAGGGAGAGCAGATCTGGCCCTGGGATATGTCTGCTCACACGCTCAGCAAAGGGTGGGCTGGTCACAGGCAGAATTTTTCTGGGTTTGGATGGAAGTATACATGAGCAGGGAACAAATTCTGTTCTTATACAAAAAATAAGGTTTTCAGCCCACACTAGTGGGTTCCAAGAGAAGATCACAAGATATATTACTTAGGGTATAGACTTGGCTGAAATAACAGGGCCCTAAAATCAGAGTGGCTAAAACAAGAGAGATGTTTCTTTCCTCTGTGTAACAGTCCAGGCATAAACAGTGTGGGGCCAAAATAGTATCGAAGACTCAGTCTTCTTCTAACTCACTTGCTACCGTGTCATCCCTACGGTCCTGTCCTCACCTATAGGATTCAAGATGACTCTCCGTCACATAGGCTTCCAGTCTGCACCAAGTGGGGGAAAGAGGGCCACAGAGGCCGATTCCCTCCGTTTAAGGGCACCACCTGGAAGTTGCACACACTGCTTTTGTTCACATCCCAGTGGCCAGAACTCTCATAGCTATCCTTAGCTGCAAGGGAGCCTGGGAAATGTAGTTTTTATTCCAGTGAACACCTTTTGGTCTATGAAAGAACAGGGAAAATTGTTGGGGGGGAGGGGCAACCAGCAATTCTGCCACCTGAGACCCCAAATGCACATCAAGGAGGTTCTTGTATTTGTCCACCCTGCACCCCATTCCCCCAGCCATGGGGTTGGGCAAGGGACTCAGTCTGGGAAAACTATAGTATCACATCCCTCTGGCCACAGCAATTGCCCAGAACTGGGCACGTGATTCAAGTGGACCCAATCAGAGCTCTTCCTCAGGACTTGTTCTAACCAAACCTGGTGGCAGATGGTGCAATTTCCTTTCTGGCCATGAGATCAGGAGGATGTAACCCTGAACTGACCATGCAGGGGAATGGGGGTGGGAGTGGAGGCAAAGCCCATCTGTGGCAGAAAAGGTGCTGCTAGCCTCAGAGGGGCAGGGGTGACAGACGGAAGACAGTCTGGCTGGTGAGGAGGTGTCCTTCCAGCCCCTCGAGGCCTGCTCTATTCGTGCCCTGATTGAGCCAATAGTCAACCACTCCTTTTCACCAAGCTGATCTAAGTTGAGTTGGGCCATTTGCGATCCAGAGTACTGACTTGGTACTGCAAGTGGCGTTTGCTTCTCCCTGGGGAAATAAGTGGACTGCAGGGAGGGGTGCAGGGCACACAGCTGAGACTGCAAACCTGGAAGAAAAGCACGTGAGCTCCAGTGGAGCTGTCTCTTTCTCCTGCACATTTGCCCTGCGGCACCTCAAAGTTCCCACACAGCACCTCGCAGCGGGCTGCTGGGTCCCTTGCACTGCCCCGGGCGGCCCGTTGCCTGCGAGCCACCCTCCTCTCAGGCTTGCTCCAGCCGGCCCAGCTGTGAGGAGGGGGCCCAGGAGGGGCAGCCCTCACAAAGGACCCATTCTCAGCTGGTGGGGGCTGTTATCAGCCAAACCTACCTCTGAATCACCTGCCTCTGTGGGCAGCCCTGTGGGGGAGGCCGCCTGACTGGCCTCTGGGCCTCCCTTCGCCAGGACCTGTGAGTGGGGGCGGACTCTCAATAAAGGTTCATTGTTTTCTGTCCCCTCAGCTGTCAAGGTTCCATCCAAGGCCTCTGGGAGCCCCAGTCCTCTCCTCTTCACTCAGCCTCCTCTCCCTGGGCCCTGTGCCCCTGGGCGCTGTCCCCACCTCCCCTGTGTCTGAGCACAAGCCCCTGGGGAGCCGGGGGTGGCTGGGAAGGAGGGGATGGCGTGGGGTGTGCTTCCCCCAGTGCAGGCAGGACGAAGGCCCATCTGACACGCGGGCTGGCCCCCCTTCCCCAGGCCTCCTGAGCCCTCCACCTACCGCAGACAGCAACCAAGCTGTGCCCCCCCGTGGTGTCACCTGGTGGCCAGCCTTGGAACTCTGGGAGGTGGGGTCACATATGTACCATAATCTCTCTTTTCTCTTTCTCACTCTCTTTTTTTCAATTGTGACCAGTTTTGGTTCAGCTCATTCTTCCTCAGGCCATCTTTAAAACCCAAATTACAAATCCTTGAACCTACTTCCTTCACTCCTGTTCTTCCAACTCCATCCCTGTTACCGCAGGAGGTCCTTCCCCCACGGTTTGTCCTGTCTACCCAACTGATGTGGCCACTGAGACGGAGCCGGTCCCGCCATGTGTCAAGAAAAAGACGGCACTCTGGGCGCTGCCTGGCGCCAGGCACTGAGCATGTTGTGTCATGTAATCACCTGCCTAGAAAGACCACCATCTCCATTCCACCTGGTGAGCTGAGGCTGAGGGCAGTCGGGCCAGCTGCCCAACAGGTGCAGGGACAGCAAGTCAACCCCACGGTGAGCTGAGAACTGAATTCAGCGTCATCCGAGAAAGTGGAAAGAAAAGGCCATTGAGAGCAGGAGGGTAGGACCTGGGAGGGGACATAGGAGGTGGAGCTTTGAACAGGGAGCTAGAAGCCCAGTCGGATGCCCGGTGGGTGGCAGGGAGGGAGGCCGTGTGCCCAGCAGAGCTGCGAGTCCACCCGTGTGGGTGAGGGGGAGCCAGCCCCGCAGGGTGGGAGGGCGAAGAAGGCTTATTCTGGACAGGGGGGCCTCTCCCCTTCGCTCCTCATCTCCCTTCCCTCCAAACCCCAGTGCAGCGGGCTCAGCTCCAGGGCCAGGGAGGGCCCGACCGCCCGTTCCTGGCTTCACCAGCAGAGGGCCCCAGAGCAAAGCGCAGGAGGGCTTGGGGTGGGGGAGGGGACCGAAGGCTGCGTGCCCACATCCATGGTGGTCTTTAGCCGTGCATAGGTGTGTCTGGATTCGCGTGCATCTGTGTGGGTGTATGCAGCATGGGAAGTGGGTGCGTTTGCATAGGTGGGCATGTAGATGTCTGTGGGTGCATGTGCGTGTTTGTAAGTGTGCTGTCTGTGCATGTGCCTTTGCCCATTTCCTCTTTGCACACGTCTGTACTGTTTGAGGCCTTGTGTATATTCGCGTACATGTGGTGCCTGTGTGATTTGTGCATAGTTACGCTTGGGCTTGCACGGAGAGAAGAGAAAAATAAACGACCTGGGCACGGGGACAGGTTGGTGGGTAGGGAGAAGTGCTTTGAAATCTCAATATTCTCAGAGAGAGGGATGAGGGGCCCCCTGAACTGTCCCATGTCCACAAACACTGACCCAGCCTGGCCACCTCCTGCCCCTCACTCAGCACAGCTCCTGAGTTTGTTTGTTAAAACTCCATTTACTGCAGATCTTGCTGACGTCCTGTTCCCGGGAAGCGAGGTCTTCTGGAGCTCTATGTGTGTGTCTCTCTGTTCTGATTGATTCTCTTACTTGCAGCTCCTAAACATTGTTCTTGTTGAGAGGTGTGGAGCACAGCCCGAGAACATGGGGTGGAGGAGGCTAGAGAGCTGCAGTGGAGGGACAACATGCCTACGCCTGGTTCATCACAGCCAAAGAAAAGCAGTGGCCGTGGGGGAAAGGCCCTGGACGGGGCCCAGCTCGGCCCCCGACTGGAGCCTTGGGTGGTGGGTGGCAGCAACCCCCAGTGTCCTTCCTATGGTCTGCACTGGTGCTCAGCCAGGGCGTGGGGGCAGGCCGGACGGCAGGCTCCCTCACGCAGTGTCATGCTGAAAATGCTCATCGCAGGAAACGAGGCAGAGTCTGCAGCCCGCCACGCAATGGGAAGGTGTGTTTGTTTCCTGTGGCTTCTTTAACATGTCAGCACAAACTCAGTGCTTTAAAATAACACACATTTATTACTATATAGCTCTGGAGCCCAGAAGTCCAAAATCAGCATCTCTGGGCTAAAAACAAGGTATTGGCAGAGCTGTGTTCCTTCTGGAGGCTCTCGGGAGAATCCATTTCCTTGCCTTTTCCTGCTTCTAGAGGCTGCCTGCATTCCTTGGCTTGTGGTCCCTCCCTCCACCTTCAAAGTCAGCTGCAGGGAGCATCTTCAAATCTCTCTTTGGTCTCATCCCACATGCCTTTCCTACCACCTTGGCCCTTCTTGCCTCCCTCTTATAAGGACTCTTATGACACTGGGCCCTCCCAGGTAACCCAGAATAATCTCCCACCTCGAGATCGTTAACATAAGCACATCTGCTAAACCCCTTTGCCTGTAAAGTAACATATTCACAGGCTCTGGGGATTAGGATGTGGTAGGATGTAGACATCTTGGAGGTGCCCCCTTTCTGTGTAACAAAGAGGGTAATCACAGGCTGGCAGGAGAGGGTGATATTCTCAATCCTCCCACGGTTTCACTGAGGCACCCAGTGGAGACCCTGGTCCTGCTGAGGTGCCCTCTGTCCTGGCAGGCCTGTCTGGAGAATTGAACAGTTTCAGTCCCCAGGAACCAGGGCTCGCTGGCTGGATAAAGGGCCTTCCCCTCTTCCCACCTCCCAGCAGCCCCTAGCCAGGCACCGGCTCTCATACCAAGTTCAGATTGGCCCAGGACCCCGAGCCTCCCTCCCGGCCTGCTCCGTATCCAGGCCGGGGCAGGCCTCAGGCCTATGTCCGCTCTCCCAGGACACTTCTCTCCAGCTCTCCCTCTGTCTCCTTGGCCCTCTAGATTCCTGTCCTGTCAGGGCCCCCACTCCCAGCCCCGGGGCGGTCTGCCGCCTCCTGACTGCAGGCTCCAGCCTGCCCGCTCTGGCACCGTCAGCCCTGTCCACACGCGAGGGAACCGCACGCACGGGTGGCCTCTCCTGCTCCCCGCAGCACCCAGAGTGAGGAGGACACGCACGCCGGCCCGGGCCAGTGCTGGGGGTCCAAGGGGACTCCTGGCCTCCCCGATGCTTTCCAAGATTACACTCCCCGTTCGCATCAGCCCCACATCTGGGATTAGGCTGGAAATTCCAACTGCTCCCCACTGCTAAGAAACATGTCGGATCTTCCCAGAGATTTTGTGGACGTGGGAAGTGCTGCGGGGTGGGAGTGGGAGCGCCCCTAGAGCTTTGGGGAAATCCAGATGTCACAATGTGTCCACAGTGCTCTGGCTGCAGTTGTATCCCCGCCCCCTGCAGCCCAGAAAGACGCCCGGAGCCAGCAGCGCGGTTTGTCTCGCACTGGAACCCGCAAGTCTGTCTGTGTGTGCGCGTGCGAACTCTTTTTTGATAGACACTGAGTTATATTTTCCTGGAGAGAAAAATGTTGACATGCCTTAGGAGGATCGTCTGCCAGGAAAATCCCCCGATGCGTGAAGAAGAGTTCCTCCGTTCTCTCTGGCGCACGCACGTCCCCCAGGCCCGGGCGCGGGGCCTCCTCGGGCCTCGCCTCCGCCCTGGCCTGAGACTCCACAGAGCTGGGGCCCCAGGGTCCCAGAGCAGGCTCGGCCCTGGCGAGTTCTGCCTCTCTGGGCAAGTGCCTTCATTTCCTGTGGCTGCTGCAACAAATCACCACTGACTGAGGGGCTTAAACAACACAAATTTATCCTCATACGGTCCAGGAAGCTCCAGGGGAGAATCCATTTCCTTGCCTTTCCCAGCTTCTAGTGGCCACCTGTGTTCCCTGGCTTGTGGCCCCTCCTCCATCTTCAAGGGCCTCACCGTGACACCTGCCTCCTTCCTCACCCACCTCCTTCACTGGTGCTGACTCCTCCCGCCTCCCTCGTTTGAGGCTGCGATTAGATGGGGCCGCCTGGGTAATCCCCGCTCAAGATCCTTAACTTGATCACATCTGCAAAGTCCCTTTTCCATAGTAAGATGTGAAACATGCTCCCAGGTTCTGGGGGCTAGGGTGTGAACATAGTTGGAGGCCGCTGTTCAGCCTCCCACAGCAAGTGTCCCTCCCTGGGCCTCAGCTTGTTCCCAGCAGCTTCAGAGGGGCAGCATCCCTGGGCAATTCCAGCTCTGCCACTAAGGCACGGGGGTCTCTTGCCTCACTGGACCTCTGGTCAAGCGGGCGCAGCCCCTCCCATCTCTGCGCAGTGCTGAGTCTCTGGGGCTCATCGGAAGGGACAGTCTGAGGCCCCAATCTGGGCCCTCCCCTCCAGTATCTGCCTCAGGAGCATCTTTAACCTGTGAAGAGTTCACACCAGCCCCAGCTTAGCTGAGGAGCTGAATTGTAACTTTCTCTGGGGCAGAGTCCTCAACTGCCCATCTGTGATGTGGGGAGAAGAATCCTGGACCCTACTCAGGGATGTTGGGTAGGCGGCTAAGATGTCTGAATGGGAGAGGCAGGGCTATGGGACCCACTCCTGACAGCAGTCCAAGTGGGCTGAGCCTCCCCCCAGGGCTTCCCAAGCAGTGTGCTGGCCACTGGCCCCTAGAGTTCCCAAGAGCCCCTTGGAGGCCATGTGAGGCTGCTTACGGTGTCAGGAGGCCTCCTGGGGCAGGTGGTGCTGCACTTCGTGCCCAGAAACACTGAAATGCCGAGTACGCCTGCACATAGCATGTGGGGAGACACAGCTATGGTTTGACTCATGCTGTTCCCACTGCTTGATATTTTTCCTCTCTGCTCTCCTGGATTGCTCCGACTCGGGCACGGCTTCCTCCAGGAAGTCTTCCCTGAAGCCTGGGGAGGCTAAACACCCTCTTCGATGCACCCACAGAGACGCAGGTGTGGAAGACAAGAGGAAGCCACTGCCTTGGAGGGGCTTGGAGCAGGAGAGGGGCAGAGTCTGGGGAGATGGTGCTGGGCTCTGCTGAACCTGCTGTCCTCAAGGACCCCCAGCCCCCTCACCTCTCCAGCAACAGGAGGACCCAGGGACAAGAGTGAAGACTTGACCATCTTGAACAACCATTTATTGTTGCAGGGGGCGGAGCAGTTTGCCCTCTCTTATCTCTCAGGTAGATGTTGCTCCCAAGCTACTGGGGCCCAGTGAGGTCCCAGTGGGCCTTCCCTGCCTGCCAGACCTAAGGTCAGGACAGAGCCAGAACCAGCCACCTGCAGCTGGAATCCTTGCTTTCTCTTATCAGGTCCTCCCACAAGGGCTCTGGGTCTTACCAGGACCCCCATTAGGGGCTCCTTCTGTGTTTCCTCCACCCACTGTCCCCCAAAATGACCTTTCTCAGCCAGAGCCTGGACCACAAATCCTGAAGTCCTGCCCCCAGTGATAATGGCTGTTCAAGGGTTTCACATGGCGCTGGGGAGAAAGCCGAGGTTCTTACTACAGGACCCTGGTGGTCTGACCCCGGCCTCCCCTCCAATGTTGATGGCCTCTCCCCTCCTGCCTGCTCACTCTGCGGCAGCCACACTGCCCTCAGCTGGCCCTCGAGTGTCCCCCTTGCCCACCTCGGGGCCTTTGCACTGCTGCTCCCTCTGCCTGGAGCACTCGCCCCACTCCAGTTTCCATTGCTTCTTATTCGTCCTTCAGGCCTCAGATTATATGTTCCTGATGAAGAGAGGCCTCCATTGATCCCTCAGTCTAAATTAGACTCTAACCACACTCTTGAACCACCCTGTTATTTTTCTTCCTAGCACTCACCTCCATTGTAATTAATTAATGTATTAATTGTGTTTTCTGTCCCCTGCTAGGCTATAAGCTCCATGGGAGTAGGGCCCTTTCTGAATCCCAAGTATTTTAGCCCAGTGCCTGGGGCTATCAATAGGTGCCTAATACATGACTGCTGATTATCAATGAATGGTTGTCTCACTGAGCACCTACTATGTGCTAGAAACTGCTGGGTGCACAGAGGCAAGAAGCCACAGCCCATCAGTCTCGTAGGGCAGACAGGTGTGTCAGCAAGGGCCACATGCTACAATGCAGGTGCCAGGGCAGTTAGGTGATCAGAGTCTGCTTTTTACATATGTGATGAACCCCAGAAGATTACCCAGTCTGGTCCCCTCTTTGCACAGAAAGGACACTGAGGTTCTGTTCAGAACTCTGGGTGGTGGTGCTGGGACCAGAAGGCCCTCTCTTGGTTCCAGTCCCATGCCCTTTCCAGGAACCACCCTGCCCTAATGGCCATGTCCTGACCACCTCTGTGTCCCCAGGCATGAGGGGAGTGAGCAGGGGGCCGATGAAGCCCCGAGACAGAGGGCCCACCAGAGAAGAGTGTCCAGAAGGCAGATTGTGCTGGTGCCATGACCAGGTCATGTCCTGGCCTGACTCTCAGGGCGGGGCCAGGGTTTCACATTGTCCATGGCGGAGGGGTTAAGAGAAAGATCTGGGCCTGAGTTCTGGCTCTGCCTCTTACTAGCTGAGTGTGTGGCCATCTCGAGCGCCCATGCTTGGTGACTGTGAGTGTTACTCTTCCTCATCCCAGCCCTCACCATCCCATCTTCCCGCTCTCATCCTGGGGGCTCAGCCTTCTGGAGTCAGGGAGGCATCTGATTAACCACATTCACACCGACTCCAGCCTGAGCCTACCCAGAGAGATTCTGATTGATTAGGCCTGGGATGGGTTCTAAAACTCTTTATTTTGATTAATCTTTATTTTTTTAATAAACATCCTGAGTGAGTCTGATGTTTAGCCAGGCTTAGGAGCCACTGGAATAAGTGATAATGGGATTTTTAAAAATAAAAGCCAGCTTGTGCTGTTGAAAATGGAGGTGCAGTTTAAAGGTACCTTCCCACGGTGCCCGGAACCAACCACAGCAAGTGAGGCCCTCTGGGTCCCCACGGGGAGGGCGGCATTCCTCCAGAGCAGCTCTCATGGAAGGGGGGTAGCACCAGCTGTGTCCCCTCCTGCAGCTGTTTCAGTGCCATGGCCCAGTGGAAATCACTGTGAAATTCATTCTCCACATCTCCCAAAGCTGGGCCAGGTGGAAACTGGCTGGAGGAGCTGATCCCACCAGACAAGGGGCCTCTTCGAGCCAAGGAAATATACCCACCCACCTCTACGCAGCGCGAGGCTCCCCCAAATCCTGCCTTCCTGGGTGACAACTGCCTTTTGTCCCAAATCAGTTCATCCCCCACGACTGGGAGACGTCTCGGTTAGGCATCAGGAAGAGCTCTTGCACTTCTGCACGCTCGCTCGGGGCTGTTGGCTTTGAGGGGGGGTCTGGGCTGGATTTCACCCCAGACCAGGGACACCCCGAGGCCCTGCACAGAGCTGCTTCGGGGAAAATGCAGTGGAGGAGGAAGTGAAGTGTGGATGGGACAAGTGTGGCCTCTGCAGACTTCACTGCTCCCTGCGGACGACAGGGGGTGAGACTTTGCCTGCCTCAGGTAATTCGGCCTTTTTATTAGCTGCAGGGAGGTGCGGGAGCAGGGCTTTGGCGGCGGAGCGAAAGGCACAGAATGAGAGCACTGTCCTTCGCCAAGGACACAGGACTGTTGACGTGGGAGAGATGGGCGCAGCCTCTGGACCTGTTCCACGGTGAGGAGGAAATGGTTTTCACTGAAAAACAAAGTTGAAAAACAGTTTACTGGAGGGAAGAGAAAGAGGAAAGGGAAAAAAAACACACACAGACACCACCTCAAACTGTCCGATCATCAAAATCACCTGGGCAGCTTGTTAAAAATACAGATTCCAAAACTTGTTCCAAGTCAATAAAATATTATTCTTGGTAGCTCTGGGTTTCTTTTCCTTGTGGTTTAAAAATGTGGATCCCGATTCCCAGCTTGGAAGACCCTCGGGTGAGTAGGTGTCAGGGCTGAGGGGAAGCGACACCTTATGGAATCAACAGGACACAGTGTGTTTCTGGTTTTCTAATTGGGTTTGGGGGAGGAGGGAGGGAAGGAGACACAGGAAAAAAATCCTAAAAGCCACTTCCCTCCGGTCAGGAGGGCTCTTCCTCCAGACAAATCCTGATCTGTTCTCCTTTCCCATTTGAGTTCCCCAGGTGAGTCTTGTCCTCCCACCCCGTCCCTGTCCTCTCCCCTCCCGCCATCCACCCCTGGCCACCCCATGTTCATGTCTTAATCCCCAGGTACCTTGCACAGGACTTTCATCCGTGACTAAATTAGCGCGGCCCATCCAGGTGGGCCTAATGTAATCACGGGGTCCTTACAGGAGGGTGCAGGAGCCAGGATTGGAGGAGGAGGTGATGAGATGAAGGAAGCCGGGATCGGAGTGATGCTCGTTGAAAACGGAGGAAGGGGCCACAAGCCAAGGAACACAGGCGGCCACTAGAAGCTGAAAAAGACAAGGAAATGGATTCTCTCCCTGGAACCTCCAGAAAGAACCAGCCCCGCTGACACCTTGACCGCAGCTCAGTGACACTGACTTTGGACTTCTGGCCTCCTGAACTGTAAGAGAATAAATTTGTGTTGTTTTAAGCCTCTGCGCTGGTGGTGATTTGTTACAGCAGCCACGGGAAATGGATATACACCCCCAACCTCTACCCTGCCCACTCCACCAACCCCGCCCTTGCCAGGGTCCCCAGGGACCAAATTCTTGCCACCCATGGGCCATTGTCAGTGCCTCTCTCTTGACCTCTTGTCAATATTTGATATTTCCCTGTCGTTCTTTCTTAAATCTGTGATAGCCCACTCCACTGGCGTTCCTCATGCCTCGACATTCTTCCTCAGCCCCCTTCCAGAACTTTCCAACCCCACCTCCAACATGGCCATGCCACCCAGGCTTCTCTTCTGAACCCTCTTCTCTTCTCACTCTCCACTTTCTCTACTTCCTGGTGATAATCCCACATCAAGGCCATGTGCTCCACTCCCTAATATCCAACTGCTGGGAGGATCCCCCTTGCTCTCCCCTGCAAACAAGCATTGCTACCTAAAGTGCATTCCCCACCTCCTTCCCTGTTTAAATAAGTTCACCTGTTCATCCCTCAATGCCCCACTCAAACATCACCTCCTTCAGGAAGTCTTCCCTGTCTGCCATGCCATTTGCTCATCACCTGTGCCCATCTGTTGGCCCCATGGAATTGTGCACTCCTTAGAAGCAGAGCTCTGGCTTAGTCAGCTTTGGACCCTGAGCACCCAGCACATGGGCTCCAGCTCTAGAACATGCCCCCTCCTCACAGCCTTAACATAAACACCTGACCAGGGTGTTAGCATTGTGATGGCTGCCCTCTGCCATTCTCTTGCCTTCTGGCCTACACTAGGCTGTCACAGTGGAGTTCCCTCTCCTTAAAGATTCATGAAAACAGATATCAAGTGTCTGTTCCAGCCATACTGGCCTCCTGACTTCTGCTCAATCTTGCTTCTGCCCCAGGACCTTTGCACTTGCTGTGCTCCCTGCCTCAGTGAGCTTTCTGCAGCAAGGAGGGGGAGAGGAAAGATTCACTCATTCACTTTATTCAGGCCTTTGCTCAAATATCAACTTAGAGTGACCTTCCTTGATTATCCCATCTAAAAGTTACCCACCCCTCCATGCCACTTTCTGTCCACTTTACCTTGCTCTGATTCTCACAGCTCCTAACACCATCAGACATGGTTTGGGGGTTTCTCATCTGTTTCTCCCACTAGAATGTTAAGTTTATTGAGAGCAGGAGCTCTGCCTCTTTTTTGAGTCCCTGCTGTTCCGTCAGTGCCTGGTGCACAGCAAGTGCTCAATACATATTTGTTGGCGATGAATCTGGCACGAGCCCTGTCTCCTCACAGGGCCTCTGCTCAGGCTGCGCTGGGCCCTCTGGGTTGGCAGTGCTCGGTGGCCTGCAAGTCCTGGGCCCTGTCCTGTCTCTCGCACCTGCTGGCCTTGGACAAGACTCTTTACCTCTCTGGGCCCTGATTCCCTGTCAAGAGGGAGATGATGGTCCCTGCCCTGAACACTCCCAGGGAGGCTGTGATGATGGGCTGAAACCCTCCACAGAGCAGCTTCAGAGCCCCCCAGGGGGTCTCCCAGGTAGGCACTGACCACCAAGCCCAGGACAGCCACGGCCCCACCTGAGCCCCCCTGCTTGGCTCCCCAGGGATCCTCAGGGCTCCGGGTGCTTCTGAGAACCTGAGGGAAGCGGCTGTGCAGTTGCAGGAGGAGCCAGTTCCACGTAGGGAGCACCAGAGACGCTGCCCACCCCCAGCACAGTCACACAGGGTGGGTGGAGGGAGTGCACCTTGAATCTCCGGAACCTTCCGTAGGTCTCACGATATGCAACAAATGCGGTAAAGCACTGCAGTGGGGGTTCCCGTAAGTATGTATGGTTTAAATTGCAGTAGTCCCCCCTTATCCACAATTTCGATTTCCACAGTTTCAGTTACCTGTGGGCAATTGTGATCTGAAAATATTCAATGGAAAATTCCAGAAATAAACAATTCGTAAGTTTTAAATTAAGCCCTGTGCTGAGTAGCGAGATAAACTCTAGCTCCATCCTGCTCCATCCCACCTGGCACGTGAATCATCCCTCTGTCCGGCGTATCCTCGCTGTAGATGCCACCTGCCCACCCGTGAGTCACGTAGGAGCCGTCTGGGTTATTAGGGCGACTGTCGCGTTACCTCAGTGTTTGTGTCCAGGTAGCCCTTATTTTACTGTGTAATGGCCCCAAAGCGCAAGAGTAGTGATGCTGACAATTTGGATATGTCAAAGAGAAGCTGCAAAGTGCTTCCTTTAAGTGAAAAGGTGAAAGTTCTTGAATTAATAAGGAAATTTTAAAAATCATATGTGGCGGTAGCTAAGATCTATAGTACAATATAAGATATTGTGAGAGACAGAGACCACATTCACCTAACTTTTATTACAGTATATTATAATTGTTCTATTTTATTGTTAGTTATTCTCTTACTATGCCTGATTTATAAATTAAACTTTATCATAAGTATGTGTGTATAGGAAAAAACATAGCATATATAGGGTTCGATACTATCTTCAATTTCAGGCATCCACTGGGGGTCTTGGAACGTGTCCTTCGAGGATAATGAGGGACTCCTGTAATACAATTTAACAATTATACATCCATCCCAGACCCCAAGAACTCTGCAGGGATTTGCCTCCTTTTACTTGGTAATTTCATTCCTAGGACTTTATCTTAAAGAAATAATGACAGAGGTGTACAAAGATGTATGTGTAAGGATGTTTATTAACTTTTTTAATAGCAAACAATTTGGAAACAGTCTACATGTCTAACACTAGGAGATTGGTTTAATGATTAGTGTGCCATACAATGGGATACTAGGCAGCCATTTAAAATTGTATTTTCAAAGAATATTTTAATGACCAGGAAAATTCTTCTAACTTATATGGAAAAAATCAGAATTTTATATATAAGTATGTGTGTATATGCACACAATATTATTTAAATGTGTGTGTGTATCCCAACAGTGGTTATTTACATTTAGTGTGCTGATTATGGGGTATTTTATTTTATTCTTTACACTTTTCCAATGAGCCTACATTTGTGTTACAATTGTTAAGTGCTGTTAGTTTTTTAAATGAGGATATAATTTATCGATTACCCGTCAGGTCTTCACTGGGGCAGAACGTGGATGGAGCGGCGTGAAGAAAAGCTTGGGGACATTAAGCCAATGCATCTGCTCTTGAAGTCTGGGAGCTTCTTGGGTCCCGAGAGCCCCCTTATGTGAGTCCTGTGAATTGAGTGTCCTAGCTTTGGGGTGCACTGGGATATTTATCAGGGGCCTGGACCAAGGGCTAGAGCACTCTCCGGGTCTCATGGTGGGTCCCACCTGAAAGGGGAGGCCATTCTCAAGATCAGGTACCTGAAGAAGAAATGGGTCTTTCCAAGTGGAAAGTGGACCTGGGAAGAAGATGCTAGAGGTTGTGATGAGACGGAGGACTCGACGGGGTCTCTGTCCCCTCATGGATGCCTACGTAGGATAGGACAGCAGCTGGGAGCCTTTGGAGGCAGCTTGGCTAAGGTAGGACCAGCCACCCCTGCCTAAGGAGTCTGGCTGGTTTTTCTAGGCACTGTGTTCATGATCCTGTCGCCTTCTCTTTGGGTTTATTAATGCCATTGGTACGATCCTCCCAGGTTTCTTAGCTGTGCTCTGCTAAGAGAAGCCAAAGTCTGGTTTCTAGCTATGTTTGGTCCAGAGAATGGAAAAGGCAGTGGAACCCCTGTGGCCAGCCAAGGAGAGGCCATCGAAATGAAGAAAAGTGCCCCGAAGGGGAGGGTGACCAGACGGAGACCGAGTTAGGGCTATATGACCCAGCTGTCCCTCCCACCTGGGAATTCTCCTTCCTGAGCTAGATCTTGGAGGTGCTGGTTTATAAAACAACAGCTTTTATTATTTTTGTCTTTTTTGTATAAATTAGTGCATGATTATTCTAGAAAAAAATTAAAAATTCAGATAAGCAAAACCAAAATAAAAGCAACGAAAAAGTAGGAATCTAAAATTACCCCTTATTTCACAACTCATCAATGTTTTGTTGTGTATCCTTCTGATGTTTTTAATAAATCACTGTTTTTTAAATCATATAATTTTATGTACTTACTGGCTTTTTATTTTCCTGCTCACTATGATATAAACTTATTTCTATGTCATTAAATATTCTTCTACAACACCATGTTTTAAAGGCTGCATTGCGTTTTATTTTCCAGATGTTTGATAATCTATTTAACCAATCCCCTCGTTTCCAGTTTTCCAGGTTTATTAGCAACACAGTGAAGAACAACCTTGTAGCTAAATCTTTGCATGACCTATATATATTCCCTTAGAACAGGTCCCTGAAAGAGACCCCCTGAATTAAAGGATCCCAGGTTGTGTTTCCATCCCTGAGCAGGCCCTGGGGAAGGCTGGGTTATTCCGGAGGGCTTGGCGCTGAGCCCTGCACACCAAGCTGCAGGGCCGAGCCCCAAGTCTGCACGTCCACGCACCCCAAACCATCCTGCCTCTCCCCTCCCCACCCTGCCCTCAGGCTTTGTACTCACTCAGGAGAATGAATTACACCTCCCAGCTGCGCATGAGGCCATTTGTCTTGTGCTCTGGAATCCTGATTAGATAAAATCTGGACAGGACACGTTTATTTATTTAGCGTATTTCTGGGCGGGCAAGTCCTAGTCCCTGGGGATCACCTTCTCCAGGTTGGGGTTAAGAGTTTAGAGGCAGGAGGAGCAGGTCACATGATGCAGAGCACCCAGCTCAAGACCCTCGTTGGCCAGGGGCACCCCACTCTCCTCACCTCAGGCCCACCCCAACCCCAGTTCCAGCCTCCCAAATCCTGACTCCCGATGTCGGGTGCAGGAAGCTTTAGGCATTGGTTTCTTGTCATACGACAGAGGCTGGCAGAAAGGACTCTGCTCCCCAGAGAAGGATTTGGGTGCCCAGTGATGTGCCCAAATCTCACCTCTGGTGAGAGGTGGGCTCTCTCTGATCCCCATCAGAGGCTCTGGGTACCTCTGCAAGGCCCCTGTTCGGGCCTCTGGTTACCCGAGCTCATACAGCCCTCCCCTTCCCTGAGACTTCAGCCCTTATTTTAGGCTCAAACTCTGCCAATGCCCCTTGAGATCCCTCAAGGATCCAGGGTTCTCTTGTCTTCAGACACCCAGGACACACGTCCTAACCCCGCCTGCCACCTGTCCTGTGCGTCCCCCCTTGATTCCCCTCAAGCACGGACAGAGCGCAGAGAGTGTGTCCGACCCGTGGGCCAGGCCTCCCCGACTCCCGTCAGCTCCCCAGGGAGTTTCGTCAACAGGCAGGTCCCAGGGCCTCTCGCCCAGAGGCACAGACTCCGTTGGTCTGCAGAGATGCCTGGGAACCTGTGTTTTCCCAAAGGGTGGTCCTCCTCCCCTTCCCACAGACCTATCTTCTTGTCCCTCGTCTTGACTCATGTGGGGGACAAGGCATTTGACCCCTCGGGACAAGCTGGCCCAAGGCAGGTGAGGCCATGAGAAACAGCCCAGGGCCGAGGCGGCTTGCTCAGGTAACCTAAGTTCAGGAGGTTTGGCAGCCAAACTGGCCTCCCCTGGCAGGGGGACTTGGCCAGGGGCAACCCGAGCAGTCGCACAAAGCCATCCTCACAGCCTCTCTGGCCGGTCCCCGGGCGCTTGCTTGCCGGGATGCACAGGCACGCCTTGGGCCAGGCAGGGCCTGCAGGGGTTTGTGGCCGGCGGAATCAAAGAGCCGCCCTCAGCTCCAGAGAACACTTCCTCTAGAAAGCTCTGAGGAGAAAGGGCCTCTGTGGGCCAGAGGTGGGTCTGTGCAGACAGAGGCCCACACACCAACTCCTGTTCTGACACCACCCCCTGCCCGGCCCCAGGTCTCCTGCCAGCGCAGGGGACTCAGGTAGGCCAAACTCTTTCACGCTGCTGCCCTGTTCCTGCACCACAGGCAGGAAGGTGGGCCTCCCTCTTCCTCCGCCAGGGCCTCCTGGGACCCAAGGACTGGGCTGGTGGTACAGTGAGCCCTAGGTCCCTGCAGGCAGTGACCTCTCAGATGCCCTGCTCGGTTCCAGGTGTGCCCGCCTTCTGGACTTTTGACAATAAAAGCAATTTATTAAATGTACAACAAAATTCATTCCCTGCCTCAGTCAATGGCAACTCCACCCCTTCATTGCTCGGGCCAAAACCCTGGAGAGCTGTCCTTGAGTGGGGTCTCTCAGACCCCACCTCCAATCCATCAGGGAATCCTGTCAGCTGGAGGCTGACTTTTTCCAGAGCGCAGCCACCTCTCAGCACTTCTGCTCTGTCACCCGGATTATTGCCATAGCCCCTGCCTGTGCCCCTGCTCCGTGGGGCTGCCAGTGGGGAGAACACCTGCTCCAGAAGGTTCTGGTGGAGCTGGGCGGTGACGAAGGGAAGAACTAGTCCAGGGTCAAGCTACGCCAGTGACCCCACGTGTGCTCAGGACCCTCCTGTCCAGATTTGATTTCATCTTGGCTGCTCTTATCGCGACAAGCAGTTCATCAGTCATGACATAATAAGACTCCTTTTGTACACCTTCACTTGGGATCACAAATCCCAAAATCCTTTTTCAGATCTCATGTCCTCCTTTGCGGTTTACGAAATCTACCACCCTGATGGGGACTCCTCCCTGGCATGGGGACTTTGAGCTGTGATTCAGGGCAAGTCACTCAGCACTCTGGAGGCCCTGGCAAAGGTGTGGAGCCCAGGGCCAGAGGAGCCCGGGTGCCACAACGCCCGGCCTGGAATCTGCTACGGGATGATTCTGCAACAAATGTGGTGATGCAACAGACGTTCGTGAATGACATGGGAAAGCAGGGCCCGTCACCTGTGGGGACACTCCGCCATGTTCTGTCAGCAGGAGAGGGATCCTCCGAGGAGCTTGTGTCAGGACCCAACTTTCTGTGGGATCCCAGGCCCAGTGCTGGGTGGTGTGGGCAGAAACAGGTTTTCCTCGGAACCTGTAGTGTGTGTTTGGGTGCATGTGTGTGTGAGTGAGCGTGTAATTACACACCCTGCCCTGCCTCCCCCTCCCCCGAGGAGGTGACAGTCCCCGGGCTCAGCCCATCTCCATTCAGGGCCAGGTCCCACGGAGGCGCTCTGAGGGCAGCTCTGCCACCTTTCTTTTGTGTCACCTTGATTTCCAGACCACCCATTGGACTGGACTCCCAGTCTATGTCTGAGTGTCCCCAGATCAGCCAGGCCATCTTGTCCAAGTGAGGACTGGAAGTTTAGAGAAGAGAAGGCACCAAGCCTGTGCCACCCAGCAGGTCCACGCAGAAAGGGGATCCGAACCCAGATGTGCTTTTCAGCCCAGGCCAGGCCTGCCGAGAAAGGGTGGGGGCCAGGGAAGGAAGGGGGAGCAGGTGGCCACCCAGGCTGGGGTGCTGCAGCCAGCAGTTCTTTTTACTCCCAAGTTAGCGCTGAGGCCAGCCCGAGCCCACTCCCTGCCAGCCTGCCCCTCTGTCTTTGTGGCCCCTAGTGTCTACCAGAGGCTGCTCCCCTTCTGCCATCTCATGTCTATGCCCCTGCAGGTCCCTCCCTCTCCTGGCTACTTCTATGCAGGCTCCAGGCAAGGGGAAAGACTAACGGGCAGAGGGGGTCTGTGCAGGGCTTGGCCAGACTCTCTTCCAGCCAGTCCGCCTGCCCTCCCTCTGCAGTCTGCCTAGAGACCAGGGAGCCCTCCGCCCCGCCCCCACCCCGCACCCCACTGCCATGGGCTCTGACTCAGCCCATAAATTACCTAGGAATGGTCGCTGACTCAGCCAGGAAGCCCAGAGCCCCCATCGCCACCCCCAGGCCTCAACCCCACAGCTGGCTCTCATTCCAGAGTGCTTGGCTCCTCCCCTCAGGAAATTCCTGGAAAATATCAGGCTTCTTGGAGAGGAGCTCCAACCACAGCCCCAGCAGGGAACGAAGCCACTGCAGCTTCATCCATCATTCTGCCGCCCTGCCCCTCCTCCCCCAGCCTGTGTGTTTGTACAGCGCTGAACGTGGAGATGTCAGACCCCATAAAGTGACGGGCACATGGCCCTGAGGGGGACGCAGGGGAGGGAGCAGGCAGAAGAGGCTGGTGTGGGGCGGGGCAGTCAGGGCAGGCTGCTGGGAGGTGGAGGACCAGTCTTAGGCCACGAAGGACGATGCAATAGGTAATTGGAGAGAGAAAAGGGTGCTCCAGATCAGGGAATGGCATGAGCAAAGGCAGGGAGGTGAAACACACGGGTACGTGTGCAGGGTGGGGAGGAAATTTAAGAGCAGGCAGTCTAGAAGGGCTGCCGGCAGGAGAGCCAGGGGCCCAGAGGGCCAGCGCTAGGGCGGGCTTGGGCTTTGCAGTGGATCCCCAAAGCACAGGCCTGAGAGACCCAGGCAGACCTGGGGGCATTGGCGGCTTGGTGGGGGGAGGACCCAGGGATAGCTGAGGAGACAGACTTGGGACAAGATGGACCTTGGCCAGCAAGCCCCAAGGAACACTGTCCCCACAACACCCTTGGACCGCCATGGGCTCCGCACCACCACTCCAGTCAGATGGCAGAGGCAGGCTCCAGCCCTCAAGGAGCCAGACTGGGGGGCACGGCCATGCCTCAGGGAGCCCCCAGTCCCAGGGAGAGACAGAACTGCCAGGCCCGTCTAGCCCCCTCTGGCCTTGGTGCCCCTCTGAGCCCCTTCCTCAAAAACCCTACTGGGTTTTGAAGGAAAGCCAAGTTCAGTACCCAGATAAAACACGTCTTTCCTTTTTGGCTGCTTCCCCTTAGACTATACAAACTTTCCAAGGTATGACAATTCCTGCCCGACATCCAACAGGCAGGATGGTGGCTGGGAGATCAGCTGCAGCCAGAGCAGTGGAGTCAGGAGCAGAGAGACAGCCTGAACGAGCTGACCCCAGGGTGGCTGGGGGTGGGACGCCAAGCCAGGGTGCTGCGGGGAGGGTCTGCTGCGTGCCTAGCATGCGCTCGCCCCTCCTGGGAACAGCCGTCCTGCAGTGCTGTGGCAGGGGACAGGGGCAGGTGGGGATACAGACTGAGAGGAAGGTGGGGACACAGGCAGCCAGACAAACAAAAGGAAAAGAGAACGAGGTGGAGAGGAAGAACCACACAGAGCGGAAATTCCTGGAAAGCAAGGTTTCCCCACGATCCTCCGCCCTGAAGCCAGGGCAGCTGCTGAATAAACCGGTGTCCTCAGGAAGGCGCTCCTCACCCAGGCGGGCTAAGTGCTCTTGCAGCACCCGTGTCTGTCAGGGCCCTAAAAACCTTATCTTGACAATCCCTGTTTGCATGTGGGACCCCCGAGGCCCAGAGACAGAGCTGCCTTGGTCACTGTGCGTCCCAGCCCCCGGCAGGGCCCTGCCCTCACTGCCTGTTCAAGGTAAGAGAGAGGGCAAGCCAGGGCCAGAGGGGGCTCGCTCTCCTTTCCCATCCTGCCCTGGGAGCCCAAGGTGGGCAGGGTAGGCCTGTCGGGGCTGGCCTGCCCTCCCCTCTGAGACAGGGCAGGAGGGTCAGCTCTGTGGGCCCCAGCCGGGCGTCCTGCCTCATTGTCACTGGCCCAGCAGCATTTCCAGAAATTCTTCCTGCCAGTAAGAAGAGGAAAGAGAGGCCCGGGCAGCCTCAGGCCAAGTGGGAACCAGGTTTCCTGGAGCTCTCACGGCCCAGCCCGAGCTCAGGGGCCTCCTGCCTGGGCCCAAGGGCTGGCTCAGCCCTGGGACAGAGCTGTGTCAGGGGGGACTGACCAGTGGAACTGGGGCTCACTGTGTCCATGCTGGGCCAGGCCATGTTTGTGTCTGCACAACAGAGACAGGAAGAAAAGGCCTAGAAATTGCTGGGCTTCCCAGAGGACTTATTTAACTCTGGCAACAGGACAGACTACAGCTCACATCCAATCCAGAGTATTTATGGCCTCCCCCCATTTTAGTGCCCAGCTTTCTGCTCGGTCTTCCCCAGCGCTGTTCTGCACAGCACTGGCCTACGGGGATGATCCTTAATACAACAGGTAAGTTTGCAGAACTTAGCACATCAGCTACCGCTTAAAGTCTCCCAGTGCACGATGTAAATAGTAAAGTCTCCGAGAAATCCTGAAGTGATTCCTTTTCCTGGTCCAGTGAAGGGTCTAGGCTGGCACAGGCCTGGGCCCAGATAACAGCTGAACAACCCGGCAGCAGAAGCCCCGGAGCCAGGGCGTGGGAACCACCCGAGGTTACGGGGAGAGGGGCCGGAAAAGGAGAGGAGGAAACGGGGCGGCTGGACAGGCAGACACATCGCCCCCAGCCCTGCCCTGGAAGCCCCGCTCGGAGGTTGGTAGAAATCGGGCTGTTTCTCTTGGATGGTCCCCGCCGGGCCACTCATTCATTCGACAGCTATTTACTGGATACCTACCAGGTACCAGGCCCTGTGCCAGGAACAATCTTTACCCTGGGGACTGTCACTTCCACTCTGCAAAAACATTCATGGCTGTTGCCTCTGGCCTCCCCCTACAGTCCTCTGTGGCAGGAAGGGCTGAAATCCACACTCCCTCTTGACAAATCAGAAGCTGAGGTTCAACAAGGCGCTGTGACTTCTGCAAGGGCACACAGCAGAGTGGCCCTCACCCCCTCTGTCCCCTCAGCCCCTCTGCCGGGAATTAAATCCTCTGGACATCTTGCCTGAAGGTAGTTAAAGAGATCTCTCTCTCTCTCTCTCTCTCTCTCATTTGTGGCCTCCAATGTGCCGGGGGAAGCAACCCTTACTGGGAACAGTTGTTCTGGAAGCTCCAGTTGTCTGTCAGCTAATTCTCACTTTTCTTAGACCTTCCCTTCCCTATCACTGATGAAGTGCTCCAAATCCATCATGGAAATTGCTAGACTTTCCAGTCAAAGGCCATTGGGAACATTTTCCCATCTTTGCTGAAGGAGAGAAAAGGCCTGGAAAGTTTGATGAGCAATTTTTCCTGGAAACTAGAATCTGCAAACTTTTAAATCAGGCTTCAAGAGCTTGCAGCTGGGTTTCTGCTGCACACCAGTTGCTTTCTGCTTGTGCGGATCTCACAGAGTGTGTCAGGCAGCCCCCAGAAATCCCTGATTTCCTCCGGAAAGAGCAAGGCCTGAAGAAGTTTCAGGGCTCTTTGCTCTCGGACGTTACTGGACACTGTTTCAAACGCCGATGTTACTTCACGTCACTGCCGGGCCCTCCTCAAGGCCAGTGCATCACAGAGCAAGGACGCCACGTGCTCACCAGAACACACACGTCATGGCTCACATGCACATACATGACGCACACACGTCCTACACACATTCACACCATAGCTACCTTTCCTATGTTTACTACCAGCATAGGCACACTGCACATACCCCCACCAAACACAGACACACACTTCCTTGCTCTTTCCTCCTACTGCATACCACACACACTAAAGGCACATTCCTATCACATGTATGCTATTAATACATGAACACATGCCTTGTCCATCAACATACACTACACAAACATACTACATTCACACACACATATCAACAGACACAACGAAATACACATTTCACAAACATATTCTTATTTTCTGATTAAAGTTCTCAAGATTTTAGGTTTAGGTTTAAACCCAATTATATAACTCATCAATTTCCCTTGTTCTGTTCTTTTCTTTCTTGATAATACTTACAGATTTTTTTTCTGTTTCAGCAGAAAACAAAACCACCATCAAACTTTCCTTCTTATTAGCTATAAATAAAGGCAGGTGAATACAAGTTTCTCCACATGCCAGAAAAATACATGGACCAAGAACTCTGATTTGGGGGAGTTTCCTCTCCCTCTTCTTCCTTATGGAACTGTGGTTGTGCCTTTGTCTCCATAAGACCAAGTGTTATATGCTTGGAGACACCTGCCTTCCATCTAAATCTGCAGTCCCCGATCCCAGGGCCACGGTCCGGTACCAGTCTGTGGCCTGTTAGGAACCGGCTGTGCATCACTACCTGAGCTCCATGCCCCCCCACCTCCCCCACCACTGTCCGTGGAAAAAGTGTCTTCCATGAAATTTAGGAACTGGGCTGCACAGCAGGAGGTGAGCGGTGGGCAAGCAGAGGGAGCAGGGAGGGAAGCTTCATCAGTATTTACAGCCTCTCCTCATCACTCTAATCATGGCCTGAGCTCTGCCTCCACACCCCCCTACGCCCCCACCCCTGTCTGTGGAAAAACTGTCTTCCATGAAACTGGTCTCTGGTGCCAAAGGTTGGGGACCTCTGATCCAGATGTTTGACCCTAGGGAAACACACATAAGATCTGTTACAAATACTAGGAGAACCACTTCTCATGGAAGGTTGGTCCTCTGCCCACTGTTAGAGCTCAGGATGTCACAAAGGGTGTTACGAAGATGGAAGAAGGGAGGCACGGGTGTCACCAACCCACATTGGCAGGCCACAGCAGACATCACTAATCGATCACAGCATCTGTGCCTCTGAGCCTGGACTCGGCTTCCCCATCCTCCACCCAGCTCTCCAGCCTTACCAGTTAATCAGGGCTGCCAAGTGAGGCGGGAACTATTTGTGATCCCACAGAACCCAACACCCTCATTCTATGGATGAGGAACCTGAGGTCCCGAGAGGGGGAGTGATTTGTGCGAGGTCACACAGCACAATTCAAGCTGCTTAGCCACAACGAGGTGACCCTCGCAGAGCCCCATGCTCACTCTGTGCTCCACAGATGTGGCCTGTGTGAGGGCAAGAAGCTCCCCAGGAGCTGAAGAGGGGCCAGAAGAAGGGTAGGCCAGGCTTAAGTCTCCCGAGATGCACAGAGCCCCCATTTCCCTGGTCTAAGCCCTGGCCATCCCTGCTGTCTTGGATACAGCTGCCCTGGCCCCCAGTCCTTGGGCATCTGGCCGGCAGGATCAAGGCCGGGAATGGGAGTCCATGGATGCCTGCCACAGTGCTCTTCCCTCTGTCCCCTGTCTCGGACCCTGTCTCTCCTCCCCAAAGCCTCCCCAGCCCACCAGGCCTCCCCAAGTGCCTCCCCATGATTGCCACACCTCCCAAACAGATGTTTGTCCATATGCTGGCATGTCCTGCCTCTTACCTGGGCACCAGCTTTGGTCCTACAACTAAACCGGAGGTGCTTTCGGGTCGCCACGCCCTTGCTCATGCTGTGCCTCTGCCGAGACTGCCCTCTCCACTTTCTTCTCTGCTTCTACCCATCCTTTAACACCCATCTCAGGTGTTGCTTTGCATCCCCGCCCACCAAAACCACAAATGTGCCTCACTTTAAACCACCAAAACTGTGTTCCCGAGCTTTCCTCACAACCCTGATGAGGTCCTACTTGATGTAGTCACAAGAGTTCACAGTGTCTGGTTTTTATCCCCTTAGTGCAGTGGGTTTGGGACTTCTAAGAACCACAGTATCCTTCTCCAAGAGGAGCCCCTGCCACTGCCCACCAGGCAACACCAGACCATTCAGGTCTAGTGTGGGAACCTCTACCTGCCTGCACTGAAAGCTCCTTGGCCGGCCCCCAGCTCCCAGCAGATGTAGGTGCTGAAGACATATCTGTTGGTGGAGTTCCCAGCCAACCCCACTCCCCTGGACTGGGCCCGAGGCAGGACCCAAGATGGGCTCCCACTGTGCCTGGCCTCGAGGCACTTCCTCTTGGGGCAACCCTGTCTCTCAAGGCGACAGCTGCTGTAGGCAGCACTGATGGGGGATGCTGGGGGGAGGCTTCTCCCGGGCGGCCCTGTCACAGGGCCAGCTGGACACGGCACCTCCACCTGTGCTGCTGCTTCTAGCCTGGGGTAGGCATTGCGGCTGCCAGGAACATTCCTTCCCTGAGTGGGGGGGATACAGCTGCTGCAAGAGGGGAGGGGGGTGAGGTGGGGGTGCTGAGGAAATGTGAGCCTCAGTATTTGAGTCACATCACACCCAGACAGATGCTTGCACAGACAGACAGATGTGCCATGATGTGTGCTCATCACACACTCATACAGATACCCCCACCCAGGTACATGCCACACAGTGGCACCCCTCACAGCCACCTCTACCAGGAGATTGGGCAAATCCAACACTGGGAGAGGCTGAAATTGTTTCAAACAAATAAAGAAAGATAATACATCAATCCAAGGTAGAACTGTGCCTTCCAGTGGGAGAAACCTCAGATCCTGTTATTTCCATCTCAGCTCAAATGCAAAGACTATAAGGATGGTCTTTATCTTCTCTGGACCTCAGAGCCCAAAGTCCAGAGCTGAGCTCACCAGCAGCCCCATGACACACTCACATGATGGGGAACATTTTAGATGGGGGCCCAAGAACTCTGAGTTCTCCAGGCCCAGCCATGACCAGCTGGACAACCTTGGCCTGGTCCCTTGACTTTTCTGCTTCCTGGCCTCTGCACAAAGAGAAGGTCCAAAGTCCTTTCAGCCTTGAAATTATGTAAAAGGAGAGTGGGGTAGAGTGGGAAGAGGGGGCAGTGGGGTCTGGGAGCTTAGAAAGGAGGATCCTTTGACTATGAAGCCTGGAAATCACTGTTCTCAGGCACATCACAGAAGACCCTTGAAGATCTTCTACAGACAGGACAGGTGAGGGTGGATGTAGGCTGTGGATTGGAGAGAAGTCAGGGCAGCAACCTCTCAGCCCAGGGACAGAGGGGTGGACAGTGTGGCCTAAGAGAACATACGCTCCCTCCGCAATTGCTCTAAGAGGCCACTTCCTGCCCCCACTCCACACAAATCCTGGCTTGGATGAGCCACCACATCAGTTCTTCCAGTGGGCTTGTCCCTGTCTTAGAACCAGACTCCAAAACTTGTTACAATGATTGAATGAGACAATACGTGGAAAGGGCTTAGGTGTGCACCTGGCAAGGTAATATTAGCAATCATCATTGCTATTGTTGTCCTTATACCTGTTATTACATGTCTCTCTTTTGTATTTCTGGGAACTTGTCTATCCCCAACCAAGGCTGAGAATATCCTGATTTTACAAATACATCATGACTAATTAAGTTATTTCTTGCCTACAGAATCTTTGAAATGCATGATTTTTATGACCTCATTATCAGAAAAGATGCCTGCCTTTTGTGTAAGTTAGCTTTTACTACCTAACACCCCCTCCAAAACTAAGTGACTTAAGACAAGCATTTAGTAGCTCATGATTCTGTGGGTTGGCAATTTGAGCTGGGCTTAGCAGGGTGGTTCTTCTGCTGGTCTCACCTGGGCTCACTCATGTAGTTGCAGTCAGCTGGTGGGTCAGCTGGGGGCTCTTTAGTTAGGATGGTCTCACTCGCATGTCTGAGTCTTGGAACTGGCAGTCATTTGGTTATCTGCCAGGGTAATGGCAGTAACTGGGACATGTCTCCAGTAGGCTAGCCTTGGCTTGTTCACATGATGGCAATCATAAGAGCAGCAAAGGAGGGCAAGCCCAGTGTGCAAGCTCTTTCCAGTCTTTGCTTTCTTTGCATTTGCTAATGGCCCATTGGCCAAAACAAGCCAGAGGGATAAGCTCAGTTTCAAGGGGTAGAAAAATAGGCTCCACTTCTTGATGGGAGGAGCTAAAAAGTCACCCGGGAAGGAGCATTCTTGCAGGGATGTGAGGAAGTATTGATGCTATTTTTGCTAACAGCCACCTCCTTTCACACCCTTTTTTGTTCATCTCCACGTGCTTGCCTATAGAATTTCACTGCTAGAGTGTAGGATTTAGAATCATACAGTATGTACTCTTTTGTCCACAATTTGTGTATAATTGTTTTTTGAGGTGTATTCATGTGGTTGCATGAATCATTAATTCATGCTTTTTAATTGCTCTATATATTTCCATCTTGTAAATATATACAATTTGTTTATCCATTTTCCCTGTTGGCATAGATTTAGAAACGCAGATTAAAACCACAGTACAAAACCTTTACATATTCACTAGAGGAGCCAAAACAAAACAGGGTGACAATACTAAGCATTGGCAAAGATGTTGGAGCAATCAGACCTCTCATAAACTGGCGGTGGGAGTGTTCCTTGGAACAATCACTGTTGTGTGGCATCAACTCAAATCAAACATACACAATCCTTTGGGCCCATCTTAGGAATATACCCAAGAGAAAGGCATGCTTATGCCTGCCAAAATACATGTACCAGACTGTTCATGGCAGAGCCATGATAATTCCATCACTGTGCATGTGGCTGCCAAGTTCTCCATTGTGTGAATGTACCAGTCTCCCATTGACTGGTATCAGTTCTAAACAAGGCTGAGATAAGCCACCTTATACACACTCCTTGTATGAACTTACTATTATTTCCTTAGGATCAATTCCCAGAAGTGGATTGCTGAATCAGAAGATATGTACATCTTTAGGGTTTGTGATCTGCATTGCTAAGCTGCCCCCAGAAGGCTTGCATCAGTTCCCCCTCCTGCCATTCACATGTGCTTGTGGCTAGAGGCTTTCACAAACCCAAATGTCACTCTTGTTTAAACATGTCGCTGCCCCCTCCCTGGAGCCCAGAGAGCCACAGCTTTCCTGGTGCTGGGTGGAAGGAAGGTTTGGGGTAAACATGCTAGACAGCACAATGGCCACAGCTTTCAAGGCCAGGCTGCTGGGGCCACAGGGCCACCACCCTCCTTCCACCAGCTGAGCCAGAGCAACTACTGGGGTCAGGATGTCCACTGATGCTGGTGGCCCCTGACTTTGTAGCCTCCCCACAGGCTGAGCACAGGAAGTGGTGGCTGCAGTGCACAAGTGACCAGCTGTGCTGGCCGGGGGTGCCATTGCAGGCCCGTCCGACATGGGAATATGAACGGCTCAGCAAAACGCCCAGCACTTCCTCTTCCTCAGCTGGGCCACCTGGCCTCTCCTCTAAGCCTCTTCCAGATTTCCCTTCCCCAAACATCAGGGTGTTCTGATGTTCAGGGAGGGGTGTGTGCAGGGGTGTGGGGGGAGGAGGTTGGAATGGCCCGAGTGTCCAAAGCCTTCCTGCTCTTTGAGATCAGTAGTGCAGGGTGTACATGACATGGTAATGTGAAGGGCCCCCGGAAGTCCTCCATCAGAGAGAGTCCCCAACTTCACCCTGAAATGCCCCCATTGTACCCCTGCCTTTGTGTTCAATGCTGAGCCACTCACCCATCCACCCAGGGCGGGGCAGAGTCAGCACAAGGAAGGGAAGTGATGAGACCCCTTCCTCCTAGCAGGAAGGGGAAAGAAGGGTGCAGGAAGCCTGTTCCCCCAACTTCACAAGCCAGCTGCCCCGCCGGGTGCGTCAGGCCAGCAGCTCCAGCCACTCCAACACGGCCAGGCCCTTTCCCCACACCAGGGGAAGACCCTGTACGCAATTGCCCCTGAGTTCTTGCCTGCTGCCAATGCCCAGGGCAGGGACTGGGTGACTGCTCAGGGGCAGTGAGTGGGACAAGGGCTTTGGAGTCTGGCAGAGGCATTTAATTCATTGGGTCACCTGAGGTTTAGAGAAGAGGCCACATCTTTAAGAGAGGACTATGATTTGTGGCTCCCAGAGGCGAGGCTCAGGGAAGAGAGGAGAAAGGCGGCCCCTACCCCAGGCTGCCTCTCCTGCCTGGATGGATGTCCCCAGCTCAGGCTCCCAAGCTCCCCAGCCTTCCCTCATCCACTCTGAGCTCCTGCAGCCGAGGACAGTTCGTGCCTTTGCCTGTGTCATCCCCAGATTCATGCTCCTGGAGCCGCAGGACCCTCATTCTTATGGCCATACCTGCCGCTCACGTTAGGTTCCTAGAAGCAGAGCCTGAGACAGGTACCCCTGTGAACATGGTTTACTGGGGGAGTGCTCTCAGGAGCAGAGCGATGAGGAGACCAGGACGGGGCAGGGAAAAACCAAAGAAAAGATGTGGCCTGGAGCTTCAGCCTGATCCCAGGGTGCTCTGCGGCGCCATGGGCTTATTTGTCCCAGCTAAAGGCAAAGGGCCCGGCCTATAATATCCTGGGTCCGGCACTGGTTTGGGGGATGGGGAGGGGGTTGAGGGATGGGTGCCTGGGAGGGATATTCTCCCAGAACACTGGGCCAGGACAGTTCTCCAGGGAAGTGGGCAGCAGTGAGCCTTAGCAGCCAACTCCCACCCAGCAGCTGGGGTCCAGAGGGCAGGCTGGTAAAGGGACCTGGGTAGGGCACCCACAGCAGCTGCAGGATCCACCCCACGCAGAGTGGGGAGCCCCCAGTCAGCCAGGGAGGTGCCAGCCCACACGGTCGCCTGCAGTGCTGGCTGGGAAGGGCAGGGCTCTGTCTTCAGCTGGGCAAACGGAGGCCCAGGGAACCGGTGATGAAGGAGCAGCCGAGCCAGGACTGGAACCCAGGCCAAACGTCCTTGCTTCTAGAACAGGGCTTCGTCTCCCCTGCAATCTCTGCTGGCCTGGGATGTGCCTAAACTCGTGTTTCTAGGGATATGGTCCACAAGCACCATGGAGTCACAGGGCAAGGGGAACTGAGCACACTTGTTCGTCCTCACCTGGTTACTCCCAGGGATACATCACTGGCCAGGTGGGTGTGACAGGGATTCTGGGCTCAGGAAATGCCCAGGGAACCCGAGACAGGTTCCTCACAGCCATGCATCGGGCCCTCCCCTGCTGGGCTTGGTAAGGGCAGCTTGGCTAGAGTCCTGGGGTACCAGCTTCTCCTTCTAGTACCTCCTCTCCTCATCTTGGGAGTGGGGCTGGGCAGAGCCAGGGTCACTCACTGCAAGAGATTCTAGAGCCAAAGCCACAAGCTGCCAGAAGGCAGTTCGAGCACCTGGCCACCATTTACACATATGACACTTTTGTGCAAATTAGAAAAAGGCACCCTCACCGGGGGAGACAAACCATAAAAAAACAGCCCCTCTAAGCCAGTGAATTTCAGAAAGGGCCCTTTTTTCAGGGTGGGCCTGCCCTGGCCCTCCCCGCCCTGCCTCCCCCAGCCCCTGCCGAGCCTAGACTTAGCCAGCCAGCACCGCTCCTCCCACGCCCTATCCTCCCTGCGGGGACAGCCCCGCCATCCTCCCTGGGCCCCCAGAAACTGAGGCCTGTTTCCAGGGCAACAGAGGGAGCAGGAAAAGGCTGGGGTGGGTGCCTTAAGGCTGTGAAACCCTGAACTAGGGCAGAGCTGGGGCAGCATCTCAATGAAGCCACTGACAGAGTCTAGGCCTCATGCCAGCTGCCCAACAGACCTGTGAGAGGGGACCCGGGCCGCGCCAGGCTGACAGAATCAGGGCTGGGGAGCACACAGAGGCTCCCCAGCTGCCCTGGCCATGGAGGGCCCCAAAGGAGTGGAGGCTGAGGGACTTGAGGATCCTGGAAGGCAGAAAGCCCAAGGCGAGCCTCCATTCAATGCAGGGACATCCACTGAGCCCTGCTAGGGGCAGCTGAAGAAGCAGCTGACTCTGTCCTGCCCTGAGGGAGCTGGCGCCGTGTCACCTCCCTGGCAGCCCTGCCTGCTCACCTGGCACACCTGCCCTCGGGACTGGGGAAGGAGCAAGTGGGGGGCATCCTCCATCAGGTGGAACCCCTGCCCCCCAGTTCTCAATCCTGCCTGCTCATTGGTCACCCGGGCAGCCTCAGGGCCCCACCCAGATTCCACTGGTCTGCAGTGGGGTCCAGCATCTGTGGCTCTAGGGGGTTCTGCTGTGCAGCAGCCGGGTAGAGCACTACTGAACTGATCGTCAGTCTCCAGAGAGGCACCTCTCTCAAGAAAAAAAAATTTAAAAATCTGTCTTCTGGAAGCTGTTGGTGATGGGGTTGGGTTTGGAGGAATAGGTGTGCACATGCAGGTAATACTGTCCCTGTTTTATACGTGGGACACAGGAGGTTAAGGAATTGGCCTGCTGTCACCACAGTCAGTGGCAGAGTGTGGACTCAGATTCAGGGCTCTCTCCGCTTCACACCCCCACACTCAATGTGTCCTGAACGTCTCCAGAAGTGGGATCCCTGGGACAACTTCTGGAGGTCGGGGGCCCAGGCGGGCATCACGGCTCCTTTCCCCACTGGACTACTGCCTCCCCCGCAGCCAGGCCCCGTCCCGCTGGGGAAAGGCCCCTCCTGCTTCCTGCGCAGCCCCCGGGGGCCCAGTCCTCTTTGTCCTCCCTGCATTGTCACCCCTGAGCGGGTGGAAGGAGG
>CM052437.1:29209128-29228766 GCA_028533085.1 Varecia variegata
CACGGAGACACATGTGGGAAAGTCTCTTAGAGCATCTTCATTTTTCTCTGGCTAAATCTAATTAAGACGAAACTCTAGCTTCCTCGGGGGTCTCTCCTGCTTTCTGCGGCAAGACTTACTCATGTCATGGCCTGTACTCTCTGGACTCATTTCAGCAATAAAATCAGTGTCTTCCCATGAGATGTGTGGATGATAAGGTTTCTGTTTCCCAGTGAAGTTTATGCACTAAATTTCCCCCAATGCACCCGTCAGTGCACCACCCCCCATAGTGGGGTCTCTACCTCCACCTGACAGCTGTCTCCTATTCCCTAACAGCCCAGCCAAGAGGAAGTCAGATGGGCAGTCAGAGTTGGAGAGGTGCAGGGGATCAGGGCAGAAGTGTCGTGGGAGTGAGCAAGGCAGAGCTTGGCACCAGCAGGAAGAGGGCTAGTCTACGGTCCAAGGAGGCAGACTGGTGGCACCTGGGAAGTCTTGTTGGGGCCCCAAGGAGCCAGACAAGGGCCATCTTAGATGATGGAGGGCCCAGCAGGCCAGCACCCTAGAACTCACGAGGGCTGGCACCTTGGCTTGGAAGAATATTGTGCACATGCCAGATGCTTTTCTATGTGCTTTATTCATTTAATCTTCCCACCAATTCTATAATTATCTACTATCATCCCCATTTTATATATGTAGTAACTGAGACACAGAGAGACCAGGTATTAATAGTTTGCCTAGAGTCATGCAATTGATATATGGTAGAGTCGGGATTTGAACCCAGGCAGCATGGCTCCAGAGTCCATGCACTAAACCACTACACCACAACCCACACCACACCTAGAGCACATGGAGGAGGAATCCTAGACCCAGTTATCAGATGTTCAGGCTATTATGGCTTCGCAACCCCAAAACTTAGTGGCTTGAAACATCGATAGTCATTGATTTAGCTCACAAACCTATAGTTTGGGCAGGGCATGGTGGGAAAGGTTAGTTTCTGCTCTACACGATGGTAACTTGGGCACCTCACCTGGGGAGTGGAGAACCCACTTGAAAGATGCTCCACATGGTTAGGGAGAGCTGGCTGCTGGCTGGGAGCCCAGCTAGGGCTGAGAGCTGGGAGCCTCGGTTCCGCTCTGCGTGGGCCTCTCCACGGGCGGCTCAGGCTTCCTCTCAGCATGGTGGCTGGGTTCTGGGAGTGAGAATCCCAAGAGACAGGAAGTCTTAAAGCCTGGGCCCAGAAACTGGCAACAGCATCGCTTTTGGTTGAAGCAGTCATAAACTCCAGATTCAACAGGAGGGGATATAAACCTCACCTCTAGATGGAATGTGTCAGAATCTGTGGGCCATGTTTAAAACTGCCACATTGGGCCTGCAGTCCAGAGGAAGGACTGGATCCCAGGAATGAGGGAGAAGTGGCTGACTGTTAGATCTTGCTCAAAGGTAGACCGAAGGGAAGGGGAATTGACAGGGCATTATCTCAATTCACCTTTGCAACAACCCCCTGACACAGGTTTTTTTCACCACTCTTTATAGATGAGTGCTCTGAGGCTCAGAGAGGTCATCAGCTTTACCCAAGGTCACACAGCAGATGAGTGGCAGAGCTTTTCTGATTCCAGAGCTGACCCACTGACCTCTCCGCTGGGTGGCCCCAGATGAGGAGCAGAGCTGGTCCAGAGGTACAGCAGGGTCAGCTGGGACAAGCAGGAGGGCAAGGAGACAGGCTATGACTCATGTCCTCCAGAAGCCCTCCCAGATCAGGGAAGGGCCCCAAGTCACCCTGTCCCAAGGATCTTTTCCCCCTGGCACCTTTTCTCAGGCTGGGGCATGGACAGAGCTTCTTCCTCAGCCCTGTATTTCCCAACCCTTAGCACTTCCCGAACCCTCTCTCTACTTCCTTGAAGCCCTCCCAGAGGCCCTCTCCCACCCTCACCTGTCTCAGACATAAGCTGTGCATAATCACCAACATAAGGTCTTCCATTTTTTACATATAATTTTTATCATAAAAAAGGTTTAGATTTAAAGAAAAATTGCAATGATAGTTATAGGGAGTTCCCACATTCTCTACAGCCAATTTCCCGTACTGTTACCATCTTACATCAGTATGGTACACCTGCCCCAGTTCACAAACTGACATTGATACAGTAGCATCAGCCTTACAGTATTATTAACATTATTATTAAAGTATAAGTCCACACTTTATTCAGATTTCCTTCGTTTTTTACCTAATGTCCTTTTCTGTTCTAGGAACTACATTACACTTAGTCATCATGTCTCCTTAGGGCTCTCTTGACTGTGACGGTTTCTCAGACTTTCCTTGTTTGTGACGATCTTGACAGTCTTGAGGAGCACTGGTCAGGTATTTTGCAGAATGTCCCTCAGTTGGGTCTTGCCTGGTATTTTTCTCATAGTTAGACGGCAATTATGGGTTTTGGGGAGGAAGAACTCAGAGGTAACGTGGCACTTTTGTTACCGTCATATCAAGGGCATGCACTACCAGCACGACTACAACATGGATGTTAACTTTGGTCACTTGGCTGAAGCAGTGTTTGTCAGGTTTCTCCACTACAAAGTTACTCTTTTTTCCCCTTTCTGGAGTGTACTGTTTGGAAGTAAGTCATTATGCACAGCCCACTTTCAAGGACTGGTGAGCTAGGGTCCTCCCTGAGTATCTACATACATCATCTGGAATCTTCTGTATAGTTTTGCATCTTCTGCCCCATTTACCTACATAGTCAATTGTTTAAGTGTGGACTCATGAATATTTATTTTATACTTTGGGTAATAATTTAATAATACTACTGTATTTATTTTATTGCTCAAATTGCTCCAGCTTTTTTTTTATAATTTTTTGTTTTTATTTTATTTTATTTTTTTTGAGACAGAGTCTCACTCTGTTGCCCGGGCTAGAGTGCCGTGGCATCAGCCTAGCTCACAGCAACCTCAAACTCCTGGGCTCAGGTGATTCTCCTGCCTCAGCCTCCTCAGTAGCTGGAACTGCAGGTGCACGCCACCATGCCTGGCCAATTTTTCTATTGTTTGTAAAGATAGGGTCTTGCTCTTGCTTAAGCCAGTCTCAAACTTCTGGCCTCAAGCAATCCTCCTGCCTCAGCCTCCCAGAGTGCTGGGATTACAAGAGTGAGCTCAAGAACCCTTCAATTTTGAAGTCTATTTAAATGCTTTTTTTCAAAGTCCTTTTCATGCACCTTATTTCATTTAACCTGCAAAGCAACCCTATGTGTTGGGTAGAGCAGAAAAGATCATTGTCACTCTATAGCGGAGAAGACTGAGGCTCAGAGGTGTTCACAGGCTTGCCTCTGGGCACACAGCGAGTGTGTGCAGACTCTCAGCTGACCCTGCTGCTTTACTGCTGCTCTACTCAGGCCAGGGGTGGTTCCCAGACTCCAGAGGTACAGGGAAGGTAGAGTTGGGTTTATAGTCAGACAGAAAATGAGGCTGTAAGTGAAAACAAGTCTTGGGCTGACAGAGGGACATCTGAGCTCTGATTCTAGTTCTGCCACCTGGGCAGCCTTTGAATAAATCACTTTCCTTGGCTGGGCCTCAGTTTCCTCTTAGGCAAAGTGAGGGACGAGGTGATCCCTAAGGTCCCGTCCATGCCTCGCAGGCCACCTATGGCCTTTGCATGAGGCTGACTGCAGTCAGCAGGGAGGCTCGGGGGGCAGGCAGGGGAGATGGCTGGAGAAGTAAAGCTCAAGTCAACCAAAGAGAAGCAGGCCCAAGTAAGGCCAATGGTGGGCCACGCTGGGGTCAGGGTGGTGTGCCCAGGGTGGCAGCTCCCAAGGCCACCCCACGCCCCCCTTCCAGCAAGCTCTCCAGGTGGTTAAACCACAGCTTTTTTATCTTACTCCATGGTTTATGGCAGTGCTTTTCAAACTGTAGTTCAAGACTTAATGGGTCATGACTTGCAATTTAAAAAAAAATAGGATAGATTAGATCAATGCATTCAAAATGATATGAATGGATACGCATAAGTTTTATTTCAATTATATGTGTAGGTTATAGGTCAAAATTTAAAATGTATTGGTCAAAAAAGACAAGAAGTCACTGGCTGATAGAGTATATTTTACATCCTTGTCTTAGATAACAGTACTGGAACCTTGCAAGAAGGGATCATTATCACTATCACCCCTATTCTACACATGAAGAAACTGAGGCTCAGAGAGGTGGAATGGTGCACTCATGGTCCCCCAGTTGGTGAGGGGCAGGGGCATGAAGAAAGCTCTCGGCTCCCAGACCCAGCTGGGGTTTCCTGCCTTTAGTTCCAAACAGAACTGTGGCACTTGTCTGCTTCACAAAGTCCCAGGCAGCACAGCCCATGTAAGAAGGTCCGGGTTTGAGGGTGTCTGGGCCCCTGAACCTGGCCAGCCCCACTTTGGCTAGGCAGAACGAGGGCTCACTTAGACTCAGTTTAGCCAGGACCAGGCTCTGCCGGGTGGGGCAATGAGGGCGGAGGAACAAACTGGTAGGAGAGGCTGAGGAAGGTCACAAGGGCCTCCTCCATCCTCCCAGATGCCACACACACCACACTTAGCCAACACACTCACGGTAGGATCCCCGGCTGGGGCTCCCAAGGTCTCTCAGTGCCCTAAATCCCAGCCCCAAGCAACTATGGGTCCTACAGTGTCTCCATCTGCCCTGCCACTCTATTCCCCACGTTCTCCTGCTCTGTCTGAGGCCAACATGAGCCCATTGGAGGGCATATTTTGCCCTTTTCCCTTTCTTGCTCCCCTGATCTGAACACCCACACCACCACTAGGTTGGTTTGTGATTTATGAGCTCACAAAACTCACTAATCCTTTTTCCTCAATTGCCTCCATGTAAAGAAGTCCTTGATTTCTTTGCAGACAGGAGGGCCCTGCTTCTCCCTGGGACATGGACCACCAGCTCCTGGCCAAGACCCCTCCCACGAGGCTGTATGGTTTATTTGTGGTCTGTTCATTCAAAGGTCAGAAAATCCCTGACAGTGGTGAGGAAAAGGCAAGAAAAGGGAGGGACAGGAGTTTTCCCGCAGCACAAATCTTCTGGCCAACCTCCTCCTGGTCACTATGCCTGGGTGAGCTGGGTGCCTTCACCAGGCCACAGTGGGTGTCAGCATCTCCCAGGGACTGGGGCCTGGGGACACTGGGAAGAGTCACCTGGCAGCTTTGGTGGGAACTGGCCTGCAAGCCCAGTCACAGCCCTGGAGGGAGAACTTCCTGACATCACTTCAGGTCTCTGCTCAAATGTCACCAACCCAGAGAGGCCACCTTTGACCCCCTTCCCCACCTAGTTCCGGACACCCCCTCCTGGTTTTGCTTTTCCTCACCCCTTCCGACCATCTGACAGTCTGTTTCTCTTATCTGTTCACCCATGGCCTCTCCCGCTAGAACGTAGCACAGGGATCTTCATTCTGTTCATGGCTTTCTCCTTGCTGCTTAGAACAACTTCTGGAACATAATAAACATTCAATGAATATTTGTTGAGTGAATGAATTAATTTCTTGGGACCTAAAATGGCCAAAAGAACCCATTCCATGGCCTGCCTGGCACCCTTTGGATGTGTATTCCCAGCCAGGCACAACCCAGACCTCCTTGGTCAACCCCGTTGGTGGCTGTCCCAAGGCTGAAATTTCTTCACAGTTGCTCCCCTTTTTGGCCTGGCCACAGGACTCCAGGAGCTGACCTGCTATGGGGGACCACTGCCCCCCGTTCCCTGGTCCAACACTGGACATCTCTAGGCACTTCTCACTGTCTCCAGACTGCCCCCCAGCAGGGAGAGCCCAGAGCTTCCCCTAAACCCATTCAAGAGACATGGCCTGGGCCCAGAGGTTCCTTGAGTCCCTTAGAAGGGGCCAGGACCCTGGGGTCCCCAGGAGGGAGAGAAAGCGGGGTGTGAGGTCGCTGGGCCTGGGACGCTGAAGCTCAGCTCGGCCTGGGCCCCCAGATGGACCCAGCGAGGGGGCAGGCGGAACGCCGGCGGTGGGAGAGGCACAGAGACAGAAAGCGTCGCAGCAGGCAGGCAGAGAACAGAACACCTGGGAGAGACAGACAGAAAGACGGACAGGCAGAGAGATGGAGGGACACGGAAAGAATCAGGGACAGAGAACCCGCCACCGACCGACCGACCGACAGACAGAGGACGGGAGAGCGGCAGAAGCCGCCGCAGCGCAGGGTGGCCGAGGGGCCGGCAGCCCCGGAGGGCGCGGCCGCTGAATCGCCGCTCTGTTCTCGGCGCCACTGAGGGGCTTTCTTCGCGGCCGTGGGAAAGTGGTGGGCGAGCGCGCGCCCGCCGCCATGTGGACGGTAATTAGCCGGATTAGGGCGGGGGCCGCGCGGCCCGGGAACAAAAGGCCCCTCTTCGCCGGCGCAAACGGCGGGGTCGCGGGGTCAGCGGGCAGGGTCCCCCAGGAGCGGGCGAGGGGACGCGCGCCAGGAGAATGGGGCCTCTGTGCACCTGGCGGGACCGGGGACCCGAGGGAGGTCCAGGCTTGGGGCGCGGGGGGACAGCAGGGAGGAAGAGGGAGAGAGGTAGAGGCAGAGAACGGAGGCCGGAGACCGAGAAACACCAACAGAGGGCGGGGGCCTGCGCGGTCTTATTACTAATAGTGCCTGTGACACGGATAACATCTATTGAGTGCTTGCTGTGTACCGGCTCCATGGCCGCCTGGGAGACAGACATCATCTCATTTAACCCTCTGAACGACCACCTGAATGGATCCTGTAACGTCTGGTTTTACAGGTAAGAGAGGTGAGTGCGGGGACTGTGGCTTGCCTAAGGTCACGCAGTAAGAAGGGGCACCTCGCACATTTGCGGGCACATAGTGAGCACCCAAAGATCATGTGATGACTGAATGACAGAGTTGGCAGGGTCTGGAAAAGGCAGTCACGGAGAGCCCTGACCTCTCCCTTGTGACCACCCGCAACCTGGGCAGGTTTGGGAAATGGGCGCCCCCAGCCTGGCACCGAGATCCACTCCCATCAGGGAAGCTGTGCTGGGAGATCCACACAGTGGGGGTGCCAACACTGACACCTCCCCCCCACACACTCAGGGCAGTGCAGGGGACTCTGGTCACCAGGGCTGGGGGCTCGAAGGGTAGAAAATGGGACCATTTTGTTTCTTTTTCAGCAGCCACAGGACGGCACCTCCCTCGGGGCTCTCCGCCTGCAGTGCCGGGTCCTTGCAAAGCGCAGGGTAGCGTGAAGGGCTGCGGGAGCCTTCCCTGCCACCGGCTCTGGCCAGCCACTCCTGAGGGTCAGGGATGCTCTGACTTTCAATGAGGACCATTCCTTGGGCTATGGGTGTGATGCCGCAGCTGACCAATCATCTCTCCTCACAGGAGAAGTCGTCAGAGACCCACACTCCCGCCCACCGCCGACGACAGGTGATGGGAATGGGAGAAGGGGACGGGTGGGCCTGGTGTGTGGCATTGGGGCCGTGGGGCCTTTGGCAAATCCTGCTGTAAATGTGGCAGTCACTGCCCACTCTGGCCTGTTAGTGCCATGTGGGCCAAACTGGCCAGGCCTGAGCTTTTGAAGAGAAATAAGAAACCCGGCCTTTCAGGTGCCATTTCCAAGTTTTAAAGCAAGATGTGGGCCACGCTAACATAGGTGTAGATTCAGCCCACAGGTTAGCAGTTCACAGCCTTCTTCCTGGTACCCTGAGCCTCAGGAAGAAGGGATACCCTGTCCCCTCCCCACAAACTCTCTTCCCCCAGCTTCCCCACGGTCAAAGAATGAAAGGAGGGGCTGGGGTGGGTGTTGGAAGATGCCCGGTCCAACACCTGTGCCCTGCCCCAGACTGTCCCCATGATGGAGACATTGTACCTGCCCTGGGATCCGCAGGCTGCAGAGACTCAGGCAGGAAGTCTGCAGGACACTGGGATCTGGGTGACCAGGCACGTGGCCAGGAGACAGAGATTGTCACACCCATCTTGGCTGGAGAAGCCCAGTGAACCATTAAATGAGGGTTTCCTCCTGGGACACAGTGCTGGAGTGTGAAAGCTGCAGCCCAGGAGAGGCCTGCTTCCACCCACCTTCCCCACACCCCAGCTCCACTCATACAGGCGTCTCACGTGTGGGACTGACGTTACCCTACTTCTCAGCTGAGGAAACTGAGTCACAGAGGGCTGGGGTATTTGTCTGAAGGGAGTGGAAAGTGAGCATCTGGGGACGTAGCTTGAAGGGGCTCCAAGGTTGAAATTTGTTTGCGAAGTGGTGTTTTCTTCAAAACTGGAATCTATTTTGTATCCTACTTTGTAGTATATGCATGGCTATTCCAGTATAAGTGATGGTAGTTTTCCTCCCATAATCTGGTAAATCTGGTGCTTAGGAGGGTGAGCCACGTTTGTCCTGTGGCGTGTTGAACCCCTGGCACTTCACTGTGAACCCACAGTCCACATCCGTGAGGGAGAAACCAGGCTTGGGGACCTGTCCCCCAAAGTCAGCTCATGACAAAGTTGGCCTGAACCCAGACCCCCGACTTTCTTGGGGGCATGCTGAGTATGAAGGAGGTTCTGTTGCTGTCCATACCTCTCATTATGCTGCCCCTCATGGGACACTGTGGGGAGGGCTCACTCCTGCTTCCAAAGGCCAGGCACCGCTGTGGCCAAAGCTGAGTCCCCGAGGGGCAATACTGCCCAAGCCGGAAGCAGTCTTTTCTCCTCCATTGGCTGCTTCCACGTTCTCTCCTTTTTCAGGCCAAAGCTTCTACCAAAGCAGCTGCTTCCTCTAGTTGCTGAGGGTAGCAGGCCTGTGTGGCAAGGCACTCCCGACCCCGGGCATGGGCTGGGCGTGGGGAGGCCTCAGGCCCTGGGCTAATGGCTAAGCAGTGGTGGTAAAGAGCAAGAGCTCAGGCCTCCCTCTCCCTGGCCCCTGAAAGAGCAGGACTCAGGGCCACAGGGGGGACAGCCAGAGAAGGGGAGGGCTGGGTTCTGGGGCAGCTGCCCTCTGACAGCACGAGGCAGTTCCACTCAGCTTGAACTCAGCAAAGGAGCTTTAGAGCCAGAGAAGCGGGAGGAACATGGATCACTGGCCCTCAGCAGCCCAGCCGCTGGGGGTCCTGGGGGTCCTGGGGGGTCTTGCACCTCTTCCAAGCCTCCCCCACTTTTCCCTTCCAGTAGCTGATGGTGGTTTCAGAGACAACCAGCCCAGAATCCATAATGGCACAGCAAATGCTTGCTTCCTGCCCACCACCCCACCCCATTAGGGTTGGGGACAGGTTTAGGGGGAAGGATTACTCAAAAGAAACCTAAGTTCTGGTGAGAAAGCCCTCCAAGAAATGTGGGAAACGTCTGGAGCTGTTTCAGTCCCCGATCAAATTTCTGAACTCAGTGCTCCCAGCCAGGCCCAGAACATTTTTGTGGCAGAGTCCCCTCTTCCCCGCTTCCCCCACTTCGCACACAGCCGGCTCAGGGGCTCAAGTTCCCACCTGGGAAGCACAGGCAGCAGCTCAGCCTTTTCCACCAGAAAGAAGGGAGGAATTTTATTCCAAGACTTATGGCCAATTATTATACATTGACCGCTTATTCAAACCTCCAGCCTTGAGGAAAACCAAATTCCCACAGGTGTGTCCCCTCCACCAAGCCCTTCCACCCCATCTTCTGGGTCACAAGTATTTGCATAAGTCTCCTGGCCTAGAGATTACCAAACTGCAATGTGGACATCAAGGAGGCCTGGGTCTCAGGAGGGGCACAAAGAGAAACCTGCTCTACCCGCCTGTGAACTTGATATTGCAGTTCTGGACATGCACCATGAAAAGATGGGTTTGTGCATCCAAAGTGCATAAGCCGTGAGTTCAGGGTCTGATCCAGGTGTCCTGCTGATGGGATGAGGGAGGACACTGGAATGGGCAGCCCGCATGGCTAGATTCCAGCAAGGCTTTCATTGCATCCTTCACCATGGAGACCCCGAGGGCTCAGGTTGAAAGACTTGTGACTCCCCACGGCATGGGCCTTAAGGCCTGTGGAAAGGTGAAGAGAGCTTCTGACACAGCCTTGGTCCTGGCCCCTTCAACATGTTTACCAGGGATTTGGATGAAGATGTGGGCAGTAGAACTCTCAAATTTTCAGACCATCAAAGCTGAGAAGAGTAAGAAATACACCAAATAATAAAATTGGGATCCAAAAAGGTTTGGTCAGGCTGGGTGGCTAGGCCACATTTAAAGAGGTGAATCTAAAGGGGGTTCAGTGTAAGGATCTGCTTGTGGAATCCAAGAAATAAACTTCCCCTACACATGTTAAAAAAAAAAAAAAACCTGAAGGATTTTAGGTATTCAGCTTAGGGCCCATCAACTATGCGACAAATCTGCACAAAACGGTGGTGTGATCTTCAGGTACGTTAAGGGAAGTCTTGTTTCATGTTAGTTTTTTCCTGGTCCTCTGACCATCCACATCAAAAACTTTGGGGTTTGTTAAAAATTCAGACATCTGGACCCACCCCAGATAGTTGAATCATACTCTATAGGGATGGAACCCAGAGTATGCATTTTCGGCAACCTCCCGGTGAGTTTTGAGGACATTTCCTGCTCTTCCTTCCATACCAGGCCCTCTTGCCAGAACTATCCTGCCTCTGGGCAAAGTAAGAGGGCCTCTGCCCTGCAAAATTCCCCTCTCTGCTAGAAGTTCCACTACCAGGGCTTGCTCCTTGGGGTTAGGACCCAGCTCCTATGAATGGCCTTGTCAGCGAAGATTTTAGGAGATAAAGACAGCTGGCTTATAGCCAAGTTGTGGTGGAGGCCCTGGGTGGGGACACAGGCTAACCTTCCCAGATGAAGAACAAGGCTTAATCATATCGCCCGAGGGCCATGATCCAGCTCAGCCTGGAGCAGTGGAGAGACCAAGAAATAAGCCATTTGTTCCTCGCTAGCGTGGGAAGAGCTCGAGCTTTTGGAGAAGCAGCCTGAACATTGATTCCAACTTCCTCCTCTGAGATAACGATACATTCCTCACACAGCTGCTGTGAGTAGATGAAATAATGTATGTAAAGCTCCCCGGGCTTTGGCATACAGTAGATGCTCAATGTTGCTTGTTGAGTGCACCGAATGAGTAAGTAAGCAGCAGATGAATGGATAGCTGGACAGATGGACAGACAGCCTCTGTGAATTCTTCTTTCTTACTTGCAGTCAGCCTGTGCCTCTGAACTGATTATCCACCCCCACCCCCTGCCCCTGCTTCCCTGCTCCAGTGTCCTTCCCTGACAGCTCACAGATGTCTCGATTTGGGGTCCAAGTCTTGCCTCTTAGGAAAGCCCTTTCCCTCTCCACCTCCCCCCAGTGTCCTCCTCCCAGCCCCCATCCAACTGGTGGGGCATTCCTGGTTGGCACTGGGTTTCAAATTCAGAGCAGGGGCACATCTCAGGCACCACCTGTCTCAGGTTTACCAAAGACAGGCCTGTCGCATGCTACTGATTCCAGCTCAGTGCACCTTCCTAGCAGGTTCCCAAGAGCAGCCTCACTCACTCCAGGCTGGCTGGGACTTGTGGGGGAAAACCAGCTGCAGGAAACGCAGATCCTGCCCTCTTGGGACTTGGAGTCAGGAGGAAACATAGGAGCCATTCAAAGGTGGTCACTGCTGAGTGTGAGAAAGTGTTCCTAGCTGGCAGAATCACGGAAGACTTCATGAAGGGGTGACATCTGGGTCTTCAAGAGTGGGTGCATTTGGGCATGCAGAGTTGGGGGAAGGGCATTCCAAGGAGAAGGACCAGCCTAACGAAGGCAGAGGTGGCAAAGTAGGGGGTGGCTGTGTCTGGCAGGAGCACAGGCGAGGGGAAGTGGACAAGGAGAGCTGGGAGAAGACATTGTGCAAGGCCAAGGATGCCAAACCGAGGCGTTTACTTGACTCCCTGGATGCCAATCCACGCAGGAGCAGGGGCTGTGGTCCAGGTGTGGCCTCTCTCCCTCTCCCCTCAAGGATCCAGCCACAGCCTCTTTCTGTACCTGGCTACCTGCTGTCCCAGGAGGCATTTGTGTGCCCAGGAAAAGGGTCATTCACTGGGCCTCCAGTGATTCGCAGCAGCTTTGTGGGCCTCCCTTTCTGGGGGAATCTGCACTTACAAAGCCACAGACTGTGCCCATCACTTGTCCCAAAGGAATAAAGGGAGGAAGTTCAGGCCCTGTGCAGGCTGTTGGGCTCTGCTGATGCCTGCGTAAGGGCGAGGGGCTTCTCAGCCCCAGGCACATGCGGCTGCTCCTTTGACTGTAGATCACCCCCAGCCCCCACTCCTGAAGCTCGCCAGGGGCAGGTCTGGCCTCTGCACTTTCCCCAGCTAATCCAAGCCACACAGAGAGCAGCCAGCCCGCCAGCGGGTCTTGTTTCACTGGAATGTTGGCATCAAACTTGAGATCGGAAATGAACTCATTATCTGATTATTTTTATTTATGAAAATATAACTGCTCTGGGAGAGGCTTTTCTAGAACAGTCCTCAGAGTGGATGAGTAATTCTCTCCCGTTCACACACACACACACACACACACACTCAGACACATATGTTCAGATACACACACACACACACTCAGACACGTATGTTCAGATACACACACACACACACTCAGAAACTCATATATTCAGACCTCTCTTCAGACACACACACACACACACACACACACACGAGGCAGCCACATGTTCCAGCAGATACATATCTTTAGGTACACACATCCCATGGAGACATGCATTCTGGGTCTAATAAGCTCCTTTGAGAGCAGGGACCTTGTCTCTTCTGTTCACTATGGAATCCGCAGTGGCACATAGCAGGCAATCAGTAGATATGTGCAGAAGGAATGAATGAATGGCTAAATAGTAGATGCACACAGACATGCACACGCATGGTGTATACCCAGCCTCCCTCCCTTCGTGGAACAAAGTCAGAGAACCCCTAATTCCACAGCCTGAAGTGTTCCCACCATGAACCACACCATGGACGTATATCCAGGACCTTCCCGTGGAGATGCCCATGGCCGGTTCCCGGGGCCAAGGCAGCACTCCCCCCACCCACTAAGGCCTCATGCCAGGCCTTGCCGACCTGAGACCAAATGTGCTGGTCTGGCCAAGAAAGCCTGAGGGGGTTACTCAGGGCAACCTGTGTTCCAGGAATGCTCTCTGAGAGCGGCTCCCACTCACCCACGGCTGGCTCACTGGCAGGTCCTGGCAATGGGTCTTGGGCAATACCAGCCCCCAGGCTGTATCTCTCTCTCCTCCAGCTCATGGCCATGACTCAGGCTGTCCAAGGCCTGGGAATGGCTCCTTAGGAGGGGACTGGGCCAGAGGCAGGGCTGGTGGCCAGGTAGGAGTGGAGAGCCCAAGAAAGGGTTGCATGGAGGCCGATCTCAGGGCAGGTCCACAACCCTGACCCCTGGCTGTTCCTCCATGGCTCGCCCATAGAGAGGGCAGCCTGCTGTGCTAGAAAGAGCTCAAGGCTGGAAGGAGGCTCACCTGAGTTAACATCCCTGCTGGCCACCACGTGACTTTGGATAGGTCATTAACACCGAGCTTCAGCTGCCTCCAGCACCTTGAGCAATTGCGTCCTTCCTGCCTTGCTGCCCTAGGCACATGCTCTCCTGACCTCCCTTCCAGGCCCCAAAGAAGGGCCCTCAACTCCCTCTGTAGCACTTCAGGCCTCTTCAAGTGGGTTTTTAAAGGCAGGATCCCTCCAGGGTGGACCGTCCAGTTCTTCCCACCCAGCAGTCCAGTTCTTCCCACCCAGCAGTGTTAACGAGCTGCCTGACCTTCCTGAGATCCTGCACCTGGGAGAGGGAGGGCACTGAGAGGTGGGACAACTGTCTGACCAACATTGTCATGTCCCCAAACATAGCCGGTGGGAAGGAAGGATGGTGACCTCTTAACACTCCAAGTCACCCAGCAATTCCACTCCTGGTTATCCACCCGAGAGAGACAAACGCGTGTTTCCGTGACTAAGTATGCACGTGAATGCTTTATTCATAGTACCTCAAACTGGAACAGCCCAAATATCATCGACAGGAGATGGTTAAACAAACAGATGATCGTGGTATCATCTATACTGCAATACTACACAGTGATTAAAACACAACAACAAAAAGCACCTGCTACACACAACCGCATGGGTGAATCTCAACAATTTATTTTAAGTAATATAAGCCAGACACAAAGACACTGTGTGATACTATTTGTGTGGAGGTCAAGAACAGGTGAAATGAATCTAGGATGACAGAAGTCAGACCAGCAGTCACCTCTAGGGTGGTATTACTGGGGAGGGGCACAGGGGACCGTCTGTGGAGCTGGAAATGTTTGATGCCTCGGTCTAGTGGTCACATGGGGATGGACACATATGTGGCGACCCAGCAAGCTGTACACGCAAGTCTGATAACTGCATTGCACGTGAGTTATACGGAGGAGGGACCCAAGTCACAAAGGAGGACTTCTAAAGGGAACTCACAGGGTTTGAGAGAGGAAGGCCAGGGAACAAGAGTAGAGTGAACCCAAGAGTGGAAAAGGGAAGACCTAGAACATTCTCCCCAGATAGGTTGAATGACTTGACCAAGGAGGGGTTGCCAGGAAGGACGGGGCAGGGGCCTGACCCTCCAGCAGACCCTGCTTGTGCCCAACCAGGTCAGGCTGCCCTTCAGTGGGTCTCCTGCTCAGAGCTGGTGCCTTGGGTGCCAAGGCAGAGTAGATCTCAGTCACACACCGTCTGTCCCTTCTTCCCTGCCCATAGCTGTGGGGCCAAGAAGGGGCTGAGCCCCAAGTCCCTTCCAGCTCCAGTTAGTAGGGAAACTCAGTCTGCCCAAACATGCTTGAATAAAAGGGGTAAAGGAGAGAGCCTTGCTTTATCCCAAACTATACTCCTGGACAGAGAATATTCCAGAAACCTATACTCTCTGGGCCATCAATTGTCTGCGGGCCTGTGTGTGGGCAAGAGTGCACGTCCAGGCCGGGCGCAGTGGCTCACGCCTGTAATTCTAGCACTCTGGGAGGCCAAGGCAGGAGGATCACTCGAGGTCAGGAGTTTGAGACCAGCCTAAGCAAGAGCGAGACTCCTGTCTCTACTAAAAATAGAAAGAAATTATCTGGCCAACTAAAAATATATAGAAAAAATTAGCCGGGCATGGTGGCGCATGCCTGTAGTCCCAGCTACTCGGGAGGCTGAGGCAGTAGGATCGCTTAAGCCCAGGAGTTTGAGGTTGCTGTGAGCTAGGCTGACGCCCCGGCACTCTAGCTCAGGCAACAGAGAGAGACTCTGTCTCAAAAAAAAAAAAAAAAGAGTGCTTGTCCAGGTGTGTGTCTGCTTGTGCACATCGTGTTTCCTTACGATGGGGAGCTTGGCTTCATCGTCACGTGCCCCAGCCCTCCCCATTCTGCTCTCTTGCCCCTGTTCAGCAGCCCCGGGTCCCCTCCGTGGAGACTCCGAGTCTTCCTGCTGCCCTTGACCGTCCCACCTTGACAATGGGCTCTGATGACCTCTTTGCAATGATGTGCAGAGACCAGGACCCCATGCTTCTTGGACATTTTTTCAAGGATCCTTAGGCATTGCCTTCAAGTGCCATGACAGGCAACTCAAAATCCCATCATGCTTGCTGTGGGCCCTGCAGGCAGATCGTGGGTTGCTGGTGGCATTCTCAGGGCCTGCGAGTTGAGGGGCCTGGCACTCCCTCAGCCTGGAGCTCCCATGAGGGGCACAATGGCTGGCTCCCCAGCATCTGTATGAGGGGCCCAATGAGTCCAGTGAAGAGAGGCTGCCAACTGCAGGCAGCTCTAGACATTTCTGCCACATCTGCCTCTCTGGACCTACAGAGGACACCAGGGCTGATGGCCCCACCCCTGGGGCTCCCTTCCCCAGCCCAGCCTCATCCCCCTCTGCTTCCCTGGGCAGCCCCTGCTCCAGCCAGGCCAATCTCCTCACTGAGCCTTCAGCAAGCCTTCCCCAGACCTCCTCCCCCAGTCCCCACCCAGCGGCAGACACGCCACGCATTGCACAGTCACTGTAGTGTGAAGTGAGTCAGGTTCCTGTGAGGTAGGTGCCCTTGCTGTGCTCCCTTCACAGGTGAGGAAACCTCAGTTGAGAAATCGAGTGAGTTCCCTGAAGTCACATAACTGGTAATTAGTGGAGCCAGGACTTGAACCCAGCAGTCAGACTCCACCAGCACGGGCACTACCAACCCCTGACGGTCTGTTAACTCCCGCCCTGGAGCCCGGCGCAGCTTGCCCTGTCATGAGAGGCTATCGAGTGTGATGGTCGAGGGCACAGCCAAGGAACCAGGCTGCCTGGGTTCATCTCCCAGCTCCTCTTCCTGTGTGGACACTTGAGCATGTCACACATCACCTGACCCCTCTGTACTCAGTTCCCTCATCTGTATCACTGAATGGGGGTGGGACGGGGTGGTCACTGCAGCCACCGCACCAAAATCTGCCTTTGGCTCTGGGCCCACGCTCGGTCTGGTCTGTGCAGGCCAAGAGTAGGTCAACAGTACAATGCAAGGCACCCATTTGTAGTGCCTACTCCAAAAAGGGCCATGGGACCAAGGAGGGCTGAGTTGGAAAACTCACAGAACCCTCCCCAACATAGCAGCCAGCACATGTGAAGCCCGTGCTGGGACCCTGGAGCTCACCACCCACACCCCTCCAGCCCACTCTGAGCACCCACCCGCAACGCCAGCACCCTCACCACTGCATCTGCTGCACCCTTGACCATATCCTGTCTGATACTTTTCCCTGGAGCTCATCCATGAACTTTGTTTCCCCGGTTAGGCTGTGAGCACCCACCCTCCATCTCCCTGAAAGCCCCTGATAAAGCTGGTGCAGACATCAGGCCCTCAAAACACACTTGAAATGGAGGGAATTGGTTTGGAGGCTTAAATACTACAGTTTTGGAGTTACGCCTTAAATATTCCGTCTTACTAGCGGTGGAAAAAGGAAGAGTACGTGGGAGTGGATGTGGACTTGGATGCAAATGTATGCAAACCACTGTGCAACGATATGCAGATGTGTGTCCTGGATTTGTGGGAAGGAGTCCTATGACTTCAGAATCCTAGTTCTGGCGGGCTTTGCTCTCTGAGGGGCTCTGCGCCTGCTGGAGATCTTGCCATCTTGCGTGGCAACACGGGAGCTGGCAGCTGCACAGCATTCTGGCACCAGTGGAAACCATTTGGGGATCCATGTCATCTTCTGATCCTCTGTGAAGCTGCTCCCACCCACCAGAGCAGACTAGCTGACAGGAGGCTGTGAAGACAGAGGCCAGCCCTTAGGAAGGGCTGGGGTGTAGCCAGAGCCAGGGACTGCTGAGAACCTGGGGACACACAGAGTGTTGGACCAGGGAGGAAAGACCACACCTGGTATCATTTCCAGATTTTCAGACACTCCCAAGCCCTCTGCTGTGACCACTGCTGGGGAGCCCAGGGCTGCCTTCCCCGCCAGGTCTCAGCCCACACCCCAAGTGGTAACTGTGAGATCTAGGGGTTCCCCAATGCTAAAAGCCACTATGTGTGGATGCCCTCTCTGGGCAGGCACTGTGACCAAGCACTTTCACCGTATTATATCACTCAATCCTTGACAGCCCTACCAGGTAGGCAGTGCTGCTGTGATCCCCATTTTGTGGACGAAGAAACAGAGGCCAAGGTCACCCAACCTGCAAATGGTAGAGCTGGGATTCAAACCCAAATCTGTCACCAAAAGTGGCCCTCTTAACTGCCACCGCCTGCCTCCCCTCCCATGCCACAGTGACCACTGTGTGCCCAGCTCCCATGGAGGCACTTGGGGAGGGGGGAAGTCTGGAGGGGAAAGCTCCAGTGTGGTGATTGGCATTTCCACCCATGCAAGGTAAAGTAAGCTGGCCACCATCTAAATGACACACACATACTCTCAATGCCCCATCCCACCCAAAGTGTCTCCATATCTCCACTAAACTACAACAGCACCTGTCACTCTACCATCAGAACGTCGTGTTTTGGAGACAAGCATTGCTTTCTTTAGTCTCCTATTTTAAAAGACATATCCTCTTGGAAGGCAGAAGAGATCAGGTCAGCAGGAAGGTCCTGGTGCCCATGGAAAGTGGACTGAAATGATACAAAACTGGGGAGAGCCCCAAAGGCAGATTCTGTGATCAAATCCAGTGATGCTATCGGCCTGGGATGATGATGGCAGTGACCATGACCCCAGGCACCCTTCCCAGGGCACCTGGTACTCTTTCCAACCAGCTGCACATCATATTTCACATTTAGCAGCCCTTCAATAAATGGTGTTTTAATTAGCAACAGGAGAGTGACCCCAAGAGATGCAGTAGAACTGGAACTATCATCCCATTTTATAGTCAGGGAAACTGATGCCCAGAGAGGTTGTGAGTAGCTCAAAGCTGACAGTGGGTCAAGGCAGAACCAGATCAGTACCAAGGTCTCAAGGGCTGGTGAGGGGGACACAATGAGAGTCTGAATGGGTGGGGTCCCGCCCAGCAACGCAGCCCCAGAGGCCCCGTCTCCTTCAAAGAAGCCATAGTGGAGAGTTCAAAGGAGAAGGGGAGAGAGGAGGAGAGGTGGCAGTGGGGAGCCAGGTGGGCTGGCATGGGCCAAGACCCCTGGCGTCTGGAAGTCTTCAGGGGCTTTTCGAGGCAGCCCAAGGCCGGGGTTCCCACAGCGGCAGGTGGGCACTGAGCGGGCCAGGCCGGACAGGGCTGGCACTGACTCGAGCAGGGGTGGATGGAGGTGCCAACTCTCAGCCGCCAGCCGGCCTGCCAGCTGGGGAAGCTTAATTAGAATTCCTCAACCCTCCAACCCATGTCCTTCCTGGTGAACAGGACAGCTAATGGCCCCTGTCACTGGCTGCCAGGGAGAGGTGGGCTGGGCTGGCAGCTTCAGGCCGGCTGGCAGTGGGGGGTGACTTCTAAGCATGCCTCTCCCTTGCTTTGGAGTGGGGAGCAGCCCCCAATGGGACCGAAGTTTCCCCAAGTCAGAGCCCATCTGCCTGTCTGTCTATCCATCCCCCCAGGGCCCAGGGGCTGGAGAGTGTGGACAGACAGACACAGGCTGTGGGAAGCCTCAGTGATTACTGGGTGATGAAAACCAGACTCCGTCAGGAGGGGGTGGGAACAGAGAGGCAGAGAGAGGCTGTCTGTTTTGTGCTTGGCTCAGCTCTGAGCCCACAGCTCTGGGGAGGAGGGTGGAGGCAGCTGAGGGTAGCGCGGGGGCCTCAAAGGCCCAGCCCGGGCAGAGGCCCCACTTCACGGACGCCCACCGGCACCTCCTTCAGCCTCTGCCCTGGAAGGCAGCCCCGGGGGGAACCAGCTTTACCCCAGAGACCCAGGGACATGCAGTGGCCTTGAAATACCCTCCTTCCCAGAACACCCTGGAAGCTGCAGGGAACAGCCAGGAAGACACGGCTCCCACCCCCACCCCTCCATCTTCCTCGCCTTGGGGCCAACTGTCCCTGGGCCCAGACCCAGCAGCTCCTCTCGCCTCTCACCCCCCACACACAACAACTCCCACAGCCTACACACAGCCCCAATCTCTGTCCCTGGGATCTGCCCAGCCCAGCTTTCTCCGTGGAAACTTTGAGAAGTTTAAATCAAGCAGACTTTTCTCATCTGTCAAGGATGGCAAAAGCTACATCTAAGAGGATTTAGAGCAAACCTCCAAACCTGCAAATACACAGTCAAGAGAAACCGAAGCAGGAGGGAGCTTGCACAACCGTGGCTCTGGGTCCCCACG